>JAHHUM010002032.1:435000-455000 GCA_036173005.1 Crenichthys baileyi | reverse complement strand
TATAATTAATAAGGCAGCATGACCTTACAGCTGAAACTTGGGAAAAATCCAACCTTTAATGTGAATACATTTATTCATTCCCTGAGGGGTAATTGTGAGGTGACAAAGAGGACCACTTCACTTAGCTACTATTCAAAATGGGAATGACAAGAGAACATGCCATTCCAGAAACATGCTCTTCATAATTTCTAATTCGTCCCTCTAGACGGTCACTACGCTCATTTTGCTAGGTGTCTCCGCGGATATCCGCTTGCAGCCAAGAATTTTGTGACCATGTTGGCTGTGAGCATTGACCGAGATGATAATAATCCTAAAAGGTCAGAAGGTGGTGGCAGTCATACAGCTCATAAAGAAACTGAAGGGTCAGATCATGAGAAGAAGAAGAAAAGCAACAACAAAGCTGGAGAGATTTGCTGTTTTCCTAGAGCGGATAACTTATCTCTCTAAGATATAGGAAAGTTAAAAACAATTGAAAATGTGACACATAAGGCCAGACAATGACCCCAGTTTATCTCATACAGTGAGGAGGGTAAAAAATATCCTCAGTGTTAGAGATCTGTAGCAAAGAGTGGCGTTTTGGGGTCTCCATTACAACAATTAGATGCAATTTAATCCTGCCATTACAAATGTAAACTTGTGTAATTAGCTAAATGCTAACTTAAACCATAGCTTTGGTCAGATGATATTAAGATGAGCTCTACAGCAACAAAAAAATCCTGGTAGGTACAACTAAAAGAAAGAACGTGAGAAAACACACCTCATGCCCACTGTTAAGTATGGTGGAGAATCTGTGACTCTGTGGGACTGTTTCCCTTTCAAAGGTTCTACTTGATACAGTGCATGCCATCATGAATTGAAATGCTAGAACATTTTAGATGCAAATGTTGGAAGGTTTACCACAAAACTGAAATTAGCTCATATCCTTTCAGCAGGAAAATTATTTAAAACAAAAGGCCTCATCAACACAGTAATAGTTCACCACCTGATGCTTTATTCCACTAATTGACAAATCCGAAAATACTTAGTTTACTAGAGGATAATTTAGCAAAAATTAAGAGACAAAAGACAAACTAACAGCTATTTTTTTCAGATCAAACAATTATGTGAAATCTCTAATTAAATAATTATTCTGATAGATTTTTTTTTCCAAATTAAAACACTCACCCGGGCTTTTTAATTTTCCCAAATCCTTTTTCCCCCAAAAGATCAGAAAACCCCAGCATGTGCTTCACAATATTAACTGGCACACATCCTTGGATCAGGAGGTTTATGTTTCATAAATGCCATTCTGTTCCTGAAGTGTCATAAACCAAATCCTTGTGCAGTTTTATAATAGCCGTCATAAATTACAAAATGGCTCAGTGTGTCAGGTGGGCAAGGTGGTATGAATGGGTATGTCGTTTTGGTAACATCTAAAGATAAAACTCTGTAAAAAAACATTTTAATTTTCTTATTCTTTTTTTTGAGTCCCTGACCTTCCCTCCCCAAAAGGCCCCGGGACTCTGGGAGGCAAAGCTGTAACCAAAGGGGGCGGAAGGAGCCGCAAAACTTTCATTTTTCCCTCTTTCAGGAATTGACTCTGCTAAAGGAAAACATAAAGGGGTCAAGGTTGGTTTTGGGGACCTGAAAACTAAATGAGAAAACGCAACTTAATAAAAAAAACCCCAGCTCTGCAGCTAAGGAAAACAAAACCCACAGGATTTTCCGGTATTGGTAAAGGGATTGAGGAAGATAAAAGTGGAACAAGTATGGGACTTCGGTTCTATTTGTGCCACTGTTCAGTGTGTCCTCATATAAAAATATTAATAAATAGGTAAAAACGTGACAGATTTTTTAAAGTTATAAATTCCTCAAAAATAATTGGAAAAGAAAGCACAGAATAATGTCAACAGACTTATAAAATACACTTATGAAGACCCTAGGAAAGATAAAGACTCCATGACCTTTTTTGAGCCCCCTCCCCACTCCACAGTAGTACAGTTTGCCCCTCACCTCTCTGTCCCTGTATAAGGAAGGAGAGTGTTTGGACAGGACGCCCTTGCCCAAGGGGGGGTTGAGGGACAGGAGGACAAAATAAAAGGGAAAAAAGACCCGGGAAAAATTTCCCAAAAAAAGGGAAAAACAAGACCTCCCCTTTAAAATAAACATTAAATATAGAAAGGCACGTAGTTTTTCATAGGGACACGTAAAATTCAAACATGGGGTTTACCCTTTAAAAAAATTTGATTGAAAAATTAGGGGACAATAAATGCCGCTTCATGCAAAGTAAATCTTAAAATTTTGAATTTTTAAGGTGGGAAAAATTTCCCTTTTAAACCCCTTTAATGGGGGGGAAAAAATTTAATTTTTTTTTAGACCAAATGTGAAAAATGTCGTTTCTTGAGAATCCGTTTGGAGAAGGGATTTATTCAGAAACACTGCCCCCCAGTGGATAAAGGCAAACACCACACACTGAATACCTGATTTTGGGGGGGGGGGGGGGGGGGGGGGGGGGGGGGGGGGCCAAAATTTTTCTCTCATTTCCTGAGTATGTGGCCCAAAAATTAAAAAAAAATGTCCAATAAAAGCCGCTAAAAAAAATGGAAAGGTCTCTAATTAAATTTTGGGGGGAGAAAACGAGGGGCCCCCCAGTCCAAGTAAACGGTTTGTTTGGTTCCCTTTAAAGCATTTGTGTATGCAATCACAAAAAATTTTAAATTTTCTTTTAAATAAAAACCCAAAAACGTGATGGCACGTAACAGCTTCTCATATTTTTATTTGTTGTCAGTGTTCACACCCAAACAATCTCTAATCCTAAAACTGTGAATGTTTGGTTTGGGATTAGGGCAAATTATGTTTAATGGGAGACACATCCTGTACAATTCAACCAAAAACCTGTTATAAACCTGAGATAAAATGTCAAAGCTGAAAAAGTTCATTAGCCTGGTTGCATAAATGTATTAACACCTAACCAAGGATTTTAAGGCACTTTAGATTTTAATTGTCTATTTTAGCCCACTGTCCCTTGCAAAAGTTCTGTAAAAATTTGACATCATAAAGAGATCTCTTGTCCACAGCCTTCCTGTTAAATTTACGTCTGGACTCTGGTTTGGTTGATCCAGAAACATATATGAAGTGATTATTTTGGAATTACATCTCTCTTTATCTTCAGCTTTCTAGCAAACACCTGAAGGTTTTGGGTTAAACCTGATTGGTAAAGATAGAAAAGTAATCCCAAACCATGATGCTGCCACCACCATGTTTCACTGTGGGTATGGCCTTCTCCTGTTGATGCTCAGAGTTTTAATCGGAATTGTTGTGCTAAGTTCAGTTTTGATTTTATCAGATCGTAACACATTCTTCTGCAAGGTGCCATGAGACCGTAGCCAGGTCTGGGTGAGGAAAGGGCTTCTGTGTTGGAACCCTTCTTGTTAGTTCAGACATATGTAGAACAAAACCAGTTTTTAACATTAATTCCTGCAGTTCCTTTAGTGATGTTATGCAGCTTCCCTGAACAGCTTTTATCTTTTTACATTATAACTACATCAATTTATTCATTTCTGTCTTCACTGTTCTCCATGACGTGGATTTTTTTGGAGTCCTTCTGCTGACTGATCCCTTTAAACAATTTTTATATACACGCCTCTGCAAACTCTGACTTCAGCCAAAGGATGTAAACAAGCAAACGTTAAACAGGTTAACCTGGCTTCTTCAGTCAACAGCAGGCGTGAACTCTAGAATAAATGCTGAATTTGAATCAGAAGGAACTTCAAGATTAACTTTCAATTATTAGATTAAAGGTGTTCTCATTTATGCAGCGTTACTGAAGTCTTAGTTTTGTCCCCAGCATTCATTTTCCAGCTGCATTGGAAAAAAAAATTTATATTTATTTTCTGAAGTTTTTGACCATATTTCTATAAATGGACGGAATTTAAGTAGAGCTTTTCCAGACATACTGACTTTACACCTGAACCACATTCACCCAATATTCAACTTCAGGTTAAGCGCCTTGCCCAAGGGCACACTGACATGTGGCAGAAGGAAGCTGGAATCAAACCTACAACCTTCCAATTCCAAGATGACTAGTCTACCCACTTAGCCAGTCTCCCCTATAATATATATACTAAAATACATATTGAATATTATTTCCATTAATCTAGCTGCAGTTTTCCTGAAGGTTGTTCAGTCAGCAGCTCATCAGAAGACAATCGTTTTATGATTTAATTTTTTAAAAGATTGCCAACTCTTCTACAGAAAGTTTGGTCCTGTATGAGATGTGACATAATTGTTTATTACACAGACAAAGACTTAAAGAAGGACACACAGCAGCTCAGATTCTCGGTTTATTGGTCAACTTGATGAAAGACTACAAAACGAATTCACAAAAAATCTCTTTCAAGTAATCAAATCTGTACAAACCTAAACTGCATGGGGTTTTTTACAGCTCTGGCTCATGAGTCTGACACGTCATTTGTGTGTGTGTGTGTGTGTGGGTGTGTGTGTGTGTAAACATGTGCTTGCTTGGAAATGATGTAACTCCTCATTTAGAGATAATCAGACATTACAGTGAACTACGCAAGACACGGCAGACACACACAGACACACCTGTGTTTGAGATTGTACAGTACAGGAACAGGGAAACAAAGCACGCCTCCCCCTCTTATCTCTACAAGTATGAGTCTGGCTGCCAAAACCACCATGATGGCAACCTGCCACGGTCTCCCAAAACCCTGCTGTTTCAGTCTGATTACCGTAGAGACCGACCCTGTGGCTTCAGCGTGGCCACTGGAAGTGTGGTCAGAGCAAGGGGAAAGTATAAACCTTTCAATAATTTCGCAAAAATGTACATGTGATTTTAATGCTCACCTGCAGACGAGACAAGTGTATAGTCCGCGCACGCACGCACACAATCAGACAATTCATTACATTAAATGTTTTAAGAAGTACAGATAAAAAAGGGAAAAAAAAGCCCTGGGTATAGGTTTGATTTCTGGCTGTTTGGTGAAAGAAAGGAGAAGAGAGGTAGAGAGGGCAGGAGGGATGGGCCGGAGGTCGAAGAGCAAACTACTGCTGTCATTTCTTAGCTTTCCTGGGAGGAGTGACCGGGCGACCGGAGCCCATGCTGCCTCCGCCGCTGTAAAACAGCTTCTTGTCGGCCGGTTTCAGGATCTGTTGTTGGAAAACAAGAACGAATCAGCAAGAAAAATACAAGATAAAAATGAAGTCATTTACAGAGATTCGGGTGATTACCTGGAATGAACACATGAGGGTCTCATCTACGCTCATCATGGCCCCTGCGTTGTCAAACTCCCCGCAGTAGTTTGGGGCAGAAAACAGCGTCACCAGCTGCCTTTTAGCAAAGAACTCATAACCGTCCTCAACCACCTGAAAACACACACAGGAGAGGGTGGAATACGGACCAGACCAGCAGAATCTGCCCTAAACGGTCTAAAGGAAGGTGGTCAGGAAAATTAAAAATGAAGGGACATCATAAATCTGCTGGAAAAGACAAGTCTGAATATTTAGAAGGTCAGAAACGGTCTCAGTTCAGTCAGAGAGAAACAATCAGTTTCTTTTACACCTCCCAGATCAAATGTAATAACAGACTGTCATATAAACTCCACTAGTGAAGAGGACATTTAGATCTCTATAGAGAGGTCTGGGTATTCCTCGCTGACCTCTATGTTGGAGAAACTAAACAGTTTCTACAGGCGCATGGCTCAGCGCTGGAGAGCCAGCTCCTCAGACAAGACCCAGCTGTGCACCAACACCTCAAGGACTCTTAAGGAGAGAGAAGATGGTTTGAGGGAGGAGTGAAGGACGTCGAACACGAGAAACCAAGTCTAAACAGAGGAGAAGGCCTCAGCATCAAGACCTGATGTCCAGTCACTTTTAAACCAATAGAGACCTTCCTGCAGGCGACCCAAACATCTCTCAGTGGTCCAGGCACTAACTGCGGTTGGAGGACTCTAATCTGCATGATCATTTAAATGTGAGCTTGGAAGTTCTTCCTAAAAATGACGCATCGACTAAAAATATGGACGTAGATGGATACAGGTAGTCACACCATGGTTTTATACCACTTTATTAACACCCAACAATACATAAAACGGTCTTGTTTTGTGATTATTTTTGAAACAAATGGACACAGAGAGAGAGCAGGCGAGCATGTGTGAGTGTACAGACAGTAACTCTGTTTCAAATCTGAATTATAAGTTGTATGTACTCAAATGATTTACATCAGTACATATTTAGCCATCAACATTAGCTAAAGAACCAAGGATTAAAATCTACTTTGGGCACAAGTGTTGAGCTGATTGCACAGAATATTATCGGTTCTTGTCACTTTGGGGGCTAACAAGCTGATATTAGCTGGCTAATTACACTCGTCTCTGTTAGCTAGCCTGTACTCTGCTGCTTAACAGACAGGGCACCAAACTGTTCTTTAAAAAAAAACCAATTATTATTAACTGGAGGCAGCAACGCTGCTCATACCGTCTAAATGATCTCTGGTGACTCTGGAAACCTTCCGCTGCTTTTTATTAAATTAACTTAAATGGTACGAAAGAAAATCTGAACCAAAATCTGGTTTGATTACGTCAATAAATCAAAACTCTTCATATTTTAACGTGTAAATTGAGGGAAAAGGGACTTAAACATAGAACCTACAGAATTAAACTCACTAAAATCATGAGTCAACATTAACAACTTGGAGAGAAGTAGAAACGAGCTTCAGCTTTCTGTCCTATTGTTGTTATTAAAGAACTTCCCCCTGCTGCTCACCACAAAATATTTGAAGTCATCAAAAAGCTCGCTGTGAATCCAAAGAGGAAGTTTTGTCCGAATCCTTCCCGGCCGAAGGTTATTGACAGGAACAATGAGAGCCTAGCCTTTTAAAAGGATGTAACAAACTGCAGGTTGGAACCCGCTGAACACCCCTTAAATTAAATGATATTTGAAATATGATTCTTTTAATTATACTCCTGAAACTATTCTTTTAAATAGGGAAATATTCTTTTGCATTGCTCCCTCAAATCCAGCTGCAACAACAATCTTTAGGCTTAGAACCAAATCGTCACACCAACCTGATGGGCTCGACAAATCAGGTCCATGTCATGTCTGTGGAGGAACTTCGTGACCACGTCTGCGCCAAAGGTGAAGGAGACCCCGCGGTCGTTCTCGCCCCAGCCCAGCACGTCCTTGTCCGGGTCGGCCCACAGCAGGTCGCAGAGGAGGCCCTGGTCGGGCACGTCAGTGGGGCGCATGACCCTTCTCACCTGCTCCATGGACTGGAGGTCCGGGGAAAGGCCTGGAGAAGATTAATGCTCAGGTTAAAAGGCAGAATCTGTTTTTACAATATTTTTTAAATTAGTTTTACAATGTGCTTAATTATTAATATTTTTATAGAACAACAATGATGCTATGGTTATGACATTAGTCTATCATAGAGGCTCGATGGAGAGTTTAAAACTCTAACATTTAAGCATTTATGGATGCACCCAGGACAAGACAGCCTTTTAAGGCCAACTCTTACTGCTTCAAACTAATTTTAAACCCTAAAAATGTGATTAAAACAGATTTTAATTTAGGCTTCGTTGTACTACTAGAGCAAGGTAAAGCTTCTTCATGTGTTTGGTCTTCTGTAACTGCAAGTGAGAAGCCAGCAGCAGAGTTTACCCTGAAGATCAGCAGTGTGTGTTTTCATGTTGTGCCTCCAAGTTTCTCACAGACACCGCCATTTTGTCTGTTTTCAGATCATTGTTAACTTAAACCAGCTAAATAAAGCTACAAATATACATAAGTTCTCTGTGAAACATTAATCTTACTCCCTGTGCATGAGCTGAATGATTACATACAACATTCCCGAGATTGTCGACTGTTCAATGATACTTTCTGACGTACCTGTGCTACAAATCCCACTAAGAACAGGATAAAATCCTCCTAAGTTACCCAGCAGGCTTGTACCTGTATCTGTGTCTGCTGATACGGACAAAATGGTTCATAAATGGAGTCAATTATACGCTTCTGTGACCGTTATTGTTGACAGAAGCAACAGAGCAGATATGAGAGACGAATTAACCGTGTGAGGGGAATACCTCCATGGCAACAGAAGATCTTCTCGTCAACAATGGCCGCGACAGGCAAACAGTTGAAGCAGTCGGTGAAGGTCTTCCACAGCTTTATGTTGTATCGCCTTTTACCTGGGTGAGAAAAGCACAGGTGATCGATCACATCAAATCCTCAGCGCCAGGTTATTATTGTATGAGATTTTCCAGACAGTAGATCAACACTGTGTCTGGCAAAATTGTGAAGTGGAAGGAAAATATCGGTTTTAAAAACTCTTACAGATAAAATCTGAAAAGTGTGGACTGCATTTATATTCAGCTACCCTGAGTTAATAGTTTGTAAAACTTTGCAGCTTTGCACATCTACAGACTGATTTTTTTATCCATTTTCTTTCCTCTCCTAACCCCATTAGTCTTTGCAAAATAATCAATGTTCAAGTCTTGCCACAGGATTGGCAACTGGATTTATGTCTGGACTTTGACTGGGCCGTTTCTACACATGAATGTGCTTTTACCCTAACTGTTCAATCTTTGCTCTGGTTGCATATTTAGGGTCGTTGTGCTGCAAGATGCACCTCTGAACAGTATGAAGACTTTATACAAGTTTTCTCCTAGGATTGCCCCGTGTTTAGCTTCTCGTCAACTCTGATCTGCTTCCCTGTCGCAGTTAGAGAAAAGCATTCCCACAGCATGATGCAGCCACATTCATGTAGAGGGATATTGTTTTCTAACCTAACCCAGCTTTAAACTTCTCCACATGTTTCTCCCTGACCTGTCCGTTGTGTTCCTGATGCTGTTTCTGCAATAATGATGCTGGTTTCTCTCAAATATTATGTGAATAAAATACATTAAGGTTTGTGGTTGTAATTTAGAAAACTTTAAGGTGCATGAATACTTTCGGTAGGCACTACAGGTGTGGATGATGGTTATATATGATTAAACCAAATCTCTTATTGAAGTTTTAATAAGAGTTAAAGAATATAGTTTGTAAAAACTGCAAATTTCCCACAACTTACACTCATCATAGAAGCCGTATATTCTGTTAATTGAGGCGCATTCGTGGTTTCCTCTCAGCAGAAAAAAGTTTTCTGGGTATTTGATCTTGTAAGCCAACAGGAGGCAGATGGTCTCCAGGGACTGCTTGCCTCTGTCCACATAATCGCCCAGGAACAGGTAGTTGCTCTCTGGTGGGAAGCCTCCGTATTCAAACAGCCTCAGAAGATCATAGTATTGCCCGTGAACGTCACCTGGAGGGAAAAAACAGGGTTGAGCTTGATTTTAATTCAGTTCAGTGGAGTTTATTTTTAAAGAGTCACCTAACAACAGCAATCTGGAGGCAGATAAACAAATATTAATAAAATCTAATCAATCCAAACAGACGGTTTCAATTTGGATTACATACATTCCAATTCAACCCTGGGTATAGTACCAGTAGAGGTGGTAAAATGTTTTCTATCTAAGGAAGCCCAGACTGTGCAGCGACCCCTGATGCTGAGCAAGCAGATGGTTACAGTTGTCAGGAACGAAACCCTTTTAACAGGAAGATTTATGGTTAATTGTATCATGATGCAGCCCCCAAACACACACGCTCTGACCAGCATGATGGTATCATGATGCTGCCTTGTTCCGCAGCGGAGTTCCTGCTCGCACACAAACAGTAACATTTTAGTCTCATCTGAACAACATGTTTGCTGTGGCTCACCTCACTGCGTCCTATATACAGTTTTTATTATAAGCTGCAATGTCTGGCCGGCCAGCACGGCGTTGCTGGTATTGGTCCAACTTGGAGCTAAAAAAGGCTGAGAAAACAGCCTTCTGATCCATGTTTGGGGTAATGCGTTAAACATGCCTAAAATCATATAAGCCCGATTTGTTTTAAGCCAAAGTAAAAAAGATAAATTCCTGGCTGTACTGCAGCGGTATTGATTGATCAGACAGACATTAAAGCATACTGTAACTTTAAAAGTGTAACAGCAAAGAGGTCAAAGGTGTGATTACCCTGCTGCATATTTGCACAACAAAAAGTAAAGAACTTGGCTGGAGGTCCAACCCTTCCTGTATCAGAGGAGCTTTAACTGAGAAAAAGATGTAAAGATGTGAGCCTGAATTCACTGCTGTAGTGACTTTTCTTTGTTTTTCTGCAGTACTGCAAGCCTGGCCCATTTCTGAACTTCATTGTTCCTATGAAGTACCACTGAATGGCGTCGTCAGCACAAAGACTCAGGAGAACAAGTCCAAGGAGACTCCCACTGCAAAACAACACAGCAGCGGCAAGCTAAGATACAAGGACTCCTGCATGCTTTTAATAAGGCAAGGTCAAATACGCTTTATTATATCCCGCAACAATTTAAAAACTGTTTTCCACCTCTTTCGAGAATTCACCAAAATGTTAAACGGAGATTCGACACACTAGTCCCCTCGTATGATTCCACAGAGCTACAACCATCATCCCAAACCACTGTGTGAAAATGACCTATGACCCTGAAGAAAACAACTGAGGCTCACCACAAATCTTGAGGGGCGCCTCCAGTTCTAGCAGGATCGGCTGGCTGAGGAAGATCTCCCGGGACTTCAGGCAGAGGCCACGGATTTCATTCTCTGTCAGCTGAACGTTTTTACCAGGCCTGGATCCTTTCACTTCGGAGATGAAATAAAAGACAAAAGGAGCAGGGGTGAGCATAGCTGTGTAAAATACGTCTGATTTAAAGGTAATGCTCATTGAACATGTTATTAACAAGCGAGTAAAGAGTCAATTACAAACTAGTTACATTTTTTAATGTTCAATTTTTAAACATACCACCTAAGGATCGAGGGAAAAAAGATTTTGGATTAAAACCGAAATAATGTTATTTAGAGATGCACCAATCAATCAATCAATCAATCAATCAGCAAGAGCAGAAACAGCCAATATTCCAGTGATATGCTTGAATCTGTTAT
Organism: Crenichthys baileyi; assembly: GCA_036173005.1. Lineage (NCBI taxonomy): Eukaryota > Metazoa > Chordata > Actinopteri > Cyprinodontiformes > Goodeidae > Crenichthys > Crenichthys baileyi. The sequence goes on along the minus strand of JAHHUM010002032.1, from coordinate 444,018 downwards.
CAGCAGCTCAGATTTCTAAGAAAACCATTTTCTGGTCTATAAACACATCAACCTATAGCATGTCCATTAATACACCATTTTTTAAAGTTTAATAAATGCTTGGGTACAAAAACAGGGATCATGTTATACTTCCTCAACATTCTGTTGGATTTAAAACAACTATCAATGTCAAAGAACCTGCAGCACATTTGGTCTTTTTTTGTAGAGCTTAGGGTTTAAAACTGGCAGAGCTGACGGGTCAGAACCCTAGAAAACCCAGACTGCTGTCCATTAAAGGTCACTGCTTTATACTGGAACTAAGTTTTTACAACATATTCTGAACCATGAATACCACTAACAGTTTTATGCCTTTATTAGTCACAATTTTCAGATTACTCAATCAATATTTACGATATTTTTTATCTTGAAGTAGAAAAATCAGGGGCAAAGTGCTATAAATAAAAACACTGAATGTATATAAAAGACTGACAACAGTAGGTGCTGATATGGTGGACCTTCAAAATACGATCCAACAAAAAACTGCTTCATCTTCCTAAGGTTTGATTTTCAAACAATCACATTTTTGCTGATTGTGTGTTACAGGTTTTTATGCCTCAAAGTAAATTGAGGAATACAAATATTGGCAGAATTTCATACTTTCAAACGATGCATCTGTCTTCATGTCTGATTGAGCTGCACCAATCAACTGGCCAGCGATTGGATCTGCTATGATCTGCTGGTCAAAAACAAGACTTCTTCCACTATTCATTTAATGCAACTTCCACCATTTCTGGCCCATAAAAGGCCTCAGCCAACAGCATTTATATTCTGAAGCACATTTTTAGTTGAATAAAACCAGCTAAAGATTAGAGAAATTTCCTTTAATGCTTATATAGGGAAAATCTTGTAATTTCAACATTTCTGATGGATTTAAATCTACCACCTCTATCAAATAAGCCGTATTTAGTCTCTTTCATGCATTAAAGTCGTTCAAAGCCTAAATCAGCAGGTCAGAACTCAAGGAAAACCAGAATCACCCAGGAAAAGTCTGATAGGCGTAACCCTAATTTCTAGACCTAGAAAGGTCTTTTAATACTATTTCAAATGAAATTTGACACACCAAGCGGTTCAACATTTTAATACCTGCATATGTGCCCACATTTTTAGGTTTACTGAGAATAACCATACATGTTTTAGCCATCCAAAATTCTCATATTTTAAGAAGAGGGATCATTTCAGATTTGGGAAGAAACTAAAGCAAATTCCACAGTATATATCAAGGAATACATAGAACAAAAAAACAACTTTTGTCCAAATCTAAGATAATGCATGAATAAATTCCTTCCTTAAAACGTCAATGTAACGTTAACAAAATACACCACCTGGGCGTTTTATCGAATATTTCAGAGGAATTTAAGTATAGAAACAGGATTTGTAAGCTGGAAATGCCGCTGATGAAGCCGAGCTGATGCTCAGGCTCCTGCATAATTTCCGTCTTAGGCTTCGTTTGCAAGACGCCAGATGACTAACTTGCTAGCTTAGCATTGGCGGCTACCCTGTTCGCTAAAATGGCACCGCTGTACGGATAAATGTATATTCTGGGTCTTACCTTCGAGCAGACGCTGTATAATGGAGTCGATGTTCAACTTGTCTGCTTCCGCCATTTTACTCCCCTATTTTTGAATCTTTTAATAATCGAGAAAATAAAGATGCTGTGGCTTAAAGTGGCTGCCGAGTTACCCGTTAGCTTAACTACTTTAATCGGCTATCGTTAGCGCGCTAGCTCACTAACCTTGGGGAATAATTGTCAACCTCAAAGTCTGAGGCCGGGATTTGAATTAATGAGGATTTGATGGCTGACATGTGCTGCGAAAATTATAAATTGTCAAAAATTTTCAGAAAATATCCTAATTAGCTTTTAAATGTTAGTATTTTCCCGTGAGAACCCCGTTTGTGCTGCAGCTTCTGGCACCATGCCATCGACAAAAAAAAAGCTAGATGAGTGTTAGCTGAAAACGACGGTGAACGGAAGTGGTAAGACTGTTTTTGCGCTACGATTGGTTAGTTTCCCCATGTAGGCGGTATTTAGGGCTTCCAATCTTCTCTTGGATTGGCTGTATTTAAAGTATGTCAGCATTTCTTCGTCTTGAAGTTACAATAAAAAAAGAGTAGTCGTTATCGGTAGGTGTGGCAGGCTGTAGTATCATATAATCAAAACAAATACGACAAATTACTTTTTTTAAATGTTACTTTTTAAAACAATAATATTTATTTGATCCAAACATATTTTTTTAAATAATTGTAATTAAAATGAAACGTGTAAAATAACATCCCTGTATACCAAACTAAAGATAATGATTTCCACAACTGAAATTGTCTTTGAAAAGATCAGGTTGAAAGTCTGAAAATCATTAAAAACCCCTAAGATGTGCATTATAAAATGTATTCAATACGCTAAATAGGTTTTGCAGTTATCTACAATGAAACACCCACTTGGGAGCTGCTCATCTCCGATGTATTGTTTGAACTCCTGACATCTGATGAAGCATTCTTCTATGGAGGCACCTATTCATATTTTCCCAGCAGTTAGAAATCAGCCACTTTTGCAATCTTTAAATATGTAGCAGCTTATCTAGTATCTAAATATAGACTAACAAGTATTAAGCATTCATTTTGCAAAGTTTGGTCATGTCCTCGAACATCATTTGAGTAACCTGTATTAGAGCAGAGACAGCTCTAAAACATGGTGGACATCGGCTCTTGTGAACTAGAGTTGAACACCCATGATTTATACACTTTACAATATGATTTTTGTCCTCTTTATTCCATAAAGAAAGAGCAAATCAGGACCTAGAGTAGATAAGAAGAGTTGAGAGTGGTTTAAATCATATTTTGTTAACCGTCAACATGTTTGCAGCATCCTATCTCACGTTTTTGCTCTAGGTCCTAGAATTAAAAGGATTTTTTGGTGAACAGCTTGTGTAAATAAGCCAAGTGTTAATGACTGTCTTGGCAGATTGGCGGAAATAAGACTCATGGAGGGTGGAGGGCTTCGAGACCTAGACTGGCAGTGAGAGTAGTAAGAAATCACAATTTAGAAAAATGTATGCAGGTTAAGGTCTAGGTCCACTTCTTTTCAGTTTATATATAAATTATTTGCCATATTTGTGTCCTGATGCAAGGTTTCCTTTAATTACCTTTATTAATTTCGAATAAATGTACAATGTGCACATAATCTTCCCAGACAGAGCATGTAGCCAACAAGTAAAAAATAGTGAAAGATTGACAATTATTTACACGAAAGTCAATAAATAATGTTGAAATGAAAGGAAATAACAAAACAAACCCTAAGGTACATAATAGCAGTTAATATCAGTTACTAATTGTTGTAATTTCACCGCAGGATTTCCTTTAATGAAATTAAATGATTAAAAAAAACTGAATCCGGATTTATCCGGATGTATGAATAAAAAATAACAAGAAATATTATTATATCTCCGACGTACTGGTGCAAGTTTCTAGAATAATAAAACCTACTCGGAACTTCACGTGGAATTATTGTGTGATAATATGGCTTGCCATAGTGACGCCCACGGAAGTGACACAAATGGAAAGACGTATTGTTTCGTGACGCAATGCCTCAGCGCCTGGCAACATGAACTGAGTGATTCATTCTAAAGTTAAGACATGGCTTTTTCTTAGTTTTGCGATCCGGTCGATATAAAAATGTCTCTAACTTGGTTAAACGCGAACCTCTGTAGTTTAGGCTAATACTCCTGTTTATAGTTTACAGTCGTCCAACCATGAAGTTGCTTAATAAAGACATTGAGAAAGATAATACCGGGTGAGTGCTAATGTTAGCAAGCTAAAAAGCATGCTATTTTGAAAGTATATCAGCGAAAACGTAGACGAGCGAATAAAAGCTGCATTAACAGCAGGATTAATGAGGAGAGGACTTTGTAAAGTGTAAATGAAAACATTAATAAGGTGTGTCGGTATTATATCACTAGTATAGAATAAACCTTTCTATGACTAAGCATAACACTAAAATGAGTAAACATTAACACTCGTATTATAATTTATGTACGCCATAATCATGATTTGCCCATGCGTCATTCCAATATTTGTAGCATTCCCGTTATTTGTATCCTATTATAAGCTTATTTTGAATTTGATTACCACAACTAAACTATTGAATCTATGCACACCTTTTCTCAGTCAGGTGACCCTGGTGCCAGAGGAGGCGGAGGACATGTGGCACACCTACAACCTGCTCCAAGTGGGGGACAGCTTGAGAGCCTCAACCATCAGGTAACCACGATGATCCAAAACGGCAAGATGAGATGTAGCTTGTAGCATCTGATAAAGAATGTTCAGCTGGGATGTTTTGGTTTGTTGTTGTTTAGTTAGTGTTCTATGAGACATTATATTTCCTTGTTTGTGATAAACCAGAATAGCCTTGGTCCGGTTTCACTAGCCGCAACGGGGCCTGATTTCTGCCTGAGCTGTACAATCGAGAAACCAGCTAAATAGAACCTGTCTGCCATCATGATGTAGGATAAAAGACCTTAAAAAGCAACACATCTTGCCCAAATCTAAAGAAATCTGAGCACAGATGAGAAACAAAGGTGTGTCAGTCTGAAAATGATTATGAAGCAATCTTAAGGCTTTGGGTCTCCAGAGAACCACATTGACAGCCATTATCCACAAATGGAAAGAAAAACAAACATGGAACAGTGGTGAACCTTTCCAGGGGTGGCCGGCCTACCAAGGTTACTCCAAGAGAGCATCGACACCTCATCCAATATGGAGGTAAATTTGTCTCAATATTATTCAATCAAACAAAAAACTAATCTCATTCAAAAAAATAAAGTGTGGTCAAAACTTTTGGAATATTGAATCAAAAAAAACAACTAATCTCAATCAAAAAATAACACCAGCTCTCTCTTAAAGGTTAGCGTAGCTCATACAAGGTGCATTACGGTAATGGAGCAGAAAGGACCCGATCCTGGCAAAGGTTGAAAAAATAAGAGGAAAACAGAAAAGTAACCTGAAGAGCATTTATATTAATTACATTTTTACAACTTTCACATTCATGTTTTATGTAAAAGAATAAATATTTAATATTTTACTGTACAGTTTTGGAGAAATACCTTGTCAAAGTACCTCAAAATGCTTAACCAGCATATGCATTTGCCTAACTTTGAGGAATTTATTTCTCCAAAACCATGAGAGGTGACAACACAATCTCTTCAGATTATATTAGAGGGTCATCTATATTATAACCAGAATTAATATTTCATAATTTTACTGTAAAGGTTTGGAGAAATACACAACTGCCCCAAGTGTAGCATAAAACAGAGTCCATGTCGGGCAGACGGCATCCCATAATCCTGTGTGCTGTCCTCACCACCCGTGATACTTCTTTCCTCTCCTGTGCAGTTCCCACACCACACTGGCCTGATGAGACACAGAGTGCTTTCCACCGTGGCCCTGTAGACATTTGTAAGCAGCTGAGGAGAGAGAACAGTCCGTTTTCATGTCCTGATGAAGAAGAGCTGTTGTACCTTCTTCAACAGGCGAGGGGCGTTTCCAGTCCAGGACAGGTCAGAGGAGATCTGGATGCTCTTGCACTTTAAGCTGTCCAGACCACTTCACACAGGACCTCATCGACCTCGCCAAAAAGAAGCGTTTGTCGTACTTTGTTGGGGTAGTTGTGTATTTCTTCAGAAGTCTACAGTAAAATTATGAAATATTAATTCTGGTTATAATATAGATGACCCTCTAATATAATCTGAAGAGATTGTGTTGTCGCCTCTTATGGTTTTTTGAGAAATAAATTCCTGAAAGTAGGACAAATGCATATAATGGTTGAGCATTTTGAGGTACTTTGACAAGATATTTCTCCAAAACTGTACAGTAAAATATTAACTATTTATTCTTTTACATAAAACATGAATGTGAAAGTTGTAAAAATGTAATTAATATAAATGTTCTGTAGGTTACTTTTCTGTTTTCCTCTTATTTTCTCAACCTTTCCCAGGATCGGGTCCTTTCTGCTCCATTACTGTAATGCACCTTGTATGCGCGAAGCTAATCTTTAAGAGAGCTGGTGTCGGCTGGCGTGACCGCGTATTTCTGACTGTCGGCTCACTTGACCGCAGTTTTCTTCTGTAAAACCAGCGCTAACCAATAGGGAAACGTCTTATATTGTTCGTCTTTAGGCCCCGCCCAGGATGTTCGTTTCCAGCGCTCAAAATTCTTTGAGTTCAACCAAAAACAGAGAGCGTCAAAACCAAAAGAGCGAGAGTCGTAACCAAAGATTTTTGACATGCGCAAATAAAAGTTTGTTTTGCAAATAAATTTTTTCTCTTCGTGAGGAAAAAATGAGTCATTTTAATCAAAAAAAGTTTTTCAAACAATTTTTTTTTCTCCCCAACATAAAATATTCCATAAAAAAAATTGTTACAACTCTGAAAGTTTTGATCACAACTTAATATTTTTTGATTGAGATTAGTTTTCTGTTTGATTGAATAATATTGAGACAAATTTACCTCCAAAATCCAGGAGGTCATAAAAGAACCCAGAACAATATCTAAAGCTCTGCTTCAGTTAGCGTTCATGATAAGTCAGAAAGACTGGGCAAAAATGACGTCCATGGGAGGGTTAAGGTGAAAACACATGCAGACCAAAAACAGCTTAAAGGCATGTTTCACATTTTCCAAAAAACATCTTGATTATCCCCAACAGTTTGTACAGTGGACTGACGAAGCAAAAGTGCAACTTTTTGGAAGGCATGTTACCCGTTGCTTGTGGCAGAAAAACTAACAGCATTTCAGAAATAGATCATACCAACAGTCAAACACGGTGGTGGTGGTGTGGTGGTCTGGGTCAGGAACTGGGCAGCTTGACTTAGTTGTTGGAACCATGAAGTCAAAGTCTCGTCCTAAATCTGGTTGAAGAAGTGGGGCCTCCACAGTGATGGAAAAGAATCATTGGCACTCATGGCAGCCATTGTCAACCAGCTATTAGGTTTAGTTTTCAAATACTCTTTCGCACAGAACCAGGTTGGTTTGGAGAGCTCCTTTCCCTTCATGAAATCATCAGAAAACTATGGAAGTAAAATAGTCTCATTAGAATCAGACATTTTTTTGACATTGAATTTATGACACTGAATTCTTATCCTGTGCAATTATGTATGTGAATTTTTTTTGTACTTAAAATTTGCCAGCAAAAATTCACCTGCAGAAATTCACCTGCAAATGTGTTGACCTTCTGGTGACTCAAGTCAAAGCAATCAGCACTCGATCGAGTCGAGCGTCTTTTAGCCAATCAGATTACGCTTATTTGATCACGTGACACACCATTGCCTTGGGCAGAGGCGAGTCTCTCAACAGTTTGCTGGATAGTGACTTAATGAAGATCAGTGATAAGATTCAAATGGGTGTTAATTACCTGGCGTTTTGTAATAATATATTTTTGGCAGAAAAATTTCTGCAGGTGAATTTTTGCTGGCAAAGTACAAAAAAAAATTACATACATAATTGCACAGGATAAAAATTCTGTGTTATAAATTCAATGTCTAAAAAATGTCTGATTCTATTTTACTTCCATAGAAAACTGCTTTTAATGTTCACACAAATTAGTTTAATGATCTGAGAAAAGCAAAACATAAAACCAGGAATGGGGCCGATACTTTTCTTCTATCTGATAAAGAACGCTGGGCTGTGACGTTTTAGCTCTGCTGATACGTTTAAATGGTGTTTACTTCGGTAATTACTAGATAAGGATCAGTATGTCCCTTCCTGTTATTTGATTCATTTCTATGTTGCGCTGCCACAATAACATTATCGACATAAATTTAAATAATCATTTGTAGATTCCAATCTGTTGAATGAAGATAACAGAAATCTAGATGTCTTATCTAGTGAATGAAATAATTCTTTAATCCTTGGCTGTTCGGTAACATAGAAATCAACAGACTCTGTTTTTATGATTGTTTTATTTTGTGGTTGAGAGACAAAAATACATAACAGCTACTATTTGATTTTCATGTCTTGTAGTTGGTCATCAGATTTGCACTCTGGATGGTTTTAGGCTCTCTGTTCTTTACAGAAACTTTCTAAGTCCTTTAGGTCAGCGGTCCCTGAAGTCAGACTTGTGACCTGACTGGGGGTCACGAATCAATAAGTTTGAGATTCTCCAGAGAAATTAACCTGAAATATGATATGATTCCTGTGAATGTAAGCAGAGACAAAAAGCAGTAATTTTACATAGGTAAAAGCAACATATTGTCTGTCTAAATCAGGTCTGCAGCCTTTACAATTCAAAGAGCCACTTTTGTCCTTAGTACAGCTAAATACAACTTATTTAAGGTGGCAAATGTTAAATGACCTTTTATAAAAGACAGCTTGTAATTTTTAATAAATATGTGCTATAGGAAATGTGTTACAGCACGGTGTGATATCAGTGGTCTTCTTGGTGACGGTGGTCCCAGCTGCTCTTCAGAACAAGCTCCTGTGACACATGGTCTTACATGGAGCCCTAGAGCAAGGGCGGCTGCTGGTTACTTAACATTTCTTCCTGTTTTGGGGAAATGGACCAACATCTCTCACCTTCTCACCAAGCTTCCTGCTGATGGTCTTGTGGCACGTTCCTGGCTCTCGCAGTCCTCACTCTCTCATGCCATTCCTTCTTCCATTCTTCTCTTCCCTTCCTTTATTTTTCTCCCTCTTTGTGTTTCTCCTTCATTCCTGTCTGATGTCCTACCTTCCTTCCTTTTGTCATTTCTTCTTTCCTTGTGTCCTCCTCTATTACCTCCATGTGTCCTTCCTGCTTCCATTTCTTCTGTCCTTTTACTTGTGATTATTTCTTTCCTTCCTTTAGTCCTTCTATCTTCACTTCCTCGTGACCTACTTCCATTCCTTCTTTCCTTTATCTCTTACTTGTGTCCTCCCTCCCTTGCATCTGTCCTTTCTTCCTTCCAGCTTCTGTTATTTCCTGGTACCGAATACAAACTCTTCCCACTGTAGACATGTC
>JAHHUM010002032.1:132500-430000 GCA_036173005.1 Crenichthys baileyi | reverse complement strand
AGTTAGATCCATCACTGTTTGACCTTCTGTACACCTTTTGGAGTCACCCAAGGGGGAACTGGTCGACCGATTGGTGCTTGGTTCATCCATATTAATATTAGATAAAAGTTAGACCCGTGCTTTGATGCATAAATGGAGATAAGCTCTTAATTTTCAGTCAGATTGCACATAGGGCAGCACTACACTAGGAAAGCCTCTTATTTCTTCTGCATCATTACACATTTCCTCCATTTTTTTTGAGCTCTAGAATCTCAGCCACTAAAAATATACCTATGCCTATGTTGTTTGTGTATATTTATACATTTATACAGTTGACCATCCAATGGGTCAGATGCATTATTTGCATGCATGGAAGCTGAAGTAAGGTACCCAACCAGACATTGGATCCAAGCAGTCTTTTGAGATTGTGATGTTGCAAACATTGATATTGTGATAACGACTGCCATTGAATGTATTGGGAATCTGTCATGTTAGTGATCAGTGTTTAGCTTTTGTGTCATTTTTCATAAGTTTAAGCTTGTAAACAGGAATCTCGCTGACAAACAGAAGAGTTTTATGAGCTTTAGCAGAAGTTCAGAAGTTATTTTGTTTCCTTGTTGCATCGTATCATTTCTGCTTGTTTGTAGGTTTGGATCCTAAATATATTTTTGACTTCTTTGTGTAATATTCTGTTATATTATTAGCACTTTTACTTACTCTTTTGTCATATTAGATCTTTTTATCTCACCTTTTGGGATCATTGTGTCTAATATGATACCAGTTATAGCATCATTTTAACTGAGCATTATTTTGATGGTTTTATACATGTTAAGCTCCTTGGAGCTATAGCTGGAAAGGTCCTACAGAAAATACAGTTTACTGATTTATTTGGTAGAATTTTAGCATTAATCATTTATTAGTTATTTACTGTTTCAACATAAATCAAATCTGTACCTGCATGAAGCATGCATTATTGCAGGCGGTCCATTAATCGTGTCCATGTCCCCGCTTCAGAGCAGGCATGTGATCCAGTGCAGAGGGCAGATGTGGCGGCTGTGGTCATGCAGGAGGGTCTGGCCAACGTGGTGTTGGTGACCCCCGCCATGACTCTGCTGCGAGCTAAAGTGGAAGTCACCATTCCTCGAAAGAGAAAGGGAAGCTGCAGCCAGCATGAGAAGGTAAGTCTTCTGCTGTGGTGTGTTGGAGAGTGTGGATCAAAAATGTGCTGGACACTACTGTGCCTTGTAGAAGTATTCTTTCTCCTTGAACCTTCCCACATTTTGTCACATTACAACAAACCTTACAAAATGTTAGAAGGAAATTGGTCACCAAACAGCATCATGAAGGCCAACAAACAGCACACAAGTCAGGGAGCTTTGTTCAATCCATCATCTGAAAATGGAAAGGGTGAGGAACAGCTACAGATATATCAAGACATGACTGTCCACCTAAACTGACAGGTCAGGCAGGGAGAGCACTAATCAGGGCAGGCCCATGGAGAAGCTGCAGAGATCCACTGCTCAGGTGGGAGAATCTATCGACAGGAAAACACTTAGCCGTGCTCTTCACAAACCTGGCCTTTAACGAAGAGTGACAAGAAGAAAGGTCTTGTTAGAAGAAAGCCGTAAGAAGCCCTGTTTAAAGCCAGTGCAGGTTGAAGGCAAACCTGTAAAACAATGTGGTCAGATGAGACCAAAATAAAACCTTTTGGCCTACATGCAAAACACTGTGTGGTGTACACCACACAATACCTCGAACACAATGCCCCACTGTGAAACATGGTGGTTGTAGCATCATGCTGCGGGATGCTGTTCTTCAGCAGGGACAGGGAAGTTGGTCGGGGTTGATGAGAAGATGGATGGAGCTGAATACAGGACAATCCCAGAAGAAAACGTGTAAAAGAGTTGAGACTGGGCCAGAGGTTCACCTTCCAGCAGCACAACGAGCCTAAACATGCAGCCAGATGCACAAACATGGTGGAGACACGTCCCACAGGGTTTGCAGCGAGATGTTCTACAAAGTGTAGAAATCCACACTTTTCAGAATTTACTTGAAAACATTTTTGAAAGTTTAGTTGTTTTTTTCACTTGACTATTACATCCTGCTTTCTGTTGGAAAGTACATGAGAGTTTGGGGTAATCTGCAGACCTTCACGGAGTAGGAATACCGTGGTTCAGTGTCGGTATTACAAAGGAAGGAGCAATGCAGCTTCTCTAGCTTACAGAATGTGGATTTCCTCTTCTTTTTCTAGGCGCTGGAGCGGTTCTACGAGGCAGTGATGCAGGCGATTCTTCGTCACATCAATTTTGAGGGTAAGACACTGGTTCTGTATACTCCTGTTGTTTGTTGCATGCGTCTCCATTTTGAATTGTAGCTGCTAATCCACATAAAGATCAGATTTTTGGTTGCTCTTAGTGGTGAAGTGCATCCTCGTTGCCAGTCCTGGATTCGTGAAGGACCAGTTTTTCACCTACGTCTTCAAAGAAGCGGTGCGACAGGACAACAAGGTCCTGCTGGAAAACCGACCCAAATTCATGCTGGTCCACTCATCATCAGGCCATAAGTACTCACTCAAAGGTAGGAGCTGCTGCACCTTTTTCTTTGAGACAGTGGGACTTCCCTACAAGCTGGAGACGTTGCAAGATGTTTGTTTTGCAGAAATCCTCTGTGACCCTGCTGTGACCAGTAGGCTCTCCGACACCAAGGTGACTATATGTTCTGTGATCTACCCGTTTCAGTCTTCCTCAAGGCAGACTTTTGCTCAGAGTCCTGTAAAGATGACCATCTGGGCAGAATCATATTGCTTGCTTTAATTGAAAGTATCAAGTCTTGCAATCTGGTGGAACCTAAATTCATTGTTCATTTAGTGTACAACATATAAGGCGTTAACAATAAACAATCCTTATTGTTTCCTCAAGATGTGTTTAGGAATGTGAATCCATGAGGCTTCTTAATGAATTTATGGATTCTAATGTTTCTGTGTAACTTTCAGGCAGCTGGAGAGGTGAAAGCTCTGGAAGACTTCTACAAGATGCTTCAGCACGAGCCCGACAGAGCCTTTTATGGGTGAGAAACCGCGACCAAGAGGAACCAGTTTGGGACCAGCAGCAGCACCGCTCACTCATGTCTTTCTGTCTGTAAATCTTCACAGAATTGCTCATGTAGAAAAGGCTGCTGATGCGCTGGCCATCGACACGCTGCTGATAAGCGATAAGTTGTTCAGGTGGGTACAGAGAGAAGGATCCTGGACCCTCTTCTTGTTCAGTGAAACAGGTTGATGTGATGGCAGAATAAACTGGGGGAACTGGTTGCAGCTGCAGCTGATAAATGTTTTCAACTGGTTTCAACCCACAAATTCATCCATCCATCCTGTCCTCTCTCCAGCCTCAAATATCTACCATATGAAAGCATCTCCTGGTTCTCAGTGAAACACTTTACTGAACGTTTTGTTTTCGTTCTGCGCTCAGACATCAGGACATTCAGACGCGGAGTCGTTACGTCCGGCTGGTTGACAACGTGAAGGACAACGGCGGAAATGTCAGGTAACTTTCCACCAACAACCTGTCAGTCAATATGACTGACATATGAACATATGAATATTTAAATATTGTATTTTGTGTAAAGGTAATGTATTAAAGCCTTGATCTGTAAAAAGTATTTGAAATGATTTATACTAGATTTGTCTGTTCATTGTGAAAATACTGTTAAATCCTCTGTTTTTTTCTTCCATACAGAATGTTCTCAAGCCTTCATGTCTCTGGTGAACGTAAGTTATAAATGATAAATACTACAGTCACATCAGTTTTACTTGTTTCACTCATTTAAACAGCATTTCCTCACTGAATAAACTGGTAGTTCATGATGTAAAAAACTACAGTCACTGAACTCTGAACCAGATTTTCCTTTAAAAAAAACATGTTTATCGAAGTTATTTCGATTTGTCCCTTTCGCTTTTTCCCCGGGACCCGGGTCGCGGGGGGAGCAGACCCCCAGCAGAGACGTCCTCTCCCAGCACCCCTCCGCTCCTTCCCAGAGGAGCCCCCAAGGCGTTCCCAGGGCCCGCCAAGAGAATATTTCCCACGTGTCCTGGGGCCCCCCCGGCCCTCCCCTGGGCCTCTTCCCGGTGGGAAGGCCGGAACATTCCCCAGGAAGGCGTCCAGGGGGCCCGAGCCCCCCTCAACTGGCCCTCTCGATGGGCCCGGGCCAGGGCTCTCCCGAGCCCCCCCCGGACCCCGAGCTCCTCACCCTATTTCAAGGGGGCCCGGCCACCCAGGGAAACTCAGTTCAGCCCCCCTTGTACGGGATCTCGTTCCTTTAGTATGACCCAAAAAATTTAGGCTGGTGAGGGTAGGAACTTTTGACCACCGGTAAATTGAGAGCATCGTTTTTGGCTTTTGCTTTTTTCAAACCCAACGGAGGGAAAATGCCCCCATTTCGCGGCAGCCGCACCGTCCGTCGTCCCCATCTCCCCCTCCTTTTTCCCCTAAACCCCTGAACAAGACCCCAAGATAATTGAACTCCTCCACTTGGGGAGGAAAAACCCCCCCCCAACCCCGAAGAGGAAAGCCAACCTTTTCCGGGGGGAACATTGACGGTTTGGGGCCAGAATCACTTCGAGGCCCCAACCGGTATCCCTGTCTCCCAACCCCCCCCCTGAATTGGCCAAAGCTCTCCCGGAGGGGGAGTTGAATACATCCCTGGCTGAGGGCTCCACCCCGTTTCCCGCAGACCCTCAATATGCGCTTGGGCGTGCCAAGTCTGTCCGGCTTTCTCCTCCTCCTGCGGATCCAACTCACCACCAGGTGGTGATCAGTGGACAACTCAGCCCCTCTCTTCACCCGAGTGTCCAAAACATGCGACTGAAGGTCTAAAGATACGACAACAAAGTCGATCATCACCCTGCCTAGGGTGTCCTGGTGCCAAGTGCATTGATGAACATCCTTATGCTTGAACATGGTGTTCATGGTGACTAGCACAGAAGTCCAATAACGAAACACCAATCGGATTCAGATCGGGGAGGTCATTCCTCCCGATCACGCCTCTTCCAGGTGTCACTGTCATTTCCTACGTGGACGTTGAAGTTTCCCAGCAGAATAATGGAGTCCCCAGGAGGGGCCACTATGCAGCACCCCCGACAGGGACGCCAAGAAGGCCGGGTACTCTGCACTGGTCTATCTCACGACCTCCAGCACAAGCTCAGGCTCCTCTCCCCCAGCGAGGTGACATTCCATGTCCCTAGGGCCAGCCAAAGCATTCAGAGATGCTTAGGCTGCAGATGATTCAGAGTTGATCCAAAAACATCCAAAGAATGATGTTTTTGTCCAAAATGCTACAAAAAACTGCAGATAAAAAGCTTTGAGTGTGGAAAAATAGGGAACTTTAAAATGAAAAATGAACCCTAAATTTAATCAGAGGTGCCAATATGTGACCATGGTGCTTTATATATTAGTTTGATTTTGTATTTTTAATACAGTTTAATGTAAAACAATGCAATTATACCATTCAATCTTCAAGGTAATAAATGCAGTTTGACACTTTATGCCCCGACTCCATTTTATGAAAAAGTAATCTCTATTGAGTTGTGTAGAAATCCTGCTGCAGTGATTTATCCTGAACTGTCTCCTCAGAGCTGACTCAGCTGAGCGGAGTGGCCGCCATCCTGCGGTTCCCCATTGCCGATCTGTCGGACGCCGAGGACGACAGCAGCTCAGCCGAGGACTGATCCGCGTCGACGGACCCGAGTCTCAGTCAGCGGCAGGAAACAACAGGGTCCTCAACTGCTGCAGATCACACACCTTCACTGTGATTCTGTGTGCTGGCAAAACAAATAAGCTGCTGGGCTGTAGCGGAGGTTTTCCACCTCTGTAAAATCAAAGTGACACACACGTCTTCTCTGAGTGGCCATAATTGTGACACAACTGAATGCAGTTTGGAGTGGGTTGATCCTTTTCATTTTAAGCTGTCCATATTCAAACTAATTACGGTAATTTCACAGATTTTCCCTTTTTCAACACATTTTTATTTGAGATTAAACAGGAGAATCATTCTGTTAAGACTCATTTCATGAACAGTTCTTATCATGCATGAAATAAACACTTCAGCCCAAGATATAAAAATATATACTTTATTGTGCATTGCAAGTTTGCAGACTCTTCTTTTCTTATTATGGGTCATAACCCACAAACTACTGCAAATCAGCAAACTATGAATCAAGTATGCTCAGGATTTTAATTTGATAAAGCGATATCAGTGCTCGGTAACATTGCTGTTGGTTCCTCTTTTTCTTCTCTGGCATTATGAACTTCTGCTGAAAAGAGTTTGAGCAGCTAGTATTGAAGTGCATTTTGAAACGGCCTGGGTCAGAGCTACCATGTGAGCTTCTGCATCACTCAGCAGGACACTGGAAGCCCCTAATCCAGGCTAAATCCTCCATGGTGCCCCAGTGTAGATAGATAATCGAGCAGACCACCATGACGTGCATGATCTGGTGGCTGTTGCCCCAGTTGTCGAACAGGCCGGGGCTGAAGCGTTCGGGGATCTGGATGACGTTGACCAGTCCCCCCAGCGCGGCCAGAGTGTCCATGATGACAAAGAGGCGCAGGGACTCTGGGCTGCCCACCCCGGTTCCATAAACCCGGAACAGGAAGAGGCTGAAGCGGAACAAGGCCTGCCAGACAAATGCCCGTAGACGCAGGAAGTTTGTGTGTGCCGTGGTGGCACAGTAGATCCCGTAGGCTGACACCAGGATGTAGGCCAGCAAGGCAGTCTGTCGGACGGTGGGGTAGCAAAGGAGGGTGATGTAAATAATGGGAAGAGCTCCTGGAGGAGGAGAGACGGAAACAAGTTGTTACACATAAGCAGCTATTTAAAAGGAGCCGACTTAGATCCAGATTTTAATAGAAAACCTTTAAAATCTCATGGGGCCCTTTGTACAACTGCTTGAGATATTTATCTGAAATAAAACAGACATAATACAACATTTCACACTACAGCCCCAAACTTCACAGTATTTTACTGGGATTTTATTTGCCAGACAAAAAAAAGGAGCATAATTGTCAAGTAAAAGGAAAAAGGATACATGGTTTGCAATCCTCCTTACTCAGTTACCCCTAGAATAAAATCATACAAATCATTTGATTAGAGTGTCCACCTTTGTTGGAGAACAAATAGCATCATGAAGACCTAGGAACACAGCAGACAGGTCAAGATGAGTGCTGTGGAGGAGTTTAAAGCAGGGTTAGGTTCTAAGACCGTAAACCAAGCTTAGAACATCTCACAGAGCCCTGTACTATCCATCATCTGAACATGAAGAGAGGATGGACGCCCACCTAAACTGACAGGCTTGGCAAAGAGGGCATTAATCAAAGAAGCAGCCGAGGCCCATGTTAACTCTGGGGAAGCTGCATAGATCCACAGCTCAGGTAGAAGAATCTGTGTTGACAAGAATCCTTTTAGTCGTGCACTGGTCAGATGAGACCGAAATTGTGAGAGGCGGAAATTCAGCACTACACATCACCTAAAATACACCATCGCCACAATGAACCACGATGGCTGCAGCATCATGCTGCCGAGATGCCTTTTCTAAGCAGGGCCGGGGAAACTGGGTCAAGCTCAATAGACAACAGGATTTAAGGCTAGGGTGGAGATTCACCTCCTAGCAGGACAATGTCCATGAACATATGTTCAGAGCTACAATGCTTTGGTTTGTATTAACATATATTCATGTTTTAAATGATTCAGTCAAAGTCCAGAACTAAGTGTAATTGAAAATTTGTGGCAACACTTAAATTCCTTATTGTACAAAGATTTCAGTGTCTATACATTCAAATCTGATGGAGACACCCACCAAAGCTGTGATCTGCAGCCCAAGGTGGCAGGGCTGAGCGCATATTCACACCACACTTTAAGATTTAAATTTAGAAAAACATGCCATTTTTCCTTCCATTACCTGAAGTTACAGTGAGGTTTTTGGTTAAAACGTGACAGGAGGTGAAAAGGTTTAAGCTATTTTGCAAGCCACTCTGTGCAGCAGCCTGCAGAATCTGTACGGTATTCCTGAGCATCTCCTCCAGGTATCTATGATCCACATGTTGCATAAGAAATTACATAAATTATTGTTAGCAGCTCAATGCCAGTCATCAGTCAGTCAGTCATTCATTTTCTACCGCTTTTTCCATAGTGGGTCGCAGGGTCAGCTCAATGCATTAGACAAAATTCACGTAACTGCAGGTGTGATTCACATCTAAAGGTCTGAGCTTGTATTGACTTCCCTTTAGGAACCTTACCCAGAGTGTTAACGAGGCAGACCCCAACCATGTCCAGGGAGAGCAGAGTGTTGTAAACGTGCTGACCTCCGATGTGGTTCATAAACAAATGGTAGAGCACTGAGCCGATGGTGGGGCAGAGGCAGGCCAGATAGTGGGCTACACATATCCAAGTGCTGTCCACCTCCATCCAGGGGATACTGCAAGGCAGCAGCACCAAGAAAAGGAGGAAGGGAATGCCTGAAAGGATGAATAAAGGGAGAAGTGTTAAATGTCCTAAAAATCCTGTATCATAGGAAAACAAAAATTATTTCCTATAATATTTACTGTTGACTTTTTTATGAGGGCATTTAATCCCAATAATTGCACAGAAATACCCTCTGATGGGGCTTAGGTCAAGAAATAAACAGAAAGTTGTTACTCTTGATCTTTTTATTTAAAAAAACAATATGAATAGCAGCTGCTCCAACACATGGGCTTCATTAATGCTAATATCCTTCACTTCCTCTCATTAAGTGTGTTAGTATTAAAGAACTTAAGCGATGGTTAAGCTGGAAATGGGACAAGAAGAAAGCGCTTTCAGGAAAGTTTTAGGATGACACTTGTAAAATGTACAGAAAGTGGACTCACGCAGCCCATGTTCTGTCCAGGTCTCTGCAGGTTCCTTAACCTCAGCAGCATCAGTCACCTTTAAAGACCCAGTTAACCGTCGGATGTTTCCAGCTCTGGGATTCCCAGGGCAGATTAGAGCTAATAGCCCATATCCTCATTACACCTTCCTGAAGGATGCATGTAGCCGGTATAAGTGAAAGTACAGACCATGTGTTGAGCCGACCTATTCCCCTAGTACATCCCAGTTATTAAGACTAATCTGACCACCGTTAGTGATGCTTTTGCATCTTGTTTCGAGCAGTTTCTGAAGAACATTCCTTAGAAGAAAAATACCAACACTGCATTTTTATATGAAGACCTACCATGAGTGTAAATGTTCCCCAGCTCATTGTGTATGTAGAAGAGGCTCCTGAGACACTCTCCAGCTGTGGACACAGGCCGGTATCCCGTCAGGACATACTTGTTGAACTGCAGGTGCGGAGGGGTCTTTGTGAAGTCCAAGAGCCGAGGTTCCTGGTAAAGCGCCATCACGACTCTGCGCTGCCAGTGCCCTGTTCTACAAGTTCCTCTACATTTACATCCTAACAGAGGCTGTGCTCAGGACTCTCAGCCATGGTTATTGCATGAGCAGCAAACCCTCAGCACTCTGAGAACCATCGTTGCACAGGTGTAATTCCAAGCAAGCAACCTGTTGAGCTGTCTAAGTGGCATGGTTTGAGCGAAGCAGAGCCAATCAGCAGGCGGGTTTTATTCCTAATCTGGGGTAATCCCTGCAAAAGAACATGTGCACTGATGCAGCTTCTCCTTGTCATGGTTAATAAATAACACACGCTTTAGCTTCACGGAAGTGCATTTAATACATGCTGAAAATAGGAAACGGTTGTACTGCAGTTAAGATGGTAATAAAAACATGCAGTGAATTTATGATTTAGCTTTTTTTTCATAAAGATACAAATGACAGAGGTTTGAATTTGATTGTTTTAATCAAATATTGTACAATAAACATATTACTACATTGAGTTGTAAAAAAACAAAAACTTTCCCACTTTTATAAATTAGACTGAATCATTCTTACAGTATTTAGAGGAAAGGTTTTGCTATTCTGGCAAAAATAACAGGTTTATTAAAGATAATGACCCATCTTTGCACACAGTAAACAGTAAATACACCACTAATGAAGCAAAACCTGCTGGAAATATACACAGCAAAACAGAACTAAAACTTAGAATGGTGAAAGATTATTTTGCATGCAAACAAAGGAATATAAAATACAGGCAAAAATTGGTTCTAGGTCAGTTTCCCTTTACCAGTACATATCCCTTCCTACTTTGGTTTCATACTGAAACCATGGTGTATGGTTTTATTTTTCATTGCAGTTAAGCATTTTCATTAACTATGCTGATAAATGGTGATAAAGATGCTTTTATATATCCTATAACTTAATTAAATTGTACTTCATCAATGTGGTGCCCGTACGACTTTAAATGACTCATTTATGAGTGGAGCTGACATTTTGAGAACTTTAAACTGAACGATGCTGTTTTTCCAGAGAGGAACCTGGAGAGAGTGCAGCTCATCTTCAGGTCAGTTAACATCGTTCTGTTCGGGGGGGGACTAAAAGATTGACGCCGTGTTTCTCTGATATTTCAAGGAGAAAGCCACAACATTTCCCCTCAAGGTACCCTCTTCGTGTCTGCATGCACGGGCAGCAGAGACACAGCTAAGCCTTGTGAGGGCCCATGTTGGTAATTTAGGCCCCTGAGTCTCCCCTCGCTTTAAACTTCACTTCTTAGGTAAGGATATTAACCTAAGGCTCAATCTCCAACGCATTAAACACTGAGAAGTTTTTTTGCAGCTCAATTAAAGATAATTTGAATTCTCAGTTTTTGTCCGTTTTTCACTATTACAGCAGGCTTTTGACTATGCAATAACAGCTTAAAGGGCGTATTATTGATGTTAATAACAGGGTTAAAACTGGCCGCCATTTAAAACGTATGCTAAAAGGACTTCTTTACAGTAAACATGTTCTATTGTGTTGATGACCCTATTAAAATATGTGAATGAGAGAGGCTGTTTTGGAAATTCAGCCAAATGTTATAAACCATTCATGTGAACAAAGACAATAGGGGAGAATAAAATGTACATTTATCATGCAAATGATGATAAATAAACGAGAACTCGTTTAAGCTGGAGCTGTGAACTCCAAACATGAATCAATTCATTTTAACTGGGCTGAACTTCTTGTTAGAGCTGAACTGGCACAGCACCATATATCATCATCAGAAGACTTTGTACTGCAGTGTATTCTCATTTATTTTTGGTTCTTCTCCCCCATTTTGGCCGGTTGACTGTTGTGATCAAACATCTCATGGTTGGCAGCACCAAAATTGGGTTTGTTTTGTATCCAATTCTTAGGGGTAAGAATTGGTGAAGGGATAAAATGGCTGGCATTCATACAAATACTATACAAAATAGGAAACAAAACTCAAAACAATGAAATAGAGAACATGCTTGTTTCCTCAGCTGAGTCAATCTGTGAGAAAAGAAATTCGTTAGTAATCAAGGAGAGTAAAATGACTCCAACACGCTTTTTATTTCGCTTTTTATTTAGAGTAAAATGATGCTTACCTTAATGGTCACTATTCCCAAAGAAGCCATTTAAATCGTACTTCTTTCCTCCTAAAGGTGAAAATGTGCAGTATCAGAAAATGGTTTTCCAACGATTAATGTGGATGTAAATCAATCAAAATAAATATACATAGGAAGTTAAAATTCCAGGTTTGTGTCCTGTAGAAAATAAAACTTTTTCCATCTTTAATGTAAAAAAATCTTGTATAATTTAACTGATAAACAAATCTATCAGGACATCTCTGTTTGAAGTTTGCCAAAAGCCATAGAGGACAGAGCAAACATTTAGAAGAATGTGCACAGCTCAAATGGGTCCAAGGTTAAAATATTTGGCCTTATCAATGCACATTGAACCCACCATCCCTACAGCAAAGCATGGTGGTGGCAGCAGCATGCTGTGGGAATACGTTTCTTAAACAAGAACAAGGAAGCTGGTCAGAGATGCTGAAAGGAAGGATGAATGGAGAACAATCCTGGGAGAACAGCTGTTAGAGGCTGTGAAAGACGTGAGACTGGGGTCGAGGTTCACCTTAAAGCAGGACCATTACCGTAAATATACAGCCAGAAATAAATTATATTCATGTGTTAGAATGGCCCAGTCAAAGTCCAGCAAAGAGGCAAGACTTAAAAAACTGATGTTCACAGATTCTCTTCGTCCAATCTGACTGAGCTTGAATAATTTTGATAGAGTGGGCAAAAGTTTTAAGTCTCTTAATGTGCAAAGTTGGCAGAAACATGTCCCGCACACTACTGAATACTACTGAATACAGATGCTTGCCACACTTTTCAGATGTTTGTAAAGATTTTGAGAATCAAGCATCTGTTTCCTACCACTTCATAATTAAGCAACATTGGTCTGGTCTACCACAGCCTGCAGCCCCAGAGCCACATTAGACTTTTTAGCCACCCCACAGTGGCTCTTAACAAGTATGATCAAAGCTGGTATCGAAGTTAGCAATGTTTTTAAATAAAGGTGTGACTGGAAAGGCTAGCAGTTCCATTTTCTGTTTTTATGCCACATCTGCACAAAATCTCAACCATCTTTCCAGTTTTTTAAGTTGATGTGGTTAAAAAGCTTTATTTCTTTACCTATTTTCCATAAACCTGTCAAAATACTTAATGGGCCTTGATCTACTTAAGAAAGTTCATTTCTAATAATAATCACACTAATTCTATATAGTACATGTTTATAAAACTAAATCAGTTCACTTTTTTCTAAGGGGTCGTAGAAAAATGTTATTTTAGCAAGAATGATTGTAAAAGTTGTCTATCCCAAAAAATCTCAACAAAATACATTGAAGATTGTAGCAGCAATGTGGAGCTTTTAAAGGGGAATAAATAATTTTGTAAAGTACTACAGCAGTACTTTTAACCACTCCAGGACTTGCCTTGTGGGTGGAAATGTAGTTTGAGTTGCTGCTGAATTTGTATCTGACGCGGCAGCTGCAGGTCATCCGAATGCTCAGACACGTGCACCTCGCCCCGTGTCTCTGTAGCAGGAGCGGATTCGAAGAAGCTGGCGGTGCCGTCAGTGTCGGATAAGTCCTGCACACCCTCATCTGGTATGAAGGGGTACTCCAGGGTGGGGCTGGGCGTGGGGGCTGCAGGAAATGCAGCCGCTATAGAGGGGAAGGTTTGTATGCAAATGCATTTTTTTTACATTTTTATATATGTTTTAAATGTTCTTTGCTTGAAATATGAAGTTTGTTTTACCATCTGGCTTCACATGTCCCTTTATGTACCCCACATTTTCTAATCATCGCAAATAAAATAATAAAATCAGTTAAATGAATTACAGCTACATTAGATTTTTCTATGTATAGACGCTCCCTCACCTTGCACTGCAAATGCTGATGATGGCACCTCTCCCTTAACTAGGACATTACAAGAGAAACATGAAATAAAATAAAAGGTTTTATTTATACAGTGAATTTATTTAGTAACAAATATTGAACCCACCATAAGGTTTCCCAGCTGATTCTGTTTCAGTAGTTTGGCGGTCATAAATCAGACCAGCCGTTTCTGCAAAAGCCAGTGAATGATATGTCAAATGTTTGTATACATTACACCGATCAGTGTCATGAAACAATGCATTCTTCATGTTTTCTACCTCCAGCTGCAGACTCAAGAGGCTGTGACTGGTAAGCTTCCTGTTTACCTGCTGAGAAATTGAAGCCATTTATGAGCTGCAGAGGAACAGAAAAGATAAAATTACCGACACACACGAACCCCCCCCCTTCTCCTCCAAAGCCAACAATCTGTGGTGCATAGTGAACCTCTCCGCCACCTGGAGCGTGTTGCCCGTAAAACAGACATTGTAAATCAGAAACAAATGAGAGCTCAAAAGGATCAGATGTGCCACCAGTGACCTATGCCAGCTGCAGTTTGTATGGCCATTTTTCTTGTGCTTCCAAAAATGCATTCTAGTCATTTTTATTGCTCTAATAAATCTGGCTTCTCCTTAACAATCAAAGTATTTTTCACCTTTTGCAATGACATTCACAGCTGGAGAACAGCTTTGCACGTCTTAATTTTTTCACATGAGATTAAGTAGAACTGTTTTAAAATTAGGAGCTGAATTATGAACAAGTCAAATCAAAACCTTAGCCTAGAGATCTGAAACCTCTGAAATCCAAAGAGCATTTTTTTTTCATTACTACTAGAAAGATTTTGCTTGAAGTCACAAAATCCACAGGACTCTTTGAATTAAAATAGCTTATCAACTTTTAAAAAATAAGGCTGAACAATTTCCTAAAAACATGCTTTATGAGTTATTTCAGGTGAACGTGGTTATAACGGTATGACTTGCAAAAATAAACACATACCTAAACAGCTTTAATGTCTTTCTGCTTTGGGTTTATGCAAACATAACACTTTGATAGACTCTCTAGCTATTGGGGGGAAAATGGTTCATTATGAAATTAGAAAATTAAAACATTTCAAACTTAGAATGTCATTTTTTTAGGTTTAAGAAAGCATAAAATATTTAAAAAGAGAGAATGACCACATATTTTTAAAAATGATGAAATAATCATTTTGTAAAAGCACAGTGGTTTCAGCCTAATGATATTTAAAAAAATGTTTCCTCCTGCTGAAATTCTTTGCAGATTTTACATGAACCCCTTTCTTATTCCCTGTATAAATCAAAACACATCTCAGTTCTATAACATTACTGTGCAAAGTTATTAGGAGTCACTGTGGAGGCCCAACAGAGCCACATGCAGCTCCAGAACCACATGTTGCAGACCCCTGGCCTAGCATGTCAGTAATGCTCAGCATGAAAACATTGTCAGCAGAAGCAAGACGTGAGTTTACTGAAATAATAAAGCTATCTCTGTTTTAGGTGACGTGGTTTTAAGGAATTATTGTAGCTTTCCTAAACAAGTAAGCAGATGTTGGAACAGAATAATGAGACTGTCCTGCAGAGAATATCTTCTTTCAAGAAGAACAGATACTTCAGGACGCAGAACGTTATTATTTTACTGCACTTTAAAGCTAATAAGTTTTCAAGCATTTATGCTTGGCACCGAATCTGATAAAGTATGAAACTGCGATGCTGCGTTGGTAAATGCCTACTCTTAAAATGACACAGATCTAACTTGGGGCAAAAGGTCCTGATCAGGACATCCCTAGTTTATATAGTGGAGGGAAAAAATCCCACATTAAGAAACTGTTTTTACCAAATTAGTTGTGTCACAATTGAGTGATACACCCCTAACGATTGCTATAAAATAAATGTGACTGAACATTTTTTGTTATCTATATTTTTTATTTTATCAAAGTGACTTCCTGTGTGGAAATATAAGACACAGAAAGCCTTTTCTCATAGCCCCTCTTCACTATGGGAAACACATGTGAACATGTCATGTAAGGGAGCACTAAACTCAAAGGGCAATGAGGAGCTGCTCACCTGAACTTGCCAATATCTACAGTCAGAGCAATTAAAGTTTAAAAGAACCGGAACCGTGACAACAAGACTGAATGAGGACCCCGGTTTATCTTGGCAACAGTGAGAGGGAAGGTAAGGAGGTAAGTCGATGCTATTTATAAATCCTGTTGTTGTGTTTCATCAGTGATTACCATATTTTGCTATTGATTTTCCATTATATCCAAAGCCAGAAGGTGTGGGATGGTTTGGTGATCCGATGAGACCTGGATGACAGCGAATAAATAATTAAATAGAATCCAATATTATCCATGCATGCATATATTGTAGGTTCTCTTTTTCAAGCTTTATTCTATACATATCATTGACACTCTTTTACATGCACACGGCTGATAACTGCATTCATTTTAAACTGATACATAGAAGAATAAATGTTAATGGTTGAAACTCTGAACTGGTAATATCTGAGAAAAAAATCTACTGGACAGAGACAAAGAAAACCCTAAGGTTTAAAGAAGTTTGTTTGTTTAGCGTATTGGATTTCCCTTGGCCTCAACTGTATATGATGTTTCTCATCCAAATTACCTGATTATTTGTAATATTTTCATATTTTATGTCAGCTACAGGTTATAGTTTATGCTCATTTTAAGGTTTTACCATATTGGCCTCTAGATTTTGCCTCAGGTGTCAGACCGGCTGGTTGAGCTTCGTAAGAAAGAGTCCCATAACCTGACAAGGAAGAAGAAAACTTTCTATTGGTTTTAAAGATAGCAGTTAACAGATGAGTTTAAATTGTTTAAATCACAATGGATCTAACTGTGCACCATATTTTCCTGGTATATTTCCATTACTTCCAAGGCCTAAAGGTTGCCCACCATTGAGTAACCCACCATATCCTGAACAAAAAGTAAAAAAGAAAATTCAAATAGAAATGGCAGCACAGGTTTTTATTGCAACACTGAATGTATTTTGCAGACACGGGGTCCCCACCCATGCTGACACCAAGACCAGCTGCAAGCATGTTGAAAAGGTAACAAAAACATTTAGTTTTATCTGTCAGCTTTATTTGAACTTCTCTTTTCATACACAAGGTATTTCAAATAGCTGTTCAGAAAAAAGTACATTGAAAGGAAAAAATATTGTCATTTAAATATTTCAGCTCATCAAACAAATGTTAATATAAGACAAAGATAACCTAATTTATCCTAAAATCTCCTTAGTAAATGATGATTTTATTTAGGGAAATATCTATCCAAAACAACCTGGACCTATGTGAAAAAGTAATTGTGCCCTACCTAATAAGTGGTTCTGTTACCCTTGATGGCAACAGCCCGAGTAACTGGCAATGAGTCTCTTACATCGCTGTGAAGGAAGTTTGGCCCACTCTTCTTTGCAGAATTGTTTTGTTTAGCCACATTGGAGGTTTTTAAGCCTGAATGGCCTGTTTAAGGTCACGGCCACAGCATCTATTTCCGAGTTATGTCCAGACTTTGACTAGGCCACCCCAAAACCTTCATTTTGTTTTTTTCTTGTTTGTTTGAGCTATTCAGAGGTAGTAGAGTGCTGTTTCAGAACAGGTCCTGAAACAGCAAAGCAGCCCCAGATCATCATACTACTACTGCCATGTTTGACTGCAGGTATTATGTTGCTTTTTTGAAATGCTATTAGTCATACACCTAATGTAATTGGATCCACACCTTTTAAAAAAGTTTTACTTTCATCTTGTCAGTCCACAGAACATTTTCCTAAAAGTCTTGGAGGAACATCAAGATGTTTCTTGGCAAATGTGAGAAGGGCCTTTGGGTGTTGCTTTTTTAGCTGCAGTGCTTTTCATCTTGGAACTCTCTTTTTGAGATCTTTAAACCTGCTTCATGTTGTCAGACAGGTTCTATTTAAATGATTTCTCGATTCTACAGGTCTGGTACTAATCAGGCCTGGGCATGTCTTGTGGAATTGAACCCAGCCTAAAAAAAAGTTGATAATCACAGTTAATTCATCATTTAACACAGGGAGCGATTACTTTTTCACATAGGGCCAGGTTGGCTGGATAACTTTCCATTCTGATAAATAATATTCATCATTTGAAAGCTCCAGGTTATCTTTGTCTGATAAGTTTTGTTTGTTCTAAAATCTTTCATTATGATAAAACTAGAAAAACACAGAAATCTGGACCGGCACAGCATTGAACAATAAGATATTACAGTAAAATGTAAACATTACACAAAAATATGCTAAAAATGCAAAGTTAGGACAAATAGATCACTGAGGACTGATGAAATAAACCAAAATATTTAAGTCCTTATTTAAAGGAGTATTCAGTAAGTTGCTTCCACAGATAAGTCATTGTTTTTATTACAAATCTAACATTTTCTCACCATGTTTTCCAGTTGCTTTAGCTTCACCTGCAGGCCCAAATGGGTTAAATCTATAACCTGAAGAGACATGAGAAACAACAATTTAGTCAGCTCCATGCATAAATCCCAGAGACTATGGGTCAAACCATGCAGCTGTAGCAGACATACCATAGTTTCCTGCACCGTTAATGCCCAGATTGACTGGTTGTCCAAACTGCAGCCCACCAACACCTGAAATAGCATGAACAGATTGACTGGTTCGACTGGACTTATACGATTAGATATTGGTTTAGCTTTTCCATGAACTCACCGTATTTGGTGTTTGATTTCTCTGCAGCCATTCCAAGTGTCTGACCACTAGGAGGCGCTCCGTTTGGAAGAAGGCCTGCAGGCTGAGTCTCCAACTGACTTATTCCTTCATAAGTGCAAAGGAAATGTGAGATATAGCTGCAGGATTCACAGATGAAGCTTAAAAATCATGGTCTCACCATCAATTCCAGCAGGGACCACTGGGGCTTCGCTGAATGAGACCTGCGTTGTGCCACCTGCAAAATAAGCATCAGTGGATTATTTTCATACATTAAGTGACATTTGTCTGTGAATATATTCTCATTTATCACTCTGCTCATACCTGACTGTTCAGCAGTGTGCATAACTTGACCAAGGGCTGAAGAAAGAAAAGCATGAGCTTTCTGATGAATAACATAAACCAAAACTGATTTCCTAACGAAATTTCCTCTTACTTGCATAGTCAGGCTGTCCAACCACACCGTAGCTATTCATAGGCTCTGAAGAAAAGCAGAAAAAAGTTGATCCACAGATCTTAGACAATCTGAGAAATCATTTGCAGCAGAAGTTCAAACAGAAGATCTACAGAGTAGGCTTCATGTAAAGCTTACCTGGTTTAGACATGGCTGCTTTACCTGGGCCCATGTTTCCTACAAAGGAATGAGACGACTCATCTTTGTCATTCAGCCTCATCTCATGAAAAAACTGAATCTGATTCTGAACATGTTCTGAACCAAACCTCCATATAAATGTCCATTTCCATATCCAGCTGCAGGGTAGAGTCCTTGTCCATAACCTGCATACAGATCAGTAAACTAAATGCATTACACATTTATTTGAGTCATCATTTTCCAAAAACCCTTACAAAATAACATCATTTACCAGGCTGTGCAATTTTTCCACCGTAGGGATACCCAAGACCTGTTTGGGCAAATCCAATTAAAGCACTCAATTAAAATTAAAAGTGAGATGGAAAAGTCTAACCAAGTAAATTTACCTGCTCCAAGTCCATTACTGAGTCCCGGAAAGTTGAGTCCTCCTGCATTGTAACCTACAGATAAACATCATTTTAATCAGATTTAGACTGAAACTTGTTGGAAAACTGACAAGCTGGTAAATGGATAAACATGCTGCATGTCAGGTTTTATTTCAGTGAAGCTCAAATCACAATTACTAGTCAAAACTTGATGGTTTGAGCTAAAGATTATGGTAAATAACCCAATTTTTTATTTAAAAGAACAAAATAAAAAAATTTTGAACAAGAGATTTAAAATAAGAAAGAATTCATATTTAGCGCCCTCCAGATGTGTTATTATTTACTGCAGCACGTAAATCAAGGCTAGTGAAATCCAACCTTTAAGATAGAACGTTTTTAACATCAGTGCCCTAACAATTTTTATCAAATATGTAACAAAAGACCGTTTTTAATTTAGACTTTACTTTTTAACTTGATCAGGGTTTCTACAAACTTTCTCTTAGCCACTCTTCAAAAGAGGAAAGACAAGCAAACTATCCCAAGTCTACAGTTACAAAGAAAGCTGGGGGTTTATTTTGCCACCGTAAACATTTAGAGAAGTTTTGATGTTGGGAAACATTTAGTGAGAGATTATGTTACTACATTAAAACGTACTTTTACATATTTACCAAAGGGTAATTACAGAATTATTTAGCTTTCAGCATGTTTGACGGCTTATTAGCAAAAAAGGAAGAAAAATACAAAACAACAGACTGCTTTACTGTCATACAAATGCCTTTTTGTGCTTCCAGTACCTGCATTTTAATCTGTAAAGTTACCTGTAATGTAAATAAAGATTTTACTCTGATATTTCAGTGAATCCCTCAGTAAAACACCACATCACATTGATACAAATACACACTAAAACTGAAAATTTACCAGATCTTAGTCTCTTCATCCACTGTCCAGTTGGTCCACAGTCTGCAACACCAAAACATAAACTTTTATGACTAAAACACAAGCAAATAAAACCAAACTTAGATTTTTTTCCAAATAAAACAGAGCAATTCTAGGTTTTAACCACACAACAAGCCTCCCTCCACTATTTTATTTATACAACATAACTGGATTTTATGAAAATGAGATTAAGGGAAAAAATTGACAGATTTTTACCAGGTTTGGCTGGTTTAGCTCCTTGGCTGCTGGAGACAGAAACTCTCCCATTCTCTGAAAACAAAAGACAGAAATGTCAGAGTCTTCTCCAAAACAATCCATTCACAGCCTCTCCATCACAGCATTGATTGTTCATGAGGATTAAATACATTCAGTGGGTTAAACTTGCAATTCAGCTCATGCACCTAATGCATGTTAGGATTATCTGTAAAACTGTCAGCAAAGGGAAAACAACAAACAAGAAGAGAAACCCTCTGGTCTGGTGCAATATATTAGGTTCCTGTAAAAGAGGTGGTGTGAGCAGCATCATTGGTGGGTGAGGACGATCTAGATTACAGAGCAAGGAATGATTTTCTAAACTATAACAGACGTCGTGCAACTCAGCAAATCCTTCATTCTTTTGTCCATTTACAGCCCTACAATGACTTCAGACTCTTACACATGCAGTCTGACTCAGTCAGCACGCCCACATCTACACTTCATTTACCAGTTTCCCCACCAGGGAGACTTCCCTGTCCTGTTTCCTTTGCTGGGGCCATACTCAGTGCATCCTCAGGAGGGGTGTTTTCTGTGCTCTCAGCTGCCTCAGACCCAGCAACAGCTTTGGTTTTTATGGATCTGGTACTTTCAGGGTCAGCTGTCCCATCTAAACCAAAACCAACATCTGATTCTGCAGAGTTTTGCTCAGGAGCAGCACTTCCAGTCACATAACCTAGAGGCCACACATGTCAGTACCATTTAGATTGTTTTAAACGTTTTATACAGTAACTCAGTTTCTACAAAAACCTTACAAATGATTGTAAAACGGTGCTTTGGTACCTTGAGTTTATGACAGAGAGGTGCTAAAATAGACAGTACTGAATTATTAGGCTGTCTTAAAAGTTACATGTTATTTATAAACACGTTCATCATTTTTAGTGCTGACCCCAACCTCCTGTCCCCTAAAAATGGATTAAAATTAACAATATCTGACACTGTGGGTTTTGATGCACTGCAAACATCAGCAGAAGACCACATAGTCATCAGCATATAATTTTATTATATATTTAACTTGCTATCAGAAGTTGACATGTAGAGGACATTTTAAGGATAAATACAAACTAAATTTGGAATAAAATTAGTGATGGGAGGGTTTTTAATGTACAGTATGCAGAATGGCAATGTGCAGATTTTTTAAAATCTTGTCACATTAGTGAAAAATGTTGAACAGTAAAACTCAAATTAATGATGAAGATGGATTTCAGTTTACGAATAAAAACTATTTCTTTAAATTCAATTTTAGATTCTTACATTTTAATTAGATTTTCAAATATTTAGATGTAATTTTTTAAACTATTATTTAATTAAGAGAATAAATATATCAAATAGATTATATATATTCTATTTAATATTAATATATATATATATATTATAATCAAATATATATATATATATTAATCAAATTATATATATATATATATATCAAATTATATATGATCTTATATTATGTCTATCAAATATAATATCTATATATAATATAT
Source organism: Crenichthys baileyi (assembly GCA_036173005.1). Lineage (NCBI taxonomy): Eukaryota > Metazoa > Chordata > Actinopteri > Cyprinodontiformes > Goodeidae > Crenichthys > Crenichthys baileyi. The sequence continues at coordinate 408,341 of JAHHUM010002032.1, read as the reverse complement.
CAAATATATCTATAATTATATAGTCTATATAACACATATATATAATTAATTACAATTTTACATTCAGTATTTAACTTTTTGTCTTAGATTAAATGTTGAAAATATTATTTTTAAATATTTCATCTTAGATTTCAATATTTTAATTAGATTTTAATATATTTTTGAAGTCAGTACATTTTTTTTTTAAATCGATTGTTGTTTAATTAAAAGAATACACAAATATATTTAGGAATACTAAAATCTAAGTTTTACTATTTTTAAATCTTAAATGCCAGATTTTTATATTTTTGATTACATTTTAATACATTTTAAATGTAAATATTTTTTTCTTAAATAAAACAAAATATAGAAAAAAATTAAACATCTAAAATTTAATAATTAGTCTTAAAATTAGTATTTACAAGTATTTAAGTTTTATACATTTTTTATGTAAATTGCTTTAAAGGGATTATTTTATTTGAAAGACTAAAGACAAAATTATAATTTAAAATATTTTGATTATTCAAATTTTTTTTTTTTTTACATTTCATATGATTGACATGAGAGTGAATCAATTTATTGCCAAAACATTTAAATATTAATGGATATAAAATACATAGTAACCCGAATACCAATTAAAGAGGACTCAAATAAGCAGATAATTAAATTAAATTAGGCTTGCCTGAAGGGAGGACCGCTCCTGGTTCTCGCGCAGTTCCATATTTGGGTCCTTTTTGACCCTTTTCCTGTAGACCCAGAGGTGCCGGTTCAGGTCCAGGCTGAGGGTCTGGGTAAATAGCAGGAAGTGCTTGACCCAATTGTGGATTGGACTCCAGGTTTAGGTGTGTCTGTTTGTACATTTTGTCTTGTACTTGGACTACACCACCATCCACTGCTGCTGCAGTCTGTTGCTGAGAAGATAGAACTCCACCTTTAAGGCTCTTTCCATTAGATAAATCTGCTCCTCTGACAGCTTGGCCTTTTCCATCCACCAATCCGTAGCCTGGAAACCAAAAATAAGTGATATATCCAAAAATAATGATACATTTTAAGATCTTTGTTTGCCAAATCTTTATTTATATTTATGTATAAATCTCACAAAAATATTTGACGTGCAAATGCAGCAGACAAACTTATGCTGTCTAATAACTCATGGCGCAATGTTTTGTTACTCATATGGTTTTTGCACAGTTAGAGCTAGAAACAGACATTTATAAAATTTTTAAAATAGACAAAATTATCTTTCAAGGACAGTTACCATTCGTTTGGGGACCATATCCTTTGACAGCTCCAGCAGCCGCTCCGTAACCTTGGGTGAAAAACATACATCCATTAAACGTCCTACAACAGTAAACCAGGAATGTTATCACCTCATTTAGGTCCAGTACCTTTAGGGTTGGATCCATACCCATTAGGAGTTGCTCCATTTGAATACCCTTTAAGGTCAAACATACAAATAAAGCAAGGTACCAAAAAGTTTTACAACTTTTAATAAATGTTTGAAACATGAGTGTTACCTAGCTGGGGTCCTCCAGCAGCTCCTCTGGAACCTTGGTACCCTTCATTTATCAAAGGATATCAAATTATAGTATAATTGATTATAAAAGACACAAACAACTTAATAATATAGATGTCCTGATTATACTGCAAGTGTTGGCAATGTACTTTTAAATAATTAGTGAGAATTCCGAGATAATTCAACTCCTGTTGGTGTGTCGCGTCTAGTTTTATATAATCCCATCCCCAATAAGATGTGCAGTTGCAGTTTACCTGCTTTATTATAGGCCATGCACATTATTTTATAGATTTACACCTGCTGAAAAACGCCTGCATGACTGTTTTGTACTCATAAAATTCGTGATTTCAAAGCCTTATTCAGCTGCTGACTGATGTTTGTCAGGTTTAATGAAGAGAAGAGGGAGATATAAAACCAAACAGACAAATTAGACCATTTCACTTAATTATCTTGATTTTAAAGTCTGAAGAAGAAAAGAAACAGCATGGCCACAACCATTTTTCTGAATGTCTAGAGCCTAACTTTCACAATAAAATGTTCAAAATAGAAACAAACATACAGTATTTTATAATTACAGCATGCTGGCCAAACTCTGTTCTGTGTAGGTAAAAGTTAATTTAACATAAGGAGCTCTTTTCATGCAAGTATTTCTACTCCAACAGTTGAGGAATCATTTTGCTGGGTAACTAACATTACAGGCTAATATACAGGGGTTGGACAATGAAACAGAAACACCTGGTTTTAGACCACAATCATTTATTAGTATGGTGTAGGGCCTCCTTTTGCGGCCAATACAGCGTCAGTTCGTCTTGGGAATGACATATACAAGTCCTGCACAGTGGTCAAGAGGATTTTAAGCCATTCTTCTTGCAGGATAGTGGCCAGGTCACTACGTGATACTGGTGGAGGAAAACGTTTCCTGACTCACTCCTCCAAAACACCCCAAAGTGGCTCAATAATATTTAGATCTGGTGACTGTGCAGGCCATGGGAGATGTTCAACTTCACTTTCATGTTCATCAAACCAATCTTTCACCAGTCTTGCTGTGTGTATTGGGGCATTGTCAACCTGATACACGTCATCGCCTTCAGGATACAATGTTTGAACCACTGGATGCACATGGTCCTCAAGAATGGTTCGGTAGTCCTTGGCAGTGACGCGCCCATCTAGCACAAGTATTGGGCCAAGGGAATGCCATGATGTGGCAGCCCAAACCATCACTGATCCACCCCCATGCTTCACTCTGGGCATGCAACAGTCTGGGTGGTACGCTTCTTTGGTGCGTCTCCACACCGTAACTCTCCCGGATGTGGGGAAAACAGTAAAGGTGGACTCATCAGAACACAATACATGTTTCACATTGTCCACAGCCCAAGATTTGCGCTCCTTGCACCATTGAAACCGACGTTTGGCATTGGCATGAGTGACCAAAGGTTTGGCTATAGCAGCCCGGCCATGTATATTGACCCTGTGGAGCTCCCGACAGACAGTTCTGGTGGAAACAGGAGAGTTGAGGTGCACATTTAATTCTGCCGTGATTTGGGCAGCCGTGGTTTTATGTTTTTTAGATACAATCCGGGTTAGCACCCGAACATCCCTTTCAGACAGCTTCCTCTTGCGTCCACAGTTAATCCTGTTGGATGTGGTTCGTCCTTCTTGGTGGTATGCTGACATTACCCTGGATACCGTGGCTCTTGATACATCACAAAGACTTGCTGTCTTGGTCACAGATGCGCCAGCAAGTCGTGCACCAACAATTTGTCCTTTTTTGAACTCTGGTATGTCACCCATAATGTTGTGTGCATTTCAATATTTTGAGCAAAACTGTGCTCTTACCCTGCTAATTGAACCTTCACACTCTGCTCTTACTGGTGCAATGTGCAACCAATGAAGACTGGCTACCAGGCTGGTCAAATTTAGCCATGAAACCTCCCACACTAAAATGACAGGTGTTTCAGTTTCATTGTCCAACCCCTGTATGTCGAAGGCTGAATATAATGTTTTTATGATAGAAAGCAGCAAACACAAAATGATGAATAAATAGGAAAATGTTACTTAGCTGTCTGTTTGATTTTATAAGCATAATAATAGACCCAATGTTAACATTAACTACCTAAAGTATGTTTGTGATTTGAAAAGAAAGCTAGTTCTTAAGTTGAGCTACATGGAAGTGTGGTGAGTTATATTGATATTGGTAAAGGTTATTATTAGCTTAATACTTCAACTCTGTCAGAAAATAGTCAAATAATGTATACTTTTCATAATCTGCCTGTGTATGGGGTTCTGAGTTTGTGTTTCGTTTACTTTCTCTGCACTGCCACGTTCTTCACTAGCTTTATTTCAGTTCATTCAGGCTTATTAGATTCATTGTAGTGTTTAGGTTTTTGTTACTTTCTGTTATTCCTATGTATTGTTTTAGTTAGCATTTCCTTTTAGATCTAGTTCCTCCTTGTTTATGCTCTTTTGGCAGTCCCGTTGTTCGCTTAGATGTTTTCTGTTACCTCCCTGCATTCCCTCATCATCAATGTTAATTAGTCTCTCTCCCATCAGCTGATCCTGATTCCCCTCTGATTAACTCCCTGTGTTCATAGGTCCATTCTCCACTCTCCTTCAGTACATATACTCCCTCTTTGTCATTGTTCTCCACTGGTTCCTCCTGAAACTTACCTTGAATACTACCCTGCTACTACCTAATCCATGTCCTTTGACCTGCCTGTTTTTTTCATGTCCTACCTGCACCTGTAAGTTTTCCTTTTTTCATTGATTAAATTAATTCATCTGCTCGCAATGCTGCTGTTTTCTGCACTTTGGTCCAACAACAACCTCACCTCGATGACAATACTGTTTTTTCACCTGATTCAGTGAATCTCTTTTGACCACAATCCACAGCAGAACATTTATTTATTTAATTTACGCATTTTGCAGCATAATGCCAAGAAAAGTGAGGCTATAAAAGCATTAACATATCCGTTTTTTTTATTTTACCCCAATCCTATAAAGAAAACACTAATGAACTCCAACAATAAAAAAGCCGGAGCATAATGTGTACGCATGATGATGCCCCCTTCACATTTCTGCCCCCTCATATATGCATGCCTAGAACCGGCCCTGCTAAATTTATGAAGCAGGTTACTTATATCCATCCACGATTAACTGGGTACTGCCCTTAAATATGTTACGAGTAAAATTACCAACGAGTCATATCAAAACAAAGTAATCATGCTAGCTTTAGCCTAGCACTTTAGTTAATTGGTGCGCATAAAACCAGCAGGAGCAAGAAGTGAGCTCATTAAAGAGTCAGATATTATCTGTTGGGAGAAAACATCTGCAAGGTAAAACGGATATAGCTGATCTGTGATAGTCATTTAGGATAACCAACATTATTTCTGTTTGTCAAATGCCACAAAATGAAAGATATATTAGAAGTGATGCTTTACGACTCTCTTCAAATGCATACGTTTTCATACACTGAGATTTTAATGGCTTTCAACAGTTTGTGAAAACCCAAATGTCATGAATTTGTAAGCATGTGGTCATTTCAGTTTAAAGGAGGCATACCTGTGGGTGTATTTTGAGGCAACACCCCAAATATATTTTTTCCTTCCTTCAAAAGAGATCAGCCAAGATGAGATTTGTGGACCACAAGTCTGGTTCATCCTTGGGTATCTGATGATACCTGAAGTTAATCTGTTCAAACACTTATATGCACATATAAACAGCATGGGAATGTCCAGCCTTCTTACTGTTCAGGAAGGAGAAGGGTTCTGTATCCCAGAGATGAAAATGTTTTAGTAAGAAATGTGTGAATCAAGCTCAGAACAAAAAGAAAAGACCTTGTGAAGATAAGGTCTAAAGCTGGTCAGAGTGTCATCATCCACAGTGAAATGAATCCTATACTGGCATGGGCTAAAAAGCCACTCAGAAAGGAAGAATCATGACAAACAAACAAAGCCACATAAAAGGACAGATTAGAGTTTGCACTCAGATACAAAGGTCTGTTTTAGGAAACATGTCCTGTGGTCTGAAAAAAATAAATTTCAGGTTTTTAGCCTAAATGACTATTATTATGATTTTGAGAAAAAAGGTGGAGGAGGGACTGGTTCACTTTACAAAAGGACAAAGGACATCAGGAGGAAACAGCATAATAAATTAAAACAAGATTTCAAGATATCAGCCAAGACGTTTGCGCATAAATTGCTTTTGAAGTGGTAAATGGCCAACAGTTTCAATATCAACCTGAAAAATTCAAACAGAAAAATTGTGGGCACAGTTGAAAACATTTAGGGGAGCAAGAAGGACTTCAAACTTGCTCCAATTAAACCAGTGTTGTCAGAAGGGATGGGCCAAAATTACAGCTACAAGTATTGTAAGAAACTTGTGGAAGGAGACCCAAAGCATCATACCAAGTCATACAGCTTCAAAGGCATTTCTACCAAATAATAAGAAAATGTATGCAAGCTTCAGAATTTAAAGAAAGTAAAAATATATCTCTAATTATTCTGGCATTTAGCAAAAAAAATTTTTTTGTTAATCTTAAATGACCTTAAACAGGAAAGTTTTACTCTGATTTAATGTCAGGCAGTGAGGAAAAAACAAATATGCGTCATTTTATACAGTGTATGCAATTTCTTTTGTTTAAGTGGATATTATTATAAAATATCAGAAAAGTTCTTACCATTGAGTATGGCACCATGACCATTCAAGATATTGGAAAATCCTTTAAAAAATGACATAAAATAAAAATAAGAAAAAAACATCAGTAAGGAGTAAAATAATGAAGAATTATAAAAGAAATCCTCATTTTACAGGGTAAAGTGTTACACTGTTTCCTTATTATATAAATAAAAACTGCAGACATTTCCCTGTGGTTAAGTCACCTCTTTTAGCAGCCTTGGCAGTTCTTGAATTTCCATAACCTAAATAGTTACACAACCAACCACAATTAGTATTAATATTACTCTACATATCTAATTATACTAGTAAATATAATAACTGACCATTTGGCATGGCTCCTTTACTATTTGGTGATCTGACTCCAGCGTAACCTTTTACAGGATAATGATTTGAAATGTGTTGAAAATTTGTCATTGTATTTAATTTTTTGTCACATATTTAATTTTAAGTTATATTTACCATTGGATTGTGAACCTTTTCCATTGGATACACCCGCTGAATCACTGTAACCTAAAATATTAACATTATCAAACTGTGCTGTACAGAAAAACATGGTCGGAAAAAAGTAGTTTATGCTCAACGGGATTCTGATACCTTTCATTGGTCCCTTTGCTCCATTTCCATACCGAGGTCCCAGACTCAAACCAGCCCCACCATAACTTCCACCGAAGCCTTTTAACATGTTTTAGATATAAACAGTGCCTCGTAAAACTAGTTATACCCCTTGAGGTTTTTCACATATCTCCTTGTTCCAATCAGAATTTTTGATGGATTTTATTGGGATTTTAGGTGAATTTTCAGCAGGCAGTTGTTCATAGTTGTAAAGGGGAAGAAAAATGATTAAAACTGTAAGAAAGTAAACCTTGCATTATGAATGTAGCCCTCTTTACTCTGATCCCCCTAAATATAATCTAGTGTGATTAGAAATAACCTATTTACTAAATAGAGTCCACCTTTGAGTAATTTAATCTCAGTATAAATCCATAGTGGCTGCATCATAGTATAGGGATGCTTTTACTCAGCAGGAACAAGGAAGCTGTAACTGCAGGGAGACGTTTTTCTATGAAGGACCGACTCTGCTGAAAACAACTGCACACCATAGATTTTAATTTTTGTTTGGAAAGAATAAAAAAAATCATATCCATATACATTGAAGTTTGTGGTTGCAACGTGACAAAACTTTGAAAAGCTCAGGGGTAATGAAAATTTTATTAAGTGACATTATTGTATATTGTATATCAAAAGGCATCTCCTCACCTTTAGTTGGTTGATTTCTGTAACCATTATAACCATTACCACCATATGCTGTAAAAACGAATACAAATATTTTTACAAATGTACTATTTGGTTGGCTCAGGACTGAGCAAGGGACTGCACTTACCCTTCCCTTGGTTTCTGGCAGGTTGGGGACCTCCAAAATGTCCCATTTCCACAGCTGGGCATTCAGTGACAAAGGAACATATGTAAAAGTTTTGTCATAGTCAGAGTTTTGGGTTCCTGGGCAAAAACGTAGGTAACATTACCTGGCCTATAAGGAGGTCGGCCGTATCCCTTCCCGAGATTCCCTCCGTATCCCCCCTGACCTGTTAAATAAGGACCTATGCATAAAGTAAACATTTGGCAGACAAAACATATGTTTTATGAAAGTAAATTTTCCTTTTGATTTTTAGATTATTTACCATTTGGCCTTGCTCCGTTGCCACTGGATGGTCCAGCTACGAGTCCTTGACCTAATACAAATTCACTCAATTATATTTGTAGAAAAATAAAAAATCTATGGTTTTGGCCACAAAAATACAAATACTAAACTCAGTGCTAATTTTGATCAGTGTGTCCACACAACGAAAATACCATTTCCTTTTGTGCCTTGTCCTCCATATCCACCAGCTTGAGCCCCGAAACCTGCAATAGTTTCAATATTCAGTTTATGTGAGTTTAAGAAAGCATTCTTTTATCAGAAAAAACATTTCATTATTTGAATAGTCAAATACATATATTATACCACTGCCTTTATATCTTTGTACACCATATGCTCCAGCATTAGCACCATAATCTGTAATGAAGACAAAGCACAAATTAAAACTTTATTTCCATTTAGTCTACAGATGTGCCCTCAGGTTTACCTGCCCTGGCAGAATTTCTGATTTTTTTTTTGGCACTTTTCCCGATAACATGACTGAATTTACAAACACCTTTCTTTAACTCATAGTCAGTAGTTGGGTGAAGCCAAAGACTATCCCGAGCTCCATATTTATGCTGCTATAGGCTTAGACCTTTGGAGGACATACTGACCACCTTTCCTTACTCTGCTACTTTCTCCCACTACTCTCTAATTATGCCTTTATATTCTCTGTTTGCTTTATCTTCATTGATGTTACACCTGGCCTGGCATTTAGTTTTGTTTAGCTGATGCCTTCATGAAGGGGGCCATCAGCTGAGCTATTGTTGCCAATCCCTTCTTTCTTGACTTTGTCTTTCTGTCTCTAACCCTGTCTCTCCTAAACAAAGCAATTGAAGAAGCTATTGCTGAAACCAACTCTGTTATGTACTTTGTTTCTCATGGCGTACATTTTACAACTTTTTTTGAGATTCTACGTTTTATCTAACAGATGAAGCCACTGAATGAGCTACTGCTGCTATTAACTCTGTACTTTTATTCAGCATAGAAAGTACACCTGGATTAGTGCTTCTGTGTTATTTTGTGTGTCTGCTCTGTCTGCTCAAAGCCCAAAGTTGGTCATAGCAGATGGGAGTTCACACACAAGACGTTTCTCCACTCCACTGTCGCTATATGCATGCTCAATATGACGGATTGCTGCAAGGTAAACGACACAAAGTAGTCGGCTATCCACACTAGCTACATGGTAGTTTAGGAGGAGGGATTGTTGTAAAGTCACTGACTCGATGCAATCTGCTGGGTTTCCTTAGATGGAAAACTTTTTATCAATTGGACAAACTGAATTTGACTGCATTAGTTTATAACTATGATTGAATTGTCAATAAAGGATCTAGTAAAACAGGAGAAGAATATGGAAAAATATCCAAGGAATTAAAATTGTCATTAAGCCATGTCCAAACTCTAAGTGGAAAACTGGGGATTCTGTTGAAACGAATAATAATAATTTCATCCACAACTCCCAGAAAAAAGTGCTTGAAATTCAACAAAACCCCAAATTACTTCAGCTGACATACATAAAAAAACTGAGTGGCTGTTTCAAAATGCACAACAAGGAAGCAAAATAGGCTGCATGGTAAAAGTCTCCAGAAGAAAACCATTAATAACATCACGCATCCTGCTTAAAATATGCCACACAGCACAAAGACTGACTCAAAATGTCTGGAACAAATACATTTTTTGGCCACAAGCATAAAGGGTAGATTTGGAGAGGAGTCAACAAGGCCTTTGGAGATAAAAAAAAAAAAACACTGTTCCAACTGTGGAACACGGAGGCGGATGGTTTATATTTGGGAACATGAACCGTGTTATCAGAAACAATGGAGGAGAAATTGCACTTATCAGCCTGGAAGCTGCAGGTGGGATGAACTTATACGTTTCAAGATTACAAGGATCCAAAATACATTAGGGAAAATTGAAGATTCAGGAGAGACCTTCTCAGTGTCCTGACCTCCATATAATTGAGCACTTGGGACGTTTCTGTCGTTGCTATGATTTAAAAAGATCAAACGCAATTAACGATGAGTGGAAGAAAACTGTTTTTGATTTATATTCTCAAAAAATTTGCCAGCGTATATAAATGAGCACCACTATACTATTCTCTTGATAAGAGTTGGAGTATGCATCATCATAAGCTGAAATAGCGTTGCCTTTGGTTCCTTGTCCTACATATCTTCCAGCTGGAGCCTCGTTACCTGCAACAGGAGTAAAAACTCATTAAAAACAGGTTCTTTAATGGAACCGTGTGTGTGAATTTAAGAAGTTATACAACCTTTGATTTGTTGTCCAGTGGTTGGTCCAGATATAACTCCATATCCTGCAACAAAAACAAGGTCTTAATACAGTTGAAACACAATTTAAAAAGAGGTATTTAATATTGTTTCCTCACATTGAAGAAATAACTGAAACAACACATTGCAAAATCTAGTTTTGTAAGAAAAGCTGGAATATTTGTTACCCAGTAAGAAATAAGCTGCCATAAAACAAATGAAAGAATGCAAATGACTTACTCTATTGTTTTTAATGGAAAATTTAATCTGCAGCAACCACAGAAGTAAAACTACTTTTAGTGTAGTTGTCTTAACCCAAGTCTTTTTTCAAGTGACCTCATTCAAAATTAATACAAATCTTAAAATAAACTTTATAACAGTGAGTAATTTTCCAACAGTATTATTGCTTGAAATACTAATCTTCAGTGGTACTTTTTACCTCTTATCTTCAAAATTTTGAAAACCCAAATATATATTGATTATTACCAGTTAAACATGTGTTAGAAAGGTGTCAAAGTGTTTGCCATACCATTGCCTTTGGTTCCAAATCCATTTTGTAAGGCAGCTTCAGCACCATTAACTAAAAGTAGAAAACAACGTCACAGCTTCTCATCATCACTCTCATGACTCTTATAAACACTAATATTCACTTGTAAGAGCCACACTGAACCCCACATCTATGTGTTGTAACACCTTTAATTTTTCGTGGATTTGCTAGTCCGGCTTTAACTCCATATCCTGCAAAAAAGAAGAACATGATGAATAAGTTAAGCATAAGAGTTGATAAAAGACCTTAACTATTTCCACCACAGAGACACAGAAAATCTGTGGCCATCATTAGTGGCTCCAATTCTTCCAGGTTTCCTGCTGGAGTAAAAACAACCCCAGACTGATAAAAAAGCAGTGTTTTCCATTTAAAAGCACTGCTTTTACTGTTACCCACAGATACTGCAAAATGATTTCTGAAGACTTCTGACTCGAATATGCTTTGCATAAAATCACTATATTTCCTTTTGTATTTTAAAAATGAATAATTAAAAGAATGGGTGTGATTCCTTCATGTCTTTTTTAAACCAGTGGTCGTGATATTTTACAGTATTATGGAACAGCAGCATATTTACGTCGTATTATTTGTGGTCGACTCCCTCTAGTGGTCTAGTGCACCTCTGTTTTGTAGGGCGAGTTTGCAAATTTCTTACCTTGCTTTCATTGTTTCTATTTGTAGCATTTTTCCTTTGTATTTGTTTTGTTGGTTGTAGGTTTTTGATTCTCTCTCTTCACTGTGATTGCAGGATTTTTCTTTTGCAATGTTTTTCTGTTGCATTTGTTTTATGTGTTTGTGTGTTTTGGAGTTTGCATCATTCATGTGTTTGCACCGTGTTTATCAGTTTGCTGCATGCCTGCACCTGTCAGCCACCACACTGTGTACCCGAGTATCACCTGCATAGAGATGGTAAGATGGCAATGTGTATCATAGTTCTGAGTCAGCTGTCCAAGAAAAGCATATGCAGAAAGCTAGGAGCCAAGCACCTTCCCCTGAGGTACACCAAAACTCATTTAAGCCAATTAAGAGTGATGGCAGAAGGTCATTGTCAGGGATCTGAGGGTAATAAATGAAAGTGTGCTTTTTTCCCCTCACCAAGACCAGTATCTGCAATTTCAAAATTATTACTTAAATCTAAAATATCTAAAAAGAACCTTAAAACAGTTTGGATTTCCACAACAACTAAAAAAATCATAAGATCAAGATTGATGACAAAGCCTTTTATACTGGTTTAGAGTATAAACTTGTGAATAAATTATTATGTGGCACACGTCAAACCTTCAAATTAAGTACCATTACCTTTAGTTCCCTGTCGTCCATAAGCAGCAGCCTGAGTAGCGTAACCTGAAACGAGAACAAAACCTGAATTAAAATATGTAGTTCTGAGTTTGGACAACTATTAGGATATAAGTTGCCAGAGTTACTCCACCTTTCAGTTGTTGTCCAATTGATGGGCCGGCTTTCAGTCCATATCCTACAGTAAATACAGTCAATTATTTTACTGTCCAAGTTGATTTTTAAGTTAATTTTTTGCTTCGTTAGGCTCAAACTGGAAAACTGTAGAAACGTAACCAAAACACAATATCTACCATTAGTCATGGCTCCATGTCTAGTGGATAAAGCAGCTTGATTTCCTCCTAGAACAGATGCACAATGGACACTGAGATCTATATTAGAATAGTTGGAAAACAGTAATTCTTATTTGCAAAGGATAAGAGTTAAGTCTTGTAAACTCAGAGAGTGAACCGCTAATCAGTACAGCAGCAAAGATCTGTATTATCTGCATGAAAGCTCATATAGAAGAAAATACCCCGGTCACACTGTTGCATATCTGCCTTGTGTTTCTATGGTACACAAAGATGTACAACAAATTTCCACACTTGCTGCACAACACGAGATGCGATCTCCAGCTAAACCAGGCCGCCACAGAGTGTCTCAACTTAGCCATACCACACGTAATGCACATATGCACCATCGTTACAGAATACTTAATTTTACATCTCACTACTTCAGTTATAAACTTACCTATTCCCACAGTACGCTATGCAGACGCTTGGTCTCCACTGATGGAGATTCACTCACCTCAGCATGCTGAATGCTTGGACTGGCTGACACACCAGGGAAGCTGGCCTTCTTTTATGACTTTTCAGCTAATAATTTTTTTTCATTACTTGGGGACAATCATTAACTGTGTATAAAACAATGAACTTTATGGCTTAGATGAAAAGGGGTTTATTACGTTTGTTTGTTTGTTTCAAACATATTCATATTCATACACCATGATACATATTTACATGACCATTTGATTGAAAAGGAGGTAGGCAGAAGTATAAACTTATTTGACCCTACCCCCTTACTTTCATCTGTAACTTATTTTAAACATTATTCTTCATTTAAAGAAAAACAATTATTAAAACAACAATTTAAAACACTTTTTCTTTCACAAGAAGAAAAATAAGATACCTAAACACAATTTCTAGCCATAAAAAATTCAATAAATTAAGTTTATCCAAGTAACACGATTTATACTAAGCAGAGAAACCAAAACAAAGAAAACAGAGGACTCATTTATATTTTTAAACATTTCCTTTACCGTCTCAGTTTCAACTGCTCCTCTCCAATCTTCTATGTATATAGAATTTGCATCTTATGTTTTTACTTTAATTATTCTGTTAGACAGTTCCATAATTTAACTCCTGCTATTAAGATGCACATACGTTCTAACACAATAGATTTTTTGATTTGGTTTCCCTCAAATTATATCCTTCATCCCTCTCTGCAAACAATTTCATTATTTTTTTTGGAAGTAAATTGTTTTTCGCTTTAAATATAATTCGTTGTTTTAAACTGAACCAAGTCTGGAAATTGGTCTTTGTAACCAGCTTGGTTAATTAATCTTATTGTACAATACAATGCATACAGAGATTTCTGGCTAGTTTTTCACAGGATGGCCAGCTTCCCTCGAACATATTTGATGTGTGGTTTCCAGTAGGTTTTGTGATCTAACATCACACCAGGAAATTTTATTTCAGTAACCCTTTCAATATTTGCATTATCAATACATATACAGGGGTTGGACAATGAAACTGAAACACCTGGTTTTAGACCACAATAATTTATTAGTATGGTGTAGGGCCTCCTTTTGCGGCCAATACAGCGTCAATTCGTCTTGGGAAGGACATATACAAGTCCTGCACAGTGGTCAGAGGGATTTTAAGCCATTCTTCTTGCAGGATAGTGGCCAGGTCACTACGTGATACTGGTGGAGGAAAATGTTTCCTGACTCGCTCCTCCAAAACACCCCAAAGTGGCTCAATAATATTTAGATCTGGTGACTGTGCAGGCCATGGGAGATGTTCAACTTCACTTTCATGTTCATCAAACCAATCTTTCACCAGTCTTGTTGTGTGTATTGGTGCATTGTCATCCTGATACACGGCACCGCCTTCAGGATACAATGTTTGAACCATTGGATGCACATGGTCCTCAAGAATGGTTCGGTATTCCTTGGCAGTGACGCGCCCATCTAGCTCAACTATTGGGCCAAGGGAATGCCATGATATGGCAGCCCAAACCATCACTGATCCACCCCCATGCTTCACTCTGGACATGCAACAGTCTGGGTGGTACGCTTCTTTGGGGCTTCTCCACATCGTAACTCTCTCGGATGTGGGGAAAACAGTGAAGGTAGACTCATCAGAGAACAATACATGTTTCACATTGTCCACAGCCCAAGATTTGTGCTCCTTGCACCATTGAAACCGACGTTTGGCATTGGCATGAGTGACCAAAGGTTTGGCTATAGCAGCCCGGCCATGTATATTGACCCTGTGGAGCTCCCGACAGACAGTTCTGCTGGAAACAGGAGAGTTGAGGTGCACATTTAATTCTGCCGTGATTTGGGCAGCCGTCGTTTTATGTTTTTTGGATACAATCCGGGTTAGCACCTGAACATCCCTTTCAGACAGCTTCCTCTTGCGTCCACAGTTAATCCTGTTGGATGTGGTTTGTCCTTCTTGGTGGTATGCTGACATTACCCTGGATACCGTGGCTCTTGATACATCACAAAGACTTGCTGTCTTGGTCACAGATGCGCCAGCAAGACGTGCACCAACTATTTGTACTCTTTTGAACTCTGGTATGTCACCCATAATGTTGTGTACATTTCAATATTTTGAGCAAAACTGTGCTCTTACCATGCTAATTGAACCTTCACACTCTGCTCTTACTGGTGCAATGTGCAATCAATGAAGACTTGCTACCAGGCTGGTCCAATTTAACCATGAAACCTCCCACACTAAAATGACAGGTGTTTCAGTTTCATTGTCCAACCCCTGTATTTACTTCTATATTTTTCTTATGTTTACCAAATAGCATAAATTTTGTTTTATTTAAAGTTAATGATTTTTTTTAATATTAAACCAGTTTTTTATCTTATGCTTTTTCTTAGAGATCACCTACGTAAGGAGAAAGAAATAAATGACACAATGACGTTCATGAAGATTTATTTGTGTTACACCACCCTGAACCTTTTTTACATGGGAGTTAATTGCCTCGAAGCTTTTATGTTACACTTGCTGTTTGCTCTAGGCGTTGCAAAGCTGGACTGTTTATGTGAATTTAAATTTAAAGTGGTGCAATTTAAAGTCAACAGAAAATATGGGCTTAAACTGGAATCTCATTACCTCAGAGACAGATCTTTTTTTTTACTAATTTAACAGATTGAACACAGTGAACGTACCATCCATTCCTACTCCTTTGTTCATCCCAGCAACTGCTTCATAACCTTCAACAAAAAATATATATGTGGTGACATCCGATGATAAAAAAAATGTAATGCCATTTAATTTTCTGCATGATGACTGACCAATTCCTTTCATAGGATACCCAACATATCCATTTTGCTGTCCCAATGTCTGGCCAACACCTTATTTAAATAAGAACAAGTCTGAAATTAGTCAAAACAGATGAGTTGGAAGCCGAATTAAGTAGCTCTTCTTTACCTTTTGATGGAATTAGGAATGATCCCACTTGGCCACCATTCTGTGGTACATTTCCTAAAGGAGTTAGAAATCATGATTAACTGAACAAAAGCCATGTTCTGTTGAATAAATGATCAAAATATGAGATTATCTATTTCAAGATCAAAGAAACCAAGGAGATCACCATTAGGTTGAGGTCCTTGTCCATTGGAAGCTCCATATGAGGCACTATAACCTTAAAAATCCCAAAATGAATTAATTAAAATGTGGTTTTGCATCAATTTAATTTCTGCAATAAACCTGCTTGCTTGATTTCTAGATGTTTTCTACTTGACAATCAACTCTAACCAATGGGGCAACACAGATGCTTTTGCTACTTGTTTAGAGCCCATAATATTCCAGTGCTTAGAAAAACAGAACAAACAGGAACTCTTCACATTTTCACAATCTTTGTACTTTTTTTCTCAGTGGCATAAAAGAGCTGGCAGCTTGTGCAGGGTGTAGTCAACCCACTGACCCCTGGAGGTGAGCACCAGCACCCCGTGACCATGGATGGATGGATGGATCTAGTATTTATGTACTCTAAGGGCAGCTGATTTGACCTCGTTAATTATTAATTCACCTCTAAGTCATTTATGTATTTTTACTATTCTTTTTTTCCTCAATGAAAAGCATTGTAAACAAAATTCGCCTTTTTAATAATATCTAATTTTAAGAAACTAACTAAATACCAATATTTATACATTTTTAAAAAACTATCTAACTTTAACTCACATTCAGGTAAACATACATTACCCCTACCTCCAAGTCATTTTTATATCTGCCTGTCTAAACATGTATGAGTTTTATGATATTAGGATATCTCATGACGAGGTTATGTTCTCTTCTAGCAGAGGTTTCTGCACAAAAGTATGATTCTCAAAGTCTGGACCAGTATGTAAGAAAGACATTTGAGTGAACTTTATCCCTAACCCCATTATCTAAAGATAAAATTCAGAATTTAATAACAACATGAGGTTTTTTACATTGTTTAATTTTTATTTTATGTTCTTTATGTTTAGTTTGTCCCATCAATTTTTTCTTGTTTTTTTTTAATGTCTGACTCGATTATTTAGATTTTTTTTAGTCACCAACCGAAAAATACACACAATTCACAGCTTTTTTTGCCTCAAGGCCCTTTTGGATTAAACTTTTAAACTGAACCTCTCGGTATTTAACTGGGCCTGGTTTAGATATCAAATCACTAATAATAAATTCAAATTTAAAAAAAATAAATAAATAAAATGTAGCAAAATATCAAAACCTGTGGTTAAAAAAACATTTAATGCAAAATAATCCAGTCCAGATTTTTTATTATGAATATGAATATTATTATGAATGAAGCAAAAAAACAGCGAAAAAACCTTTACCAACACTGAAATCAAAACCCACAGTGTTTTTTAATTCGTTGAACAAAAACAAGATAAAAGTATAAAACTACGTAGATTTTTTGTACTCAAATTTCCACAACTGTCTGGAAAAGTACTAAATATTGAAGTGGAAAATTTACAGAAACCCAGTTTAAAAATCCTAGTGAGGATCTTTCTCCGTGAAATCATACTTCTTTGCTCTGGTTGACATCTTTTATTTGCTCTGTGTTTGGACTTTTAAAATGTTAGGATTTACTGGGTACAGATGCAGCCCTGCATTTACATTCTTTACAAATACACGTCTTCATTAACAACATTAGTGCAGTTTGTCATTAAAAAAGGGAGCTTGCAGTTGCACCTTTAATGAATTGGCTGCTAAGTTGAAGATGATTAATCAGCTATAATTACACACCCTTTTAATAGAGGTCTTGGTGGTGGAGTCACTTCTTTGGCAAACATTAAAAGCAGTTATTGGAGCGACTGTCTAAGATCAGTAAAACCATCCTCCTCTCACAGATAGATGTCAGATTGTGACTGCTGCTGCCACTGAAGCCAAACTACCTTTGACTGTACAAACTGATATATAGCTGCTTCTCATTGTCACAGCTGAAACCAAAACCTTGTAGAGGGTTGGTCACACTGAGCTTTGCAGTTTCCAGTTTGACATCACTGTCTGAAATTTGACAGACAAACCCGACCACCTGGAAGACATTTGTCTCATTCCTCCCTCCAGTCCCCAAGACTCCGCTGTCACAGTAAATGACAATGGCTTCTTGGTAAATCAGTTCAAGACTGTGAATTAAAAAAGTAAAAAATACACTGAGTGTGCTTTGAAAATGTCTTGAAACGGCATCCCTAATTCAGACTTTAGAGTTAGGGAGGCTCTCTGCTTGAGGTCACTGGGGTGGGTTGCAAGTACTTACAGCAAGAAATAAAGATTTATGACTTTTTTCTGGGCCTAGTAACAGTGCCTTGCGAAGGTCATCATAACCTTTGAATTTTCCAGGATTTGGTCTGTGTATTTTATTGGGATTTTATGTGATAGACCAGTACAAAACAGCACATACTGTAATTGTGAAGTGGAAAGATAAATGATGCATGCTACAACAAAACTCAGAAAAGTACATTTATACTTTGCCAAACCACTTTTTGCTGCAGCTACAGCTGCAAGTCTTTTAAGGTCCGTCTCCACCAGCTTTGCAAATCTGGAGACTGAAATTTCTGTCCATTCTTGGTGAAATAGCTCAAGCCCAGTCAGATTGGACGAAGAGCCTCTGCGAAGATCAACTTTTAAGTCTTGCCACAGATTCTTAGTTGGATTTAGGTCTGAGCTTTGAATAGGCCATTCTAACACATGACTATGCTTTCATCATTGCACTGTAGCTCTGGCTGTACGTTTAGGGCTGTTGTCCTGCTGTCCTACCCAGTCTCAACAGGTTTTTTTCCAGGTTTGTATTGTAGGGTTTCTTCTTGGTAAGCTTCTATAAATGTATGGAGTGCACAATTATTTTGTTGCACTTGATTTTATGGAGGGCATATGGGGGTAAAGGGACTGACTTTACAAGAAATTTTAAATAATCTATCATTTTTTAATCTATCATTTTCTACTTCATAATTACAGCCTATTTTGTGTTGGTTTATCAAATAAAATCCCAGTAAAATAAATGGAAGGGCTAACTAACTAACAGAACTGTCAGCTCCATCATCTCCAAATTTGGCTGAAGGTCAGCTCATACCTCACACTGAGGATTTCACCTTCTCGCTACAGCAGAGCACAGACATGGAAAAACGTGTGCGAACACATTTCACTCTGAGACTATAATCCATTCAGCCTGAAATTTCCCACTTACTTTGAGAGGGTGGTAAAAATCTGACCCAGTTCTTCAAAATGTGTAACTGGCTTCATGTTTCAAGGTTTTCTATTGTCATTTATTTTAAAACAATTAACATTGTTGTTATTAAACCGATAAAACCGATACATTCAAATAAAAAACGTCAGATAAAAATAAAAAGGTATAAAAGGCATAAAGTTAGACATCAAGTGCTACTTTTTCTACAGTTTAAGCAACTTAAACAATATTTTGTGTTGTTTTTGTGTAATTTAGGACACTTACGAGTTTATGCTACTGAATTCCAGGTTTTGCTTTATCATAAAACTGTTTGCATGTGCATGTTTGGAAAAAAAACATCTTTAGAACACTAAGCAATTTGCACCAAGAGAATATAAATGAATGTGTGTGAAGAAAGGCCACAATGAAAGGCTTTCATGTGAGAAACATCTCCACGTCTGTTGAGGATCCATAAACATTACAAGGATCCTAAAATCTAAAATGGACCATCTCAACAAGTACGAGCCGAGGGTTTTGTCGTGAAAATCTTTGAAACTCCAAAGATAGACCTCCTCAGATCAAAGCAATTTGGTCTAAAAATCTGACTGAACTAGAAGCTGTTTGCAGGAAAAATGAAGAGAAACCTGCAAATATTAAGACTTTAGTGCCAAGAGATTCATCTTGGAGCTTTGCCATCTTTTGAAAATGTCCCGTTATCTAGGGTGAATAAACCTTTGGATAACCTCTTTACATTGCCACAAATTAAACATTTCATGATATATTTACCGTACTTTTGTAAATGAGGTCATATTCTGGTTAACCAATTAAAAAAGGATTTTCATATCTGCACCTCAGAAACTCACCCCCTGTATGTGCTGCCTGCACCAACCAAAGAATCAGTACTCCTTGAAGGACAAGCCGTCTCGCCATGGTGGACCTGGAAAGAATAAACGGGTTTAGACCCCAGCAGGAGATTAAAAAGGTGGAAGAGTGGGAGATATATGCAGGTCGCGAGGGACTAATATTCACTCTGGTCCGGAGAGTCCGGCCTCTCCAGATCCTCCCCTGCTTGTTGTGAGATGCATTCAAGGAGAACAAACATGCACACACATTGGATAATTGGCCGCTAAAAACATGACCACTTCACAGACTCCAGTCAGATTGATAAACTGTGGACAAAAGATCATTCTTGGCTGAATAAAGGATGACTTGGCTGCTCTAAATCAAGCACAATTTTTCTTTATTTATGGTTTTTGCACCCCCAGAACTTAACTATGCTTTAAATAATACATCCTAACTGAACATGTATCCTATGCAAACATTGCTCTGTAATTTTCTTTAATTAACATAGGATAAAAACTGAACATACAGGTTCAAATCTAAATCTACAGTCCCACTAATATTCAATAACAAGTTATTCAGTCATCAACAGACTTCTGGCATAATTCTGGCTGACAATTAACAACTTTTCTTCCTTGTTAGAGCTTATTTAAGCTCATCAGTTTTCTGGCACCAACTGGTCTTTTAAGCATATTACACAAATTTTCAGTCAGGTTGAGTTCAAGGCTTTGGGAATGCCATTCTAGAAGCTCAATGTTAGCCTGCTTTATCGTTTCCAAAACCAGTTTAGATGTGTTTGGGATAATTTTCCTGCTGAGTAGGTCCAGGTTTAAATCAGTTTAGTTAATTTAGTAAGGATGTTAAGGAACAAACTAGGAACCACTGAAGTTCAAGCCTGCAGTAAACTTGAAACTGTCCAAACTGAAGTAATTTACACATCACCATGAAATGAGATGCTGCCGACCCTCCAATACCAATACGTTCAAGCTAGACTGAAATTTGTAGCTGCCCATATAGAAAATCTGGTTCAATTCTTCAATATAACCTCATGTTAGTAGCTAAATGATTGATACTTAATGATGATAGTGATCATGACGATGATCCCAAACACAAACACATCAAAATATACCTTGAAAAGAACAAAGATGACTAGCATTAAGCTTCTGGAATGGCCTCGATCTCAACATTATGTATTAAAAATGTATAGACTATGTTTAAAAGTTGGATATTCGCCATAAAACCAACCAGTTTAAATGGTAGCCATCATTTCTAATAAGAAGGGTGGTTAAATAACCACCCAGGATGAACCTCGTCTATGGCTACAAAAAGCATGGGGCTCCTCTGCAAATTACAAAGGGACATTTAGCCAAACATTAGTGGGGCTGTAGAATTACATTTGAGTCTGTATGTATAATTTTGACCCAGTGCAGATTAGAGAAAATCCACAATAAGTTAAAACCTTTACAGCCAGTTCTCATTTTCAAAAATCAGTAAAGTTGTTTGTTGTTGTTAAATCACCCTCAATAAAGACCTCAAATTACAACTTGAATGTATGTAAACTTCTGGCCACAACTGTAGTTTTCTAGCTTCCTGCAGCAGCTAGCTGTGCTGTAGGGCTAATATTATCTTATACACAAACACAAACCTCCTCATGCGTTTGTGAAAAATACATGGAAGTTCGATATACATTTCCTATATCCAGTTTAAACAGCTTAGAGTAAAGTTAAAATATGCCAGACTCCATTTTCACACAATTCTTCCACCACAAGCCACTTTTTTTAATATTATAATAAGCTAAACTCTAGCATGGAGCACCACTATCATGCACAGGAAACCGTTTGGGTCCAGTATAAGTAATCTATAAGTAAATAGCTCCATGAAGAACCAATGGTTAATACATACAGTGAACATACATTGAGATGAACATGTAACCTGTCTGAACCAGAAAAAAGTTTTTATGCATTTTTGTCACTATGAAATGACTTCAAATTCTGCCAGAAACCAGACGGAAAGACTGAACTAATTTCTGTGGAGCTAAACTACACACAGACCTTTGAGTTTCCTTGTGCATTTAAAGCTAAAAGTGGGTAAAAAGAGAAAGATGTCTCACCTTTCACATAGATTCCTCACTTGAAGTCCAAATCCTGTTCTTATGAGGTCAAGCAGGGGTTAATGTCTCACTTCCCCACGCAGCGAGACCTCTCACATACTTGGCATCTAAACAGACTCACAATCGTCTGTCCAGCTTTTGACCACCTGGAAACAAATATTCAGTTCATCACTGATTATTCTGCTTTTGATCTCTCTGCACGGTCAGATAGAAACAGTTCATTTCCAGGTAACATCGGACAGGATGTCATGAATTTTTGTGTTGACTAATAAATTTGTATGGACGTGAAGAAAAACCCATTTGCATTTGTTTTTAATTTCTATATCTGCAAAAAGAGGAAAAATGTAGAAGATTCCCAGATATTCCATTTGTCATCGATCTGGTCATACTCAGTAATTGATGTGAATAAACATTTGTTTCATTGTACTCAAGGTTATTGTTAAAAGCACATTTTTGGCATTGATATAAACTCCTCTTTTGTTGACAGAGACTTTTCTAGCTGCTTAGGTCTGCAGACAAACATTCACATCAACCAAGATAATGATACCAAAGACAATGAAGAACTGCTTTATCAATCATCGTAAATCCCTCGATGATATTTAGTCCAAACACAGATTTTCTTTCCCCAAGAATGTTGAAAGCAACATCAGCCCTAGTTTGTGGAAACTGACTCGCAACTCTGTTGGCTTTGCTTTGAAGTGATGGCCAGAGTGCTGGAATGTGGGACCTTTTCCCAAATGGACTCCCCAAGCAGCCATGTCGAGGTATGTACGTCTGTGTTAGGCAAGCTGCCCAGCAACGCTCTGAGTCAGTGTTTGACTTATAGCTGGGTAAATCTGCAAGCCCTCCTTCTGCCGCCCCCACCACTTGCTACTATTTTTGCTTTATTTATTCCAGGACCAATGCTGATCTGTGACTGGGATCATTGTCTTGCTGGAACATCCAGTCATGTCCAAGTTTAAACCACTGACCCAAACTGTCCCCCACAGCTGTAATGAAATTGGTTAAATACCAAAACGACCCAGGAACCACAGAAGAGCAAGTCTGCCACTCACTTAAAACTACTGGAACACCAGGGTGAAGCAAATATATACATCATCATGGAATGAAAGGGTGCCAACCGGGAAAGAAGGCCCGTTCTTCAAAACCAATATCTTCAAGATCAGCTGAAATATGCTGTTGCAAACACAGACAAACCAAAGGTCATCAGAGGAAAAAGGTTTTTATGTCTGGCAAGACAAAGACTGAACATTTTGGCCATAATTACAAGATGCATGTTTGGAGCAGTTAAGGGGAGGCTTTCCAATCTAAGCGCCATCTACCAACTGTTGAGCGTGGCAGTGGTACCATTATGCTGAGGGTTTGATCCATCCCTAGTGGTACTGGTGCATTGCATGATAAAGATATGGGACTATCTACCAGGTCTGTCCCAGTTTAGGCAAAGCAAAGCAAGGCAGGATTATTTGTATAGAACAGTTCAGCAACAAAAAAGTAAAGAAAACTACAAACTAAAACTAATGAATGCACCTGATGCTTTTAGGACCATATTTTCGCAGAATAAAATCAAGCATTTCTCCCTGGAGAGGAGGTAACCCCTTAGAACTGTTCTGACCCATTATGTGTCTCGATAATGGAAAAATATTCTTCTGGATCAGCTTCAGTTGTCTGACTTTTTAGGCAGATCTGTGAAGACACTGTTCCATTAATTAATTCGACTAAAGATAATTGCATGGATGAGTTTTTTAAGATCCTGCTGGGACATTAATCCTTTAATCCTGGAAATGTTCTTCAGGTGATAGAAGTCTGACTTGTCTCTATATGACCTTTAACATTTAGGTCTGAGGCCATCACTACAACCAGATTTTAGGCCTGATCTGTGGTTTCTAGCTGTAGTAACTGAAGCTCTGTGCTGACTCTCGATCGCTCCTCCTTTGGACCAAAAATTCTTACTTCAGTTTCATTTTTATTAAACTGAAGAAATGTTTTTCACATCCATGCATTGATTTGTTCTCTGCATTGACCCAACACTTGAAAAGTTTCATAGTCACCTGGTGACATTGTAATGTAGAGCTGTGTCATCTGCATAGTTGTGGTAACTTATGATCTAAACTAGAGGGGAGCATGTTTAAACGGGTTTTACCAATTCTGCTAAGAACAACAGTCCCAAATCCAGCCAGAATTATGTGTGGCCTTGTTGACAACTACAACAATTGTGGTGAACGGCAACTTACTAATGGAACATTTATACAAATATTAGAGTGCTCCATTGAGGTTTAATTAAGACAAGCATTACTTTATAAGGGCTGTATAAAGGCAGTGGCACAGTTGGTAAAACTATTGTCTTGCAGCAAGAAGATCTTGGGTTCAAATCTTTGCACAGTCCACAAACATTGACTGTTAGGTTCATTAGTCTCTCCTAATTGTCCTTATGTGTGGGGTTGTTTGTCCTGTGATGGACTGGTAACCTGTCCAGGGTGTACCCCATCTCTCACCTAATTTTAACCTTTTTTTTGGTTGAAAGCCTAACCCTGTATGCTTGGTCAAGCTAATACTAACCAACTGGGTTGTTGAATCAACCTAGGCCTAGCTTCGTCCAGATCAACCCAGTCAGGGTGTTAAAGCAGTTTTTATACAGTATAAACGTATCCAGAACTCTGTTGTCCAGCATCTTCATCTCAACCCCCCACAAAGAAAAAGTACAAACTGTCGAGCTGCATCAACCCACGTGTTGGGAGGACAAATTTGTACTATTCAGCTCCAGCCATTGGGGGATGCCCAATCATTACAAGCGTCACAGATGGTTCCCAGGCCCCCCTTGGTCACCTCTGGCTTAAACGGACAAAACCTTTTACTCAATAAAATTGTCTTTTCCAATATTGGTAATTAGCAGCCTTTACCTCATGTTGCCATTTATTTTGAATTGCACACATTCCTCCTGCAGCAAAACACCCACATGATGCTACCACCCCATGCTGTACAGTTGGGATGGTGTTTTCAGCCATGTAAGCTTCCTTTTTCTCCAAATGCAGCCATGGTCATTAAAATCAGACACTTCAAATTTTATTTCATCCAACCATAGGACAGGTGTCAAAATTAATTTGTCCCCGAGTGAAAGGTGTAGAGTTGCTTTAGGAATAATGCTTCCTCCTCTCAGCAGCCATTCAGCCCAAGTTGGTGCAAGACTTGTTCCACTGTGACTCTTTCCAGCTTCAGCCGGCATTTTTGACATGGTCTGTTCCTTTTTCTTCTGTGGTTGAGTCACATTTCACAACAAAACACTCCTGAGACACAGAACCCCTCTCCTTCCTGGACTGCCTGAATGTTGAACAGTCCCGTCCCGTTTACACTCAAAATTTAGACTGATGAACGTGGAAACTTAAAAATACAGAAGTTTTACCCAAGGATGAACCAGACTTTGAGGTCCACATCCCTCTTCCTGATATTTCGGTTGATTTCTTTAAATGTTCTAATGATGTTGCACAGGGAAGTGTGTCTAAAGTGTTGCCTTAAAATACATCTAAAGGCATGTCTCCATTTTTCTCCCATTAACCTCTTAGAAGCCCACAAACCCATAACCTAATCATCTATGCACCCCCAAATATTTTAAAGGTGTATATAGAACGTTGACTTTCCAGGATGTTACAAGAAAACCCCAAAACTGTCATGTTGGTATTTAGGAAGTAGAAATAGTTTTGGCAATTAAATTGACCTAAAACATGAAACCGTCCAATTGAATGCCCAACTTCTGGTTTAAACTAAATCTGAACCAATATAAAATGTCCTGCAGTCACAGTCTGCTGATGATTACTATACTAATCCGTCAGTCATAACTGATTCTCCATGCACTGATTGTCTCTGAAAGTATGGAACACAGAGTCCCTGCATTAAAATAAAAACCTACGATCATCTTTCACGATATTTGTCAGGCTTGGCTAGTACTGTTAAAAAAAAAAAAAAAAAAAAAAAAAAAAGCAGCAATGCAGGCCCAGATAGTGGGTTCTGTTGGGTCCAGAGCCAGACCATGGTTGGCCATGTGAGGACGTCTGTAGCCGAGTAAATGCCTGCTCTAAAATGAACACACTTTTTTTTTTTTTACTACAGACACTTATAAAAAAGGAACTAGGGCTGCAAAACCCCAGCATGAAATATCGGAGTGACAAAGGATCGTTCCGGTGCAAATATGTAAGAGGTGCAATGCAATTAAACTGACTTGGATGAACCTTCAGGGTAGTTTATGCCTGTTCCTGAAGAGGAAAATCACTAATTTTATTCAGTTACCTTATTTTCAGTAAAATCGGTGTCACATTTTTTTCTAATATGGTTCTAATATGGTCTTAAAAGGCTTTTTTAAATGTTCAGTCCAAAAGTGATGCAGAAGCTTGTGCAACAACTAAATAAATGCATTTCATGTTCTCTTGAGCAAATTTGAGAATTTTTTTTATTCATATTGCAAGTGCTCTACAGGTGTGCATTTTAAAGTATTCCCATTTCCAAATTAATACAATAAATAAAACAAATTTTACAACTGAAACTTAAGATTGAAAATTGCGTCACACAGATCCCATTTAGCATCATTAACACATGCATACACAATACATTTTTACAAAATAACCCAAAACTGCATTACTTAATGTTGGGTTGACAACTTTCTTCAATGGTTAATATAATTAACATAGTTCCAGCTTTACAATTATAAATAATCCTCCACCGGGTCACCATATCTACTGAAACACATCCAAAATTGACTGTCCTGGAATTTCAAGAACCATTAAATTAATTTAAATGTCAAATATATGAGCTGATATTGTTAGAAACATTAAAAGAAATGGGTTCAAAGTAACAAGCTGCTTTGTGGAGGCTAAAGGGAGGTAAAGTAAAACAATTAAAGGAAATAAAAAAGGGAAACTGTTTAAGGTGAAAAAATGTGAGGGGACATGTGAGGGTGAGGATTTTAAACCAAAAAAAAAAAAAAGTATATTACACAACTTTTGTTCGATTTGGTACCAAAGCCTCTGCTGCTTCCATTCTAGAGCTCACCATAACCTGGACATTAACTTAATCTCATTAGCTACCATTCTCCTTAAGATGGTAGAGCCAGGCAACTGGTTGCAGACCTAAATAAAGAAGTTTGGTAATAAAAAAAAAACAAACATGCATGTATTTAGAGTGAAAATCTGTTGGGATATTTGACAGGACTTACTCCAAGTTGCTTTTTAGCTGATGCACAGTACGCTTGTCAAGGTACCTGCAAAAGAGCGTTAGCAGGTTTGAAGGAAGGAGGAGAGGCTCTACCAGCGAACACTGGGACAACTGTCCTGCTACCAGGAAAATGACGTCTGTCCTAAAACAAAAAAAAAAAACGGTGACAGGGATGTGAAAATGTCACAACATTCAAACAACCGCGATTTAGCGCAATTAAGCTACATTTTCCCCACCAAGTCTCAAAGTCACCAATGCTGGGCTCAAGAGGAACGCCTGAAGAAAGCAGCTTCTCTCCATGGGAAAGAAGAGCATACAGCAAGGTCAGCCCAAACTGAAAGGAGAACAAGCATCAGAGAAAAAAACACAAACTTAAAATCAGTTTGAGCTGCAGAGCAACGCAAACCTTGTTCTGACATGCCAGTGGGAGGCACTCGTATGTTGACAGAGACTCTGAAGACGTCAGATCTTTGAGGACGTCGATAAGCTGACTAAACGTCAGACCACCAATCACATTTCGGAGAGATGGGTAGAGTACTGGAAGGGCCTGAAGTTACAAGAACTGAGATTAATTCTTGAAAAAAATGAAAGTGAAATGTTTGATATTGACTTTTGGAGACCAAGATTAGACCTTCAGTTACCACAGCGAAGTTCCAACAACAACCTTTAATTCTGACCCACCTCCTCAGTATCTCTGCTCATCAGTGTAGGGAGGTTAGATGCTATGATATGCAAGAGCTTCAGCGCTGAATCGTTCTTCAAGAACGGCAGCAGACGGGCAAGGAGTGTTTTGCCTTTAGAGACACTCAAGAAAGGAAGAAACTCTGCTTCCGAATCTCTAAATCAGGAATTTATCCGTTTATTCTACATAAACTTTAATTTTTATGCTTATACAAGAAAACATTTCTGATGCAGCATTATTAAAATTGCATAGCTTCTTGCAGGTAACAAAGACTCACAGAGAGTTGTGGTGTTGCAGCTGTGAGTAGATGTGCTCCACTTTCCTCTGAGCTTTTTCCACCAACCTTCTCTCTTCTGCTTCAGACAAAACTGTGGTCTTCATCCTCTCAGTTTCCTCCACCTCCAGCAGAGCTATGAAAAGCTACATAAAAAAGATTTTTTTCAAAGTTGTATTTTCATAGAAATATAACTAGTGCTGCTCATTACAAAAATTATTTTTGTCACAGTAGTTACATATTTACAGCTGGCGGAAGACGTTTTGCACCTACTCTGAAAACTGATTTAAATATTGCAAAGATTTCAGCCAAATTACAAGCAAATCTTTTCTAATAACTAGAAGAGTCCACTCCAGTTTCCTTACAGTTACATTCTGGAGAACTGAATCAAACTAGAACCTTTTGTATATTTTGCCAATAAACTGAACTTGAAGTGGGGGTTGAAAGATTTTAAGTGCATCTGTATTTACCAACAGAAGATTTAAGTTTTAGTTCCAGAGGTAACACCACAATACCAGTTACCTTTTCTATTTTGCTGAGAATCTCCAGTCGCTGTTGTCTGGTGTCTTTTTGTTCCTTTGAAAAGGCAAATTGAAACATTAAAAATAGGCCCCACCATCTATAGATAAAAGTGTTGAGCACCAGACCTTGAGACGGTGAGACTGGACTGCATGAACTGCACTGATGGCACGACGAGGAGAGTAACACGTGGACACGGCGACTTGACCCAGAGAGCCTTCAATGTGGACCACTGAGAGACCAGAAGAGTTTTACAGAGACGGGGCAAGCTGCAGCAGAGCATGAGTGAACACAGAATGTAAAACCAAAGGAAACCTGGTCTGTAGGTGTCAGTTTTGGTGATGTACGGCGTGGTGAGCTTGGGTGGCTCCTTCTTGGTCCTGATGCCCAGCTCTTCCTCTGCCATCTTGGCTTCTAGTCGGCGATAATATTCCTATTAAAAAAAATGGAAAAGTTGAAAACCCACCCTTACCAAGATGTGAGAAAATAAAAAATTACTGTACTACCTGGTAATAATAGTCCTCGAGGTACGGGTTCTCACTTTGCAGCTGAATCATTTGCAAGCGAGTGATCCACTCCTTTTCTTTGGCTGTCATGAGGTTACAGTAGGGGTCCCAGGCTTCAGATTTTCTTTAAGAAATCAGTTAGTTTTTGAAGAGAAGAGATTTTAAAATGATTCCTTCAGTAAACGTAGGACATACCTTTGAAACAGACGCCGTTTTTGACTGAGAAGCCGTTTATGTTGAGGATGGAGCTGTGTGACTGGACCAGTGTAACTGCTGGGTCAGAAAGACGTAATGAGCTTTGAAATCAAACATGTGAGAGATTTCACAGACTGATGTTCTCGGATTAAAACAGATCTGGCCACTGTGGCGCCATCTGGTGGTTTGTGGACTCCAGATGTTGTACCATGTTGGACCAGCAAGTGGTGCATCAAAGGGGAACTACATTCTGTGATCGTTTAAAGTAATTTTTCACTAAATTCCAACAAAAACCATAAATTTTAATTTGGTCCATAAATGAGAAACTGGTGAATTAGATAAACATGTTTACCAGTATGAGCAACATGTACAACCTCTTTCTCAGACAATTTGTGATAGCCCTATGAGATGGACTGGACCATAAAGTTACCTGAAAGGCTGCACCAGGTTAGTCGAGGGGCTGTAAAAGGGCGACGGTCTGGGAGAGTTGGCACCAAAGCGAAGCTGCATCATCTTGGGAGTCAGAGGAGTGGAGGGGCAAGAGCGGTTTGGAGGGAACATGAAGCCCGCCGTCTGATTCGGCATTACAAAAGTTATGAAAATGAAAGGTTAAATAAGTGCAGTTACGTCCAAAATTATTAAAACCCATGAAAGATTTGGGCTAAACGCAATCGCTCAATTTTAGCAACATGTTTATGGCTGGAGGGGATAACATTTCGGAGTAGAACAACCAGAAATCTCCTTGAATCCGAGACACTATGAAGGAGCTAAAAATTAGGGTGATGGTAAGGAGGCCCTCCAACCTCAAATACTTGGAGCTCATCAATAAAACTGGAAACATCAATGAGCAGTCATAAGGGTTCAATTGCTGCAATGCCAATAAACATTTTTCCCCCACTTAGGAGTATACATTACTGCCAAACAAATACCCCAACATTGTTTTATCATCTTTTCAGAGATGTGCGCCTTGCTTTCTATCAGAAACAAATGGAATTAACATTTCAAATCTAAATCTGTCAGGGGTATGAATAACTTTGGTCCTAACTGTATGCAATGATAAATGCAGATGACTAAAGTAACAAGGGTTTAATAAAACCTGATTGAAATGTTGCCGTGGCGTGAGTGGTTGACGTGAGATGGGTGATCCTGGCATCATTGGTGCATGCATCTGCAAGATAAGGTTAAATGTAGATGGACTGAAAAAAGAGAACTATTGCGTTTTACAGGCATTCAAGTAAAACCGTGTTTTAAGGGAATGTGGTTTTATGTGGATTTCACATGAACTTATACTGTGCCGCTCTGTAGCTTTTTAACTGCATATTCTGTAAAGGATGTAGGTCAAACTACACTAAAACAGCTGCTATCCATTGAGCCGAACACTAGTATCATTTCTCTTAATTTTCCACATGCAACACCATTCTGGCATAAAGTCATCTTGCAGAGTTTATTTTCATTGCTAGCCCAACACACAGTGACCAACTTCATGCTTGGAAGTGCAGATCAACACATGCAGGACATTCCCATGTCAGGCTAATCAAGCATGATAGGAGTAGCTCAACACTAGCTGCTCTTTGCATGCAGATTACCACGCATCAATGGATACTGGGAATTTGTGATCGACCAACACGAAGTAGTGTCTAGCAGTGTTTTTTTTACAAACAGAAGTCTGAAAGTGTGGTGTGCATCTGTATTCAATACAGAAACACCTTTTATTGCAATTACAGCCGCAAGTCTTTGGGGGATTTGCACATCCTGAGACTGAGCTTGAGCAATTTTGCAAAGATTGGCCAGAATTTTTTTGTTAGATTAGACTAGTTAGATTAGTTAGAGTGTCTGAACACTCGTCACAGATTCTGAATTGGATTTACACCTGGACCATGCTAACATGAATCTGCTTTGATCTGGCTGCATGTTTAGGCTAACTGTCCTTAAAGGTGAACCTCCATCCAAGTTATCTGCAACCCCTAGAAGGTTTTCTTCCAGGAGTCCACTGTATTTAGCTTCCTATTAATGGAGCAGTCCCTGATGAGGAAAAGCATCTCCACAGCATGATGCAGCCACCACCATGTGTCACTGTAGGGATGCAGCATTTAGTGTTATATGCAGTGTAATGTTTACTGTCACAATGGATGCCAGGCAAAAAACTTAATACATTTACTGTGGCAAGTGGCTTTCAACAAACCCCTTCTTAAATAAAGTACATGTTTGTGAAATGCAAGACTAGTTGTCCTGTCAGATTCTCCTATCTGAGGATCTCTGCAGCTCCTCCAGAGTTACCTTGGTTTCCTCTAATTAACGCTCTGCTAGCTCAGCTTGTCAGGTTTGGAGAAGTATCATACTTTCTCCATTTCAGAGGATTGATCGGAGCTCTCCGGGATGTTTGGGATATTGTTTTTTTATAACCTAACCGTGGCTTTAAACGTCTCCACAATGTTCTGATGTGTCTGCGTTCCTTGGTCTTCACCAATGTTCTCTAACAAACATCTCAGCCCAGAAACAGAACAGGTGAAGGTGACCTGTATCTTAAGGGCAACGGGATTTTATTTAGGAGGTATCAAAGTAAAGTGTTTCAATTTAGAAAACTAGGGATGTTCCTCTACTTCAATTATACTCAACTTTGTGATCCGTCAAAATCCCAAATAGTTGGAAGTTTATTGCTGTAAGATGGCAAAAATGTTTGTGTGTGAATACTTTTGCAAAGTCCTGTAGCTCAGTCATTGGTTTTGATCAATTCCCCCAAAGCGGACGCTACCTTTCCTTAAGCTTCTAACAGTTCATTCATCAAAGTGTGTTCAGAATAGGCTGCACTATGCTAGCTGCTGCAGCAAACCGTAAACACAAAGTTAAAAACAGTTAAAAGCAAAGAGTGAGAGACTTTGCAATTTTACAGGTCCATTAAACTACAACAGCCAGGAATAAGTTTACATACCCACAACCCAGCAAGGATTTTAACATGAAAATACATCTAAATGTATGATTGGCATCTAGAACTGGTTTTATGCGTTTATTAGAAGTTAAAACAGGTATGACAGGTACAAAAAAGGAGGAGCGGGTCTCAAATTCAGACCCTCTCAATTTAATACTCTAGCGCTTTACTCGCTGAGCGTCTGTACAATTATATACAAACCCCAAACTCTTCATGCATGCTAGTCTTCCATTGTTCTCATTCGGGCACTATCATTGGGCCTAACTGGTTCTGGGTATAATTTCTGACTCATTGCAGCGGTATCAACAGAACTTCATCTAATATTGAGGAGCCGCGGTTTAATCCGTGCACAACCTGAACAGCTCGATTAATCATGACGCGTTACATTAAAATGCTTGTTGATGTCCATCAGGTCTGTGCAAATATGGAAAAAACTGGATCATAAATTTCATTGCAGTCTAAATTGGGGAAAATTCCCTTTTACATGGTGAAACCTGGTTCAGATTATTCAGAGATTTTGAGTCCCACTCCAAGTCTCAGCTATGAAAATATTCCAATTAAATTTTCTACCTGAGAGGGCCCTCTTTGGCCGAACAGCCTCCTGGAGTAGGATCCTCTGGGGTCTCCTCTCCTAACGCCATAGGAAGAGATGGGATACGGTAGATCCAGGAAGCTGGAGTTCACGTGCTGACCCCGGCCTCTGTGGCCGATCACACACACTATGGCGCTGTCCTAAAGATTTCAACCCAACAAACGACACTTAAGGATTTAAGCAGCCTACCGTTGCTGTCATACTGATAGCATGTTTTTGTCCTAACCTGAAGTATCGATCCAGAGACTCTCCTGTTTTTCCAGTAGGCAGGCGGCATCCTCTAGACAGAAAAAGCGAGACATTTAGGCAGCGCCAACTTCAGCTAAAGGAAATGCAAGTCCAAGCTCTCCCTCACATCATCCACAGAGGTATTCCTGTACACGGCGTGCCCACAGTCCACTATAGCGCTGTCAAGACTCTGAAAGGATAAAAACAGGCCAATAATCAGTCCAAGTTGTTACAGAACAAACCATCTAAACTGAATTCAGACCAGCAATCTTCACCATGAGGCTTGGTCGCCCCTCCACTATCCTCATCACAGCTGGGTCTTCAAACATCTGCCCCCTGCCCAGTCCTCCCCTCCACCTTGGTCCTCTGCCTCGCAGCCACGGGGCGGCCCGGGGCTGATACTGTGGTTTCTGCCTGGGAGAGGTCGAGGGGGCAACACCGGGGAACGAGGATTTGGGGTCCGGGGCCGGCGGTGGTGTCGGAGGCAGTGGCTCTTCAAATGAAACACCACCATTGTCCAAGGAGTTTATCGTCCCATGTGGGTCAAGATCTAGATTACACACAAAATTTGGATTTTTTTTCAGCTCTTAGAATTTTAAAAGAACAGAATGTGGTTTAAACAGCATCTAAATCTTTTTTTCTTGCCAACGGCATGTTTCTATCACTGTGTGATCTGGATGCATGTCAACAGGCAAAAAGTCACATTTCCACACCACAGGGTGGAAGTGACCACATAGGTGAATACCACGGTGCTTCTGAGAGGGAGAAAATTCAAACACCTCATTATTGTTGCAACTGCACCTCCTCAAGCCAGTAGGAAAGCAGTTCTGATGAAGGTGCCATTCAAATCAAAATGTTTTTTTTATTTTAACCAAATCACTTCATTTCTGCTGCTGCTGCTCCTACTCAGTTTGATAAAAATGGTCACGAGTTTCAGGTGACTGTAAAGGCAGAGAATAGCCGTATTTATTATTTGTGATCAAGGCAGCTTTTTAGGGCCGTAGTCTTTCCTAAGATGGCCTCCTGAGATGGTTAAAGACAAAAAATTAGGTTTTAACATCAAGTATTTGCAGATTTAATATTCAGGTTTTTAAATCCTTCCTGCATATTTTTAGCAGTGAGCAGATTTCATAAAATCTGGCCAGGTTGTGCATTTTGGGGACATTTTTTGCGTTCTTCAGGTCTATGATGTACCTTTTAAACTAAATAGAGCAAGCTCTGTCATTTCTGTATTTTTTTCTGCTCCACTGACTGCAACTGATGCAAATTTATTTCTGTACTTTTTCCCTTTATTCTCTTGTGTTAATATCTAAAGTTAAAGTTTCATTGTTTTCCTCTTAAAATAGATTTTTTATGTACTGTAAGTATGCCAGTTTGCAGATATAAGATGAAAATGTGCCTTTATTAAGTTCTCCTTTTACACTTATGGCAAAACTGGCATTTTTGACAATTGGCAATAAAGCTCTGATTTGTTCAACTATAACTTAATCAAATAGAAATTGATAACAGTTGATAGGTTGCATTATCATCATCATCATCAGTAGCAAAAAGCTTGTAACCAATTTATAGTAGGATCTTTTGAAAATGAGTTTAGGAACATCCACAGACTGGGGTTTATCTTCCATTCCTGCTGACATAAATAGTAAAAGTTTACAGACACAATTACAATATGTTTGTCACTTCTGAAAAAGGTTAAAGATTTGACCAGGATCTCCAAATTATTAATCAGGATATAACAATTAAAGTCAAAATATCCCAAATAAGTTACATAATGGAGCAAATAAAGCTGAAATACTGAGAAAAGGTGAATCAAAATCCAAACAATTGGTGTTTTGACGTCAAAACCAGCACTAAAGGGGGAGTCTAAACTAGCCACATGTAGATATATTCTCAGCTTTTCACATACATTCAGTTCATCTTTTTAAAGCTAGAAGATAAAATATAAATCAAACTTTATTTCCTTTCAGTGGTATAACAGCTCCTCTTCATCGTTTTCTGAGAACATGAAACTGCAGGAGTATCTGAATCACTTCACAAAACCAAAGCAGAGCAGCTACTGCCCTGCTCTTCAAGTTAAATGGTCTCATGGACTCACCCATCCCAAATGTTTCCTCATTGTAGACGTTTATCTCCTCGTCCTCCTCAGCCATGGCCTGCAGCAGCTCACAGTCCATCCCTGCCTCATTCTCCGCGTCACTCCACGCATCTCCATTCTCAGGCCACTGAGCTTCACTCACTTTGTCTGATTCCTGAAGGGGGAAAAGTGGAAGTTCTCGAAGTCTGAGGACCAGGTTTGATCCAGCACTGTTGACACATTTAAAACACAGAGAAATGATGCCGACTTACTTGTTGTTCTGAATCACTCATCGTGTTTGCGGAATTTTTTTAACTACACTTGAATCCGACGTTCACAGCGCCTTTCAATCCAACATTACCTGCTTTTTTTCTGCTCGGACACCAGGAGACGCTCATTAACGTCTAAATGAACACACCTGTGAGGCGCAGAGGCGTAGACGTCATCACGCAGCTGTCACCTCACCCGTACTGCTGGCACTATGCGCCATTTCGCTCAAAATTTTTTGGGTTTTTTTGCAACTTTCTGTTCTAAACTTTATAAATTCAACAAAATAGTTACGGGCTATTTCCCCGCGCTGCAAAAAGTGTGCAAACAGTGACCTCTAGTGGTCAAAACCAGCATTTTCTGCACAGTGTAGAAAGTTTGCACCCACTTCCTGAATTTAACTTGTTTACTATAAATATTTAAATAAAATATTTTAAAGAATTTGGTTTGCTTTGAAAAAAGTAAGTTAGTCATCTTTATATATCTCATCTGAATGGCGTCAAATAAAGGATCCTTTGTGAATGTAGATTTTATCACTAGATACCACTTTTGGTGACTAGATAGCCACAGTTGGTGACAGCTGTCTTCACCATAATGGTACCGTGTTTTCTTCTGTTTGGGTGCTAATCATGGTTTATGTCTGGCTTTCCTGTTCATTAATCCCATTTGCTTCAGCCGCAGACATTGACTCCTGCTGGTTTTGTCGCCATTTCTTCTGCAGTCTTCAAAGGATGTTGATTTGCGTTGTCTGTCCTTCAGGTTGTAAGCACCGATGATGGGAACCAAACTTGTATCAATTCAATTCAGTTTTATTTATATAGCGCCAATTCACAACACATGTTGTCTCAAGGCACTTCATTCTTGAATTACAGTCGGGGGGCCACACAAAACAGTCCAGGGGCCACAAATGGCACCCGGACCACACTTTGAACACCCTGATATAAGCAATCCTTTTTTTCAGTGATTTCTTTTCATCTGCAATCTATTTGACTTCATTTTCTATATATATAAAAAACGTTTGCATTGTCTTCTTTTTTTGTTCTAAAACCTAAACTTAAATATAAAACTGTGTTTTTTTATTTACCTATAAAAGCTTGCTTTTTCCCAAAGGCTCTAGAAGGTTTTGCAGCTCTAGATACACACTGCTCAAAAAAATAAAGGGAACACTTAAACAACACAATATAACTCCAAGTAAATCAAACTTCCGTGAAATCAAACTGTCCACTTAGGAAGCAACACTGATTGACAATCAATTTCACATGCTGTTGTTCAAATGGAAAAGACAACAGGGGGAAATCTTTGGCAATTAGCAAGACACACTCAATAAAGGAGTGGTTCTGCAGGTGGGGACCACAGACCACTTCTCAGTACCTATGCTTTCTGGCTGATGTTGTGGTCACTTTTGAATGTTGGTGGTGCTTTCACACTCGTGGTAGCATGAGGCGGACTCTACAACCCACACAAGTGGCTCAGGTAGTACAGCTCATCCAGGATGGCACATCAATGCGAGCTGTGGCAAGAAGGTTTGCTGTGTCTGTCAGCGTAGTGTCCAGAGCCTGGTGGCGCTACCAGGAGACAGGTCAGTACACCAGGAGACATGGAGGAGACCGTAGGAGGGCAACAACCCAGCACCAGGACCGCTACCCCAGCCTTTGTGCAAGGAGGAACAGGAGGAGCACTGCCAGAGCCCTGCAAAATGACCTCCAGCAGGCCACAAATGTGCATGTGTCTGCACAAACGGTTAGAAACCGACTCCATGAGGATGGTATGAGGGCCCGACGTCCACAAATGGGGGTTGTGCTCACAGCCCAACCCCGTGCAGGACGCTTGGCATTTGCCAGAGAACACCTGGATTGGCAAATTCGCCACTGGCGCCCTGTGCTCTTCACAGATGAAAGCAGGTTCAGACTGAGCACAAGTGACAGACGTGACAGAGTCTGGAGACACCGTGGAGAGCGATCTGCTGCCTGCAACATCCTTCAGCATGACCGGTTTGGCAGTGGGTCAGTAATGATATGGGGTGGCATTTCTTTCCATGGGCTCGCCAGAGGTAGCCTGACTGCCATTAGGTACCGAGATGAGATCCTCAGACCCCTTGTGAGACCATATGCTGGTGCGGTTGGCCCTGGGTTCCTTCTAGTGCAGGACAATGCTAGACCTCATGTGGCTGGAGTGTGTCAGCAGTTCCTGCAAGATGATGAAGACATTGAAGCTATGGACTGGCCCGCCTGTTCCCCAGACCTGAATCCGATTGAGCACATCTGGGACATCATGTCTCGCTCCATCCACCAACGACACGTTGCACCACAGACTGTCCAGGAGTTGGCAGATGCTTTAGTCCAGGTCTGGGAGGAGATCCCTCAGGAGACCATCCACCGTCTCATCAGGAGCATGCCCAGGCGTTGTAGGGAGGTCATACAGGCACGTGGAGGCCACACACAATACTGAGCCTCATTTTGACTTGTTTTAAGGACATTACATCAAAGTTGGATCAGCCTGTAGTGTGTTTTTCCACTTTAATTTTTTGTGTGACTCCAAATCCAGGCCTCCATTGGTTAATAAATTTTATTTCCATTGATGATTTTTGTGTGATTTTGTTGTCAGCACATTCAACTTTGTACAGAACAAAGTATTCAATGAGAATATTTCATTCATTCAGATCTAGGATGTGTTATTTGAGTGTTCCCTTTATTTTTTTGACCAGTGTATTTTATTTACTAGCAGCAAGTGTAAAAATGCCTTTTTTGAGTTGTTAAGATTGTTGATCCATTTTCTGGGTTCTTCATTCTAGTTTTACACTCAACAATGGCAAACACAAGAGACATCATAAAAACATTATTTTTATTTTTGGCATTCTGCCAAAGCAATAGTAAGTAAATGATACCTGACTTTAAACATAAGGTAGTTTACATTAACATATTTACCAATCAGCAAACAACATATAAATGCAAATGCAGTGAAATGTGTACTTGTCGCAATAAAAAGCTAATATATTATAAGAAATTTACTTTCATTACATTAACTCTCTTGAGCTGAAACAATACATTTCTAATCTGTTTCTTTACTTCCTTTGACAAAACAGCTGCATTTTAATAAACAAATATGTGCTGTGTTGGGTGATTCCTCAAAGAGCCCTGCTCCATCCTTACTCCCACACTGAATAAGCAAGATATACTGTAATAGAAGCATCACATGGCTTTTTGTATTCTGGGATTCAGAGGATGAGAGCCGAGCTGTGGAGTCGTGTCTTTAACCAAAGAGCTTGATGAAGCAGGGGTGGCAGTAGGGTTTGCTCTCCTGCTCCTTGAAGCAGCCTTTGCTCAGCGGCTTCAGGCAGAAGTGGCACACCAGATGGTGGGGGTGGAACTTGGCCCCCATGGCGGTGACGCAGCGGCCCAGGATAGGCTGCTGGCAGGCCTGACACATGCTGCCGCGGGACTGGTGGTAATGGGCCTCGCATAGCGGCTTGCCTTCGTGCTCGAAGAAGCTGCCGTTGATGAAGGGGCTGTAGCACTCCTGGAAGCGAGGAGAACACAGATGAGGATTCAGATGTGGCACAACAAGCAGGAACATCAAACCAACTTACTGAGAGTTTTCAGTTCTGACCTAAAAATCCACAAATTATTCAGACCAGATTTAGATGTACAATTATTCTCTTTCAACCAAGAAGTTAGTTTACGGTAGGAAAAAGAAATTAAAACAACTTCTTTCGGCTGCTCACCTCTGGTGTCACCACAGCACATCACCTGCCTCCATCTCACCCCATCCTTTGCCTCTTCAACTGTCACACCAACCATCTCCATGTCCTCCTTCACTATGTCCATCAATCCTCTCTGTGGTCTTCTTCCCTCCTACCCAACAGCTCCACCTCCAACATCTTCTTTCCGAAGTATCCACTATTTCTTCTCAGAACAAGTCCAAATCATCTCAACCTTGTCTAGCCAACTTTATCTCCAAACCTCCATACTTTAGCTGGTCCCCTGATTTCCTCATTTTTAATCCTGTCCATAGTG
The DNA here is from genome assembly GCA_036173005.1 of Crenichthys baileyi. Lineage (NCBI taxonomy): Eukaryota > Metazoa > Chordata > Actinopteri > Cyprinodontiformes > Goodeidae > Crenichthys > Crenichthys baileyi. The sequence goes on along the minus strand of JAHHUM010002032.1, from coordinate 369,038 downwards.
GTCACTTCCAATAAGAATCTCTGTATCTGTACCTCCAGCTAAGCCTCCCAAATATCACAGCAGATCACACTTTTGACTTATAGATTTTCCCTCTCAATCTTGGAGCTATCCTTCTGTCAAACATCACTCCTGACACTTGTCTCCATCCACTCCACCCTGCCTGCTCACCTCTAATTCACACTGTCCACTGTTTTTGATGGTTGACCATCAGGTGTATCCGTTTTACTTTACTAAAACCCATGACATAATTGCTGAGCAGCTTTTTGCATGTTTCCATGGTGTTCCGACCATTTAATGTGTGGTGATGAGCTCCAGGTCTTTGAGGTTGGAAGGCCTTCCTGCCTGCACCCTAATCTTTAGCTCCCTCCACAGCTTCTCTACTTCACTCAAGTCAGACGTCTGGCTGGGCCACCGACTCCAAAAAGTTAAAAACAGCTCAAGCACTTGGATTGAGCTGGAAACACTGGTACTCTTCAATGATTCTGAGGTGTTTTGTGGGTTTTTAGTGCAAACTTCAGCCCAGTTCTTTGAAAATCAATCAACAAAACAAGAGACAAATCAATATAATTATAATAAATTATGAATAAATAAGGAAAGAAACTGGACTGGTCCAATCTAAATACTTGTAGGTGGCTCAGATTTTCTATTTATCATCTGGGGTCCCATTGCTGATTTAATGATTAAATGGCAAAAACTCACCCGACATACGAAGCACTGTGGATGCCAGAGAGAGTTCAGAGCTGAGATGTAGTTTTCCAGAATAGGCTGGCTGCAGCCCTGACAGCGGGAGGCAAACAGGGTCAGGAAGCACTGCTGACAGTACTGCTGGCCATCACGGTCATGAAAACCTGCAGGAGAAAACCACAGCTTTAAAATAGCTCCGGAACAGATGCACCAGGATTTAAATATATTGTTAAATGCAGCTGATAAAGACATTATGTTCTTTTTAAATCAGCTTGTACAGTGAGAAAATCCAGAATTGCTGATTTAATCCTTAATAAAGCTAAAGTATACTGCACCCTTCAGTAGTATTAGAGACTGTATATCCATTAAAAAACTTAAAATCAATAAACTTTTTTGTCATAGTAGCATTTATCCACATTTATTCAATAGGGAAATTAAATCCCACATTTAGAAATAATTGTTTTTAACAAAATCCCCATTATTCCTTCTCAAACAAAGAAAACCAAATGAAGCATTTTACCGCTACACTACAAGACGCCCCCAAAGCATCCTTTTTTTTAAGGGTTTTCCACACATCTTTACCAGGGTGCCAGTAATTGTGGTGGGTGCTCTATTTTTGATTCCTGTATGCCACGGAGTTTGAAACGTGCCTATTTCTCTAACAGAAAAATAGAAAAAAATGTTTTAACATTTTTTTTTAGTCCTTAGCACACTGTTGATTTTACAGAAGTAAGGTGTTTTTTTTTATTAAATGTAAACTCTGGAAAACTGGGGGAAAGGCATCTCATTTAGGTGGTTCCATGACCTAACAGATGAATATTCCAAACCTATAAAAAAGTAAAGCATTGAGTTATTTTTTCTGTTTTATTTAGACTGATTCTCACACTACCTTCGTCCCCAAATGAGCGGCTGCACTTGACGCAGCAGAAACACTCCGGGTGCCAGTTCTTGTCCAGAGCAGTCACCATTTTCTTAACACACAAACGAACACAAGTTAAGGTAACAGTAATAATCAGTTGTTGTAGGTTTGGGCTTTTATTTTGAAATGTGGCTCACGTTCAGTATGGGTTTGCTGCAGTGAGCGCAGTGGGGGGAGAAGAGCGTGAAGTAGTCCGACTCGCAGTACGGCCGGCCATCCTTCTCAAAGAAGTTGCGACTGCCCAGCTCTGTTTCACACTCTGTGCACACAAAGTGCTCCGGGTGCCACACCTTCCCCAGAGCCGTCACCACCTGTTACACACAGACAGTTGGAGTCACTGCTGTTAATCTGGTGGCTCACATGACAACATGGTGTAGGAGACAGCAGAAATGAAGATGAAGGTGTTCACCTGTCCTACAACTGGTTTTTGACAGGCTGAACAGTTTCCTTTGGAGGACGTCTGAACACCTTGTCGGCTCAGGTCTGATTGGAGGAGTCCTAGCATGCTGTCCAATGAGCCTTCAGATGAGGGCTGAGGTGGAGCTGCGGGCTGCTGCGGCGGGGTGGCAGGCTGCTGCTGTATAGTGACCACTGGGCTGACAGGTGCAGCTGGCTGGAAGACAAAGCTTAGGCAGTACATCTGTCTTTAAAAGCCTGGTCTGTGCAGCTGAAATCTGACCTCAGATTGCAAAAGATCCTCTAAAATAGATCCCAAAAGTCATTAACCATCATCCTCTGGAGACGACGGATGTTAGGAAAACAGCTTGAGTGGGTTAAAACTCTCCCTATAAACATCTGCGCTCTGTTTATATCCCACAGCTGAACTCAACAGAGGAAAATAAACTTTTTTTCTTCTTCTCCTCCTCAAAGATAAGTCCTTACTTCATCTAAAACAGAATAAAAGGAATATCTACCAGCTATATATTTATTATTTAACTCTGTTTCAGCTTTTTTGTCATACCTTCATGTCAAAACAACCTGACCCTGTGTGAAAATGTAATTACCCCCTGATTAACTGCCTATGCCACCCAGTGTTTGCAGTAACTAATGTGATGTTAAATTTTAAATTGCCTTTGTGCTCCTGTGGTGATGACCAAGTCTGAAATGACAATAGTTTCAACCTCCAATAGCTTCAACCTCCTTTCCGCCCCCCTTTCGTTGGTCTTCCCAAGGCATTTACAAGCTGAAGGGGAAATGTATCTGAACAAAAGATGTTTTGTTTCTCTTCCTGTCCCTGGAAGCCCTGCTGATCCAACATACAATGTGTTGCAGAGGAGCCGAGATGTCTGCGTGAAAGTTAGATTGATTCTCACCTCTGCTATTCCTAGAGGGGGGTGTCAGGACCAGACTGATATAAGGAGGGGTCAGCACTTGTCTCATCAGATTTGGTCTCGGCTCTGTTCAGTAACACGTCTGATGCTGAATGATCTGTCTCCCTTAAGGCTAAATTAATAAAGCTGATTGAATGGTTATCATCGTTCTCTTTCTTTAGAAAATACAATTTTTCTACAACACTAACAATAAGTGTTTCATGTTACTGTGGTGTTTTTGGCCCACTTTTATTTGCTAAATTGTTGTAACTCAGCCTTATTGGAGGATTTTGTGCATGAATGGCCTAAATGGTCTGAGGTGATACCACAGCCTCCAGGCTTTGACTAGGCCACCCCAAACCATAAGTCCACTGGAGCTTAAGGTCAAAAACTGATGCCCAGATAGTTGTCTTTAGGATTTTCTGCTAAGGAGCAGAATTCACGGCTCCATAAATGTTAGCAAGTCATCCAGGTCCTGAAGCAGGAAAGCAGCCCTGCACCATCACACTTTTTGGGGGGAATTGTGAGGACCTAACCCTAACAGTTAATTCATTATTGAACAATAGGGTCAATAACTTCACATAGGTCCAGGTTGGTTTGAATATATATTTCCTTTAATAAATGAAATCATCATTTGAAAACTGCTTTTTATATTCACCCAGGTTATTTTTGTCTAATATAAAATTTGTGTGATGATCTGAAACATTTAAGTGTGAAAAAAAGCAAAAACAGGAGAAATCCACAAGGGGGCACTATATGGAGACTGATTTATACCAGGATGACTTTAATCATCTCCTCTTTTCAATGATGGGTCTTAACAACTTCCTCCCTGCCATCATTAATACTGCATGACATGGATTAGCCACTTGAAACTAAATGAGCAACAATGGAAAAGGTATATTCTAAATGTGGGCTTAACAGTCATAATGAGCTTCTTAAATAAAAGTAACAATAATGTCATTAAGCCCCCGTCACACCTGTGCATATAAGCTTTGTGTTTTAATTTGTCCGGATACTCTGCTTTAAGTAGAAATAACTCCAGGCTCACCTTGCTACGCATCTCATGCTGTAGCATTCTGATCTCCAGCTAAGCCAGGCTGCCATTTTTTGGACATGCCAAAAAATGTTGCAGCTTGAATGATGCAACACATAAATATACTGCAATATTGTAAGCGGCAATGCATCGAACCTAGACAAATGGTACGAAAATGGTATGTAAATAGTACACAGTGCGGATGCTCTGTCTGCAATGATCAGGAATTACTATCCTCCACATGGCAAACAGAGTGGGCAGTTCGGCAGGAGACATGATCCTGTTTTCTAAATACTTCAGCAAATGATTATTTTAACCGTGTATACTGATGTCTATAACTTACTGTAGTCTGGACTCTGAAGTCAGACAGTGAAGCCATCAGTTTGTCCAGCTCCATGGTGGCTGATGTTGCTGAAGGTTTGGAAGAACTAGACCACAAAAGACAAATCATCAAAGTTAAATCAGACCTAAAAACCAGAATTCTTCTTGAAACTGGATCTTCTGGAGGTAATCTACATGCCAAAGCACTTGCATGCAAGATGTAGCATATGATGATTGTGGATTCTCTCTACATACAACTAATGGGTACTATGGCGGGTATATGGTGAAATCCAAATATCAAATTGTAGTTAGAGATGACTCTGAAGCAGGACCATGCATCATGTTAGCCGTTTGGTTGCTTGTGAGCTGTAATCAGAACTGTGATCCAAAGTAAACGTTTGTGTACTCTAGCAGAGGGCTGCACAGTGGCCCAGTTCATTGCAAGGTTGCCTTACAGCAAGAAGATCCTGGGTTTAAATCCCAGCCTGGGGTGTTTTCTGCATGGACTTTGCATTTTCTCCGTATGCATGCACGAGTTTTCTCCGGGTACTCTGGCTTTCTCCTACACTCCAAAAACTGTTGGAGCAAGTTAGGGTTTGGTCTCTCTAAATTGCCCTTAGAAGGGTATGATTGTCTTAGCTGTACATGGCTGGATGTTATCTAGCACCTTCCCTGTCTTTAAAAATTGTTCTGAATGTAGACATAGGCGAGTTTTAGGCGAGTATTTTAAGCATTCGTAAGAAGATCAACAAACATCTGCCAAACATGAATGGCATGTTCTCCTGTCTTTCCCATTCTCAAGAGTGTCTGAGAGAAATGGGCCCTTGTATCACATCATATTTGTACCGTATGAAAACATTTAGCTACTCTGATAAATTTAAAAACTGTTGAGGGGCTGTGAGTGATGCTCAAGTAGTTTGCAAGGTGCAAATTTCAAAATAAATGCAAAGCATTTAATATAGATTCATTAAATGAGCTTGGATTTATACCTGGAGGAAGAGGTTGAGGCCTTATCCTTGATCTTGTCCCTCTCATCTTTCTTAGAAGAAGGAAACTGGGCCAGGATCTCATCTGCAGACAAAATAACACGATCAAACCTAAGTATATCTAAACACCTAAAACCTGAGATAAACCTATACGAATGCACTCACAGACCTGTGATGTTAAACTGGGTGGCGTTGAGCTCCTGTAGCAGATGATCCAGCTCATTCAGACCTCCACCCAGAAGTGAGGAGGAAGAGAAGGCAGGCGGAGGATCTGCTGAGCGAGGAGAGCGTGGTTTACACACGGTGCTGCGAAGCAGAAGAGACATGCAGAGTTCAGTGTTGAGCTAATTATGAAACATCCTTTCACAAAAAGGGCCTGGATTCATCTTGGTCACTGCTGAGCTCTGCTCATTTGGAAATTACTCACGGGGTCATCTAGTTCAAGGACCAGACATACTCGTCAGGACAATATTAAGAAACTTTTACAGTTAGTAACCTTCACTAGGTTTGGAGAAATTTTTTATGCCATGCAACATTCTGTGCGAGCTTTACAGTATGGGGATAAAGCACACAAGACTGACCTGTATAATTTGTCTGGGTTAGAGTTGGTTGAAGATTTCATCGCAGCAGAAACAGTCTGAGAGATAAAACAGATGATCAGTAAGGGTGAGGAAATTAGTTTTTCCTGAGCAACACAATAATATGGCAGGACAATCCATCCCTGAGGGCCCACCTGCTGTGGCGTGTAGGCAGGCGGCGGCGGTCGAGCCTGGACTGGGTCGTGAGAGTTGGCATCGGGATTCTGAGGAGGGTCAGAGGTGAGCAAGACGGGACACCGAGGAAGAGGAGAGCTGGTGTTCTCCAAGTCTGCAAGAAGGGCATCTGGAATGAAGAGGGCATCCATTTGTTGGAGGTTTTGCTGGATGTCTGCACAGTTTAGTTCAGTTTGTTGTGTAAGTTAAATAGTGTACTGTCTAATATCATTATTCTAGAGCTAGGATACTCTTTGATAGTGTAAAGATATAAAGATAGAGTGAAGAAAAGACATGCAACATAACAAATCTAAATAAAAGATATGCAAATACATGACTGAGAGCAAAGATGCAACACAAACATGCACAGACAGTTACGTACCAAACACAACAATACGAGGACTGAGAGGGTAGTTAGGCGGCTCAGACACTCCTGAGGAGAGATAGATAGCCAGCGTGACCAGACCAATACAGCAGCAGAAAGTCAGACCACAACGAGCATTGTCAGAGATAAATCAGCCAAAGGACAGAACTGTCGGGGCTGCCATAACTCAGGGGGGGAATCCGTCTTCACGCTGAGGTTATTGGGACAGACATTCATATCTGAGACATGCCAGAGTGCAGAGGATGCAGAGGAGGAAGAGAGCTTGGCTGCTGATATCCAAATTGACTCCACCAGCCAGCCGCCCCCCACGCTCTCACTCACACGCTGACACGCTGGGCAGAAACTAAGCTTGGGTGTTAGTCTCTGCAGCTGCAAGGCATCTTTTAGAGCTGACAGGTCTGTGCAGCTTTAGGCCAAAGCAGAGTGTGTTAAAGGAAGTTCATCAGAAATGCTATTGTTATTAAGCTTATTTTACTTTATTTTTTACTATGAAAACAACTTTCTCTGGGTTTAACCTGAAAAGGCCTGAAAATCTCTTTTAAAACACTAATGTCAACAACAGAAGAGTTTATGGCAGGGTTAGACGGAAAGAGCCTCTGCTCTCCAACGTAAGCAATGCAGGCTGATTGGTGCTTGTAAAACGCATGAAAAAAAGTTTGGGGTTGTTGTTTAAAACCAGAAGCATCAAGCATCAAAGAAAAGAAACTGTGTGTTCCAATATGTGACCCTTTTGCCAACACTAAAACACAGTGGCTGTATTTTGCTTTGGGACATTTTTTGACCCTAAATCAAGATGACACACTATTACAAACAGAAAAAAACTTTAAATCAGTCTTTAAATAACTACAGCACCCACCAACATTGTGTGGTTATTGTTGATCAGTAACATAAACCTTAAAATAAAATGTTGTTCGGCTTGGTTACTCCAAGATCCCAAGATCAATCTGATCTACTTGCCTACATTGCCTCCTGTCTAACCCATTTTGAGTGGATAAGAAAAATTAGCTTCTGTGTTGCATCATGTTCATATGTTTCAAGCCATTTTAAACCAACAAAAAAATTAAAGCCTAACATTTAGAAATACTTCAGTTTTAATTATTTTACCAGCAGTTCTTAGATGTGCAAATAATTTCCACACTGACTCATTATGTCTTAATTTATTTCCACTTCATTACACTTAATTAATGGATTAAATGGGGGATATAAAATAAGTGGTGAGGATATCGTAAAGCAGTAAAGCAATTTACTGTAAATTAATACTTTTATGCATCTTAACCACCCGGGGTGCCAATAAATTTGGAGGCTGCTGCTGTATGCAGCATCAGTCTGCAAATAATTCTGTGAAAAAACGACTAAAGAAACAAGGCTGTTTGGGAGAAATAATGAAATAAATGAAAGTGCTGACCGTGGTCCAATGACATGTTAACTGCAGCAAGGTGAGGCTGTTCTTTAAGGAATGAGCTCCAAGATTATGTACAACCTCCAGCTTCAGAACAGGCAGTGGAAGTAAATGTTCATAAACTTCTTATTAAAAACATGAGGGTTTCGCACTCTAAACAGGTAAATAAGTGTTGTATTTTTTACTCGCTTATTAATCGGACATGTTGTAATTTAGGTCACATACTATATTAGACCTTAAGGCTTACAGTATAAGAGATTAGATTACTACATTTAAAATAACTATCTTTGGTATTAAGGGAATAAAACATAAAACACAGATTTGCACCACTGAAACATAGACGAATCAGTTCCAACAGCCACAGATTTTAGGGTCTCATTAAGTCTAATTTATACATAATTCAGGTTTTTAATTTGTAATGCAGACCATCTGTTAAAAACTGTGAGCAGCATAGATAAGAAGCTCCAGAGTCTATAAGCATTCAGTTCAAACTTCCATCGCACTTTTCTAATTTCTCACTTACATACAAGTCATCAAGTCCTTTGTATTATATAAGTTGCACTCTATGTATGTAGTGGTTTTTCTGCAGCGATCACATCTTAAACGCCTTGCGGGGGATATTCAGCATCAAACCTGTAGACATTTTAACACAGACTGGTTCAGGCTCAGTTGTCATTGTTTCAAAAAGGCTGAACACTTACAAATCTGCTCATGTGGGTGTTAAATATAAGGACAGCTCAAAAAATGTGTTGTGAAAAGAGTTCATTTTTTTTGTAACTCATTTCAGAAACTGAAACTCATATATTGTATAGATTTCTTATGCATAGTGTAAAATATTTCATTTATTTTCTTGTAATTTAGATGATTGTGACTTAGAGATAATGAAAATATTAATACTAATATTCAGTGTCTCAGAAAATTAAAATATTGTAAAAAAAATGTCAAATACTGTATTCATAGAAAGTTGAGTGGAAGAAAAATGTGCGGTAGAAAAAGGTGCACCAACATGGATAACCACAGCCTTGCGAGGAAATTCACAAGGACTAGAGACCTAGACCCCCAGAGACGCTGAGCGTCCGATGGGCGGGACAAAGCCCAGCATTTTTGCTTCGCTATTGAACTCACTGTTTAAAGCACTGTGAAGCTGCGGGAATGAGTGAGAGGAAAGCCGCGTCGTTACTAGTGATAAGAAGCTGATTCTGAACAAAAGTTGAGCACGTTGTAGCGCATATTTAGTCAATGACATGTACACACAACAGTATATATTTGATCACTTATTTTTTTACATTTTAGGGGAAGCTGAGCTTCCCTTGCAGTCTTAGAGCAATCACCATTGCTAGAGACGCATCCTCCACATCCTACACATCCTACACATCCTACACAAAAGGCTGCATTCTTCGTGTCAAGCCACTCCTGAACCAGAGATGTCAGAAGCATCTTACCTGGGCTAAAGACAAAAATAACTGCACTGTTTCTCAGCTGAGCCAAAAAGCGATGCTCTCGATTTACCGTCGGTCTACGTTCCTACCCTCACCTATGGCCATGAACTTTGGGTCATGACTGAAAGAACGAGATCCCGTATACAAGCGGCTGAAATGAGCTTCCTCCACAGGGTGGCCGGGTACACCCTTAGAGATAGGGTGAGGAGCTCGGAGTAGAGCCGCTGCTCCTCCACATCGAGAGGAGCCAGTTGAGGCTCCATATATACCAGATGCCTCCTGGACGCCTCCCCCAGGAGGTGTTCTAGACAGGTCCCACCGGGAGGAGGCCCTGGGGACGTTCCAGGACACGCTGGAGGGACTATGTCTTTCGACTGGCCTGGGAACTCCTTGGGCTCCCCCCGGAGGAGCTGGAGGAGGTGTCTGGGTAGAGGGAGGTCTGGGCGTCTCTACTGAGTCTGCTATCTCCGTGACCCGGTCCCGGATAAAGTGGAAAACAACAAGTATGAGTAAAAAAAAAAGAACATCTTTTAAAAAAATTTAAATTCACACAAAGTTTTTAACAATATAAAGCTTTTAAACCAATACTTACAGAAGGTAATTCATATATGTTAGAGTGGTAAATGGACTAAATTTATAATGCTTTTCTATTTATGTCAACTGTTCAAAGTGCTTCACAATAAAACCTTGTTTATATCATTCTTACCCTGATGCAGAGATAGGTAGGACGCCTGGAGTTAAGTGCCATACCTAGGGGCACACTGACATGTGGAAGCTAGAATCGAACCGACAGCTTTCACATTGCAAGATGACTATTCCACCCATTGAGCCACAGTCGCCCCCAAGAACAAAGCCAAGTGTTTCTAGTAACGATAACTACTGTTTACTATACCTCTATGTGTCACAGCAGGCTCCACAGATAGAAATATAAAACATTACAGCAATGAAGCTTGTGTACAAATACTTTTTGTCATTTTGTAAAGTAAGTAATCCCAAAGTAATTAAATGCACTCAAACAATGGTTGGATTTTTCTACATTTTTCACTGGGAGATCATGCTACTCAATAAAAGATACATTTATTATAGGGCTAATAAAACATCTCTACCAGGGCTGCAGATATGTGTGGGGCGGGCTGCATGTTTGATTAAAAATGGTTCATCCCTTCTCTCTACTTCTGTTTTAAATTTTTTTTCTATATCGTATTACTTTTATAGTAAGATAGGATGGAAAATGTTTCTGTGTCTTGTTCTGATGTTTGAGTCCGTTCAGCTTACCCTTGCCTTTTTTATTTGTTGAAAGGGGGTTACTGTGTTTTTCCTGACTCCATCTGATCCCGGTTTCTCTTTCAGCTCTCGAACGTTTGAACCACTCATGAACTCTTGTGAAATTTACTGTGTGAATCAGATATGAAACACGAAGGACATGATTGTATACATGCCTTAGATCAACCCTCTGGTCACCTTCTCGCCCAGATGATTCACACTTGTGGTATGGCCATGTGTGTGGAAGCTCGTGCACAGACTATATGGCCTGCTGTGTCTCGCCGTCTCTCACACACACACACACACACACACACACACTTATACAGACTGCACATATAAGGAGTTGAAGTTCTCTTAATGGGAATTATGACCATATTTAGCTCTGCCTGCTGACTTGTTTGTCTTGGCCAAAGAGCCCCTCTAACAAGTGGTCTCACTCACTGAAAGTTTCGCCCGATCCACACAAAAACTGTGTAAACTGAGACGAACACTAGTCCAGTAACACTACCTCGGTGCGTGCAATATGATCCAGATGTGCCCAGATGTGCTACATCTTGCCATTCCCTTTTCTACAGCTTGAGAAGCAAAAGTGCCCGATGACTTCTCATAAAAAAAGAAAAAAGCAAATGGCGAATGGGCGGCAGAGAGAAAAACCTTCTCCTTTTTTTCCTCGAACTATGTGGCTTGCTGAAATGGAAGAGTTGCTCTGGGCTATTTCAAGGCCTTTCTAACACAGCTACTCTAAAACACGGAACGTTATCTCCCTAAGAATGTTGTTTTCAAGAAAGAAAAGCATTAATAAATAAAAATAAAGATCCCTTTATATTTTTTGACAAAGCATCTCTGTTAAAAAGAGCATGTTTTTTCTCTTCGTCCTCAGCTTGTCAGTGATAATGGATGGAAAGGACAGTTGTGGATCATTTCAAATCTAATTTACAAAGACTTCATCAAATTTGCAGGCCATGCATGAAAAACCCAGTGGCGGTCGGGCAAATGTGGAGTAATTTATTGGTCCACGTGTTGTGTGTCCATGTGTGGCTTTCATACCTGTAAACCGCATTTCTGCAATAAAATGTTCCGCATATATAGAGCTCTGCAAAAGTATTCAAGCTGCTTGGACTTTTCCACATGTGGTCCCGTTTCAACCCCAAACTAAAACATATTTTAATGAGATTTTATCTGAACATCTCACAGAGCTCTGTGAACAGCAATCTGTTGCTATGACAGCAATCTGTCATCTGCACGTCACAAATCTGGCCTTTATGGAGGAAGGCAAGAAGAAAGCCATGAGAATTCCCATTTGCAGGTTTTCACAGACCATGTAGGAGACAAATATGCAGGAGAAGGTTCTCTGGTCAGGTGACACCACAAAGAAATATGTGTCCTCATTATGCAGTGGCGATAATATGCGTCTGAGGCAATAATTCTAAAAAGAAGGCAAAAAAGTCTGTAATTTCCTGAATTAATAGAAAAAATATGTATTCAGCCCCTTTTACTATGACACACCTTGAACACATCATCCCCAGGGTAAAACACAGTGGTGGCAGCATCATGCTGTGGGAATGCTTTCCTGAAGCAGCGACAGGGAAGCGACATAGAGTTGATGGGCAGATGGATGTAGGTAAGTTTAGGACAATCCAGGAAGAAACCCTGTTAGAGGCTGAAAAAGACTTGAGCCTGAGGCTGAGATGTGAAATGCTAGTAGAGACTAACTAGTGAGGTGGGTGTACAAACTTAACTCAGCCCGACTAAATAAAAACTAAAATATACATTTGTAAAAACTATGTACTATTTTCCTTCATGGATTCTTTTACCATCCCTTTCTTCTGCAATGGATTATTCTAAAGCCTCCTAACATGTCTGTGTGTGAAATCTAACTGCACAAAGACCACATTTCCTCTGTTTGGGCAGACCGCCCCTTCCCACAGATTCCCTTCAACATATCCCAAAGCATGAAGCGAAGACCAGCTGCTCTACTCACCCAAATCCTCCATGATCTGATCACAGCCGGCTGCTTTTCGCTCTAAAGGCGGAACATTTATGAGTGATGGCCGTGGATCGACGCTGGACAGGCGGACTGGGCGCTTTTGTCTCCCTCGGTCCTGAATAACTTCTTGGACACCGTTATCCGCTAAGAGAGCAGGAGGAGGAGGAGGAAGAAGAGGAGGAGGAAGAAGAGAGGAGAGGGAGGGCGTCCTGTTTCTTTTTCCAACTCTTCCTGTCCAGTGCCTACCAGCATGACTTCAGACCGGAGGAGGTGTAGTTAAATAAAATGTGGTCACAAACCGACCCGACGCACGACGTCATCCTGGACATTCCCGGTCCATATTTGGGATAGAAAACTCAGGATTCCGAGCGGCTTCATGAAGCAATGCTGCGACCAAGTGTCTGTGGAGCTGAAGGATTACTGAACCATTTACTGCGTCCTTCACAGGCGGGGCCATCATTTGGCTCAACGTGAAGACAGACACAGGTCATGTACAGCGTCATTAAAATAAAAAATATCATTTTTTTGTTCAAATTTACCGTGAAAGTAACTGATGCCAACATGCTTCCGGAGTATCATTAAAAGCAGCCGAAGCACATGTACACCACTGCTTTACATCAGAAACATGTTCCTGCCATATTTCCCATAGGTTTATTTAGCAAATAACACAATAATCAGACTTTTCCTTCTTATCTGTCCTAAATAGATTAGTATGTTACTGGAACTGGAAGGAACAGCTTCTGGGGCTTTGGTTTTAGTCATTAAATAAGCTGATTGTGCCAGTGTTTGTGCATCAGTTTTGGAAAAGTTACTTAGAGTTTTAGAATCTCCATTTTTTTAACTGTTGTGCAGTAATTTTACCTTCAAGTAGCTCATTCACTGTCACTTTAGGTCTGTTCTGACTTTGTCATAAAACCAGACCTTCAAATTATTTTTTTTAATCCAATTCATTATTTAAAAGGTATTGTTGCAATATAAAGGTCTCAAGTAAAAATGTATGCAACATTCAGAAATAAAAGATATAAAAGTAATTAACAAGCATTCGTTTTTAAATGTTTTTCGAGAAGTTGTTTAATGTGTTCATAAAATGTTAATGACTACATGCCCTTACATACTTTACCTTTGGCTGTGTAAAGACGTCGAAGGCTCAGATCCATGGAGGTCATGGGCACCCCTGGTCAACCTTTGCCTCCGTCCCTGTCGAAAATCGTTGTCGTCCAATAGCAGCATCACATCATGTTTGTTCTCAAATTTAAAAGCAACCTTAAATTATAAATTTGCATTTGGCAAGTTTTGAGCCATTATACTCAATGCAACTTTCTGCTGCCTTGAGTTTATTCATCTGCCTTCAGTTGCACTTGTTACAGGGAACTCTGTTTGTGACCAACACTGAAAAGCTTTTTGGATGCCAGAGTAAAAGACAAAGTATGAACCAACTTTCTGTTTCCTCTCAAGACCCATTAGAACAAGAACATGCAATTTCTGTTCTCTCAAACCCCCAGTCGGTCGTGGCAGATGGCCGCTCACACTGAGCCTAGTTCTGCTTTAAAAGGGAGTTTTTCCTCTCCACTGTCGCTACATGCATGCTCAGTATGAGGGATTGCTGCAAAGTCAACGCCAGTGACTGTCCACTGTCTCTACATGCTCATCCGGGAGGAGTGACTGCTACAAATCTCTGACTCGATGCAATCTGCTGGGTTTCCTTAGATAGAAAAACTTTTTATCAAATTTGAATAAATAACTGAATCTGACTGCACTGTTCAATGGTTAGGATTAATTGGAATGTATATACCTGACTTTGTGAAGTGGGTTGAGACAACATGTGTTGTGAATTGGCGCTATATAAATAAAACTGAATTGAATTGAATTTAATGTCTACAATATTACATAGGTCCAATAAATAATGGATTTTCAGTACCAAAAAGTTAAGGCCTACACCAGTGTTTCTTAATTCCACTGTCCTTCATGTTATAGATAAGTCTCTAGTCCCACAAAGAGTCACTTACAACCTTCTACAAGCAGGCTAAATTACAAAATGTAATTGCTTATGAAGATGGTTGTTCACATCCAAGCCTATAAATGGAAAGTTGAGTGGAAGGACGAAGTGTGATAGACAAGTTACATGGGTGACTGCAACGTCCAGTGTGAAGCTTCAACAATCAATAACGATTTTGGGAGCGATGTCATCCGCTGGTGTTGGTCCACTCTTGTCTTATGAAGTCCAAAGGTATCGCAGCCGTCTACCAGGAAATATTAGAGGACGATGAGAGACACCAGACTTAACAAGGCAGACAAGCTGAAAGCTGCTAATACAGAACCCTGGGTTTCCCAAACACCTCAGCAGAACCACAAGCTGAATGAGTCCATGCCACAATGCACTGATGCAGTTATTAATGGAGAAGGAGCCCAGGGAAAATACTGAGTGCAGATACTGTACAGTACATGTATCAGCAGGCTGGGATTTGTGTATTAACATAATATTCAAAAATTCCAAAAAATACATTTTTGGCTTTAATTCTAAGCCATAATCTTTACAATTTACTGAAACGGTTGACTATTATATATTATATTTCTTTTGTTTCATTGACTTAAGAAACTTTTTAATTACCAGAAAAAATGCTTTAACTGTCGTTTGATATAAATACAAATCTGTGTTTCAAAGAACTGCTGGGTAGAGGAATGAAAAGAAAAAACAAAACAGGAAAAACTTTTTAATTAAGCGAGCTCACAGTTACAAGCTTCGTTTGTGTGCCTGGGGTTAGGAGGTGCCAGAATAATGTTAGTGACATTATGTAAGCATATAAAAAAATTAAAGTAGAACACAGGAAAGTTCTCATTCGGTGTTTACTGTATGTCACAGACCAAATGTGCTTTGACCAAATACATCCCTCTGCTGGCCTGCCTTTGGTCTCAGTGCAAGAAACACAGCTGACTGACAACTCATACATACGAATTAAACAAACTTGTTTCTAGATGTGTCAAATTGGTAATGAGGAGTAAAAAACTGAGGATCAGACCAAGTATACAACTCAGTGGTCGGTCTCAAACCTTTGCTTTGAGGTTCATGCAGTTTTCTGATTCAAATACTGAAGTCATACTCGAGCATTTTACATCTACAGCACTGTGACACAACTATGCCTCCAACTTTTCCAAAATGCTAATGATAATAATTATAACAACTTAAAGACACGCGCTTACATACACTCATACTTTCCAAACCAACAATCTTACTCCAAATTTTGAGACGGTTGATGCTTTAGAGTAAATTCAAGGAGCAGGGCTGAACATGGTGTGGAAACCAGAGATAAAAAGAAGGACGTTGTGAAGTAATTTGGCGAGGGGGCGGAGGTGGGATGCTGATGTGATGGCATGAAGGTAACGTGGGCAGGCTTGGTTACCTATAATGTCCGCATTCATTAAATTAAATTACTTCTTCACTCCGGTGAATCCACACACACCCACTCCCATCCTTCCCTCCGTCGTTAGCCTCCTCCCTCCATCACTATCACTGCACCGCCTGCTCGTTGGCAGTGCTACCAGAGTCCTGAGGCTTCATCACGTCAGGGAGTTCTGGGGGGCTGGAGAAGGCCTCGATGTGCAGCTGCTCAAACATCTCATCTGGAGGACAGAGGAGACGGAGAAACATGAGCTTCGCCATGACAGTGGAGTTTAACGGGCAGTGTAAATCACGTCAGAGAACTGCTGCAGAGAGCATGTACGCATGAAAGGACATCTGGAGGAATACATATCAACATCAAATAGTTGGACAAGTCAATTAGCTTTGTGAAATTAGTTGGGTTGACGAAAAGGTGACAGACTGAACGTCTCTTCTGAACTCTAGATGTAGTTGTGTGTATAAAAAAAGCCCAAAAGCATTTATAGTCAAACTTCTTTTAGACCTCTGGGGCAATTTACCTCTCAGTCTTTAAACACTTAAACATTTTTGTTTACAGAGACTTTTGTAAGCCGTAGACATCAGTGGACCACAAACAATGACTTTAAATCTTCAGTTGTTAAAAAGTGTGCAAAAGGTGCACCTGGTGAGTACAAACTGACTGAATACTTTTGTACTCAAAACTACCCAAATTACGAAGGTATGCACATGCAAAGGTTAGAAACGTTCAGCACCCAACCTTTAGGTCAAATTAATTTCACCCTAAGACAGCAAAACCTTTTCATTTCTTACAAAAATGCAGAAAGATGTGGAACCAAATGGAGAGACTTCATGCTGAATTTTTCAATCATGTTTTTCCTGCTGATGGTGTTTTATCCCACTTTTGCAGTTGTTGTACCCAGCTTTTCCAGGTCCATGAAGGAGCCGTCTGCCAGGAGATGTTTCATACTGACCAGGAGTGCATTTTTATCTGCCTTGGGATCTTTTTTATCTACTCTGACAAGCGATGATTTACAGCTAGTTTCTTATGCTCTGCTCATAGTCTACTGTAGGGTAATGTAATAATCTGACTAACAAGTATCTACCAAATGGCTGTAGATTTGAGCATTTTTATGATTATTGTTCTTCAATATTGATCAAACTATTCAACTACCGATAGAAAAACTAATGCACAATGGTCAAGTAATACAGCTGATCTGCTATGTGTGGCTATGAAATGGAGATATGAATCGAATGTGGAACCCTTTTTCCCTCATGGTAAGCAACTCAACCATTTTCCATGTCCAGAATGACAGAAGTGATAACACTTTTCCTTTATATGCCTTCGTCTGCCACATAATTTGATATTTAAGTAAAAAATATTTCTATGAAAAATCAGATATAAGAGGTTTTAGATGGTTAACTCCCTAGAAGTACATTTAAATTCCAGCTATTTTTTTCTATCCAAAAATGTTGTGATTTAGTAAAACAAGAGAGCCCAAAATAAGACTGTAGAGTTGCCCCTTTACAAAAAACAAAGCCTACAAAACACTGGCTAAAGTAGGGAAACACATCCTTTTGCTTTAGAAGCAAACACATTAATCACACAATATTTACCATTTACACGAAAGGCCAGACCAACTGTAGCTGGTGCTTGAGGTCTGGCAGTCTGGTTGGTGAATCCACAATCCCCCAGAGTTTTGCTGTCCTCTAGCAACTGATCATCCTGCAAAACAAGAATTCAAGACATCACAAGCAAAACCCCCCCAACGGCTTTAAAGTGCAGGAAACCGCTTCGATAATTTCAAACTGTGTGCTCTCGAGGTTTAAACTCACTTTGTAGAGCCGCTGGTCCTCAGGAGGTCTTTTAAGTATTCCTTCAACAATCCGCTTCAGCTCATACACCGTGGTGCATTCCTTGGCGTCTGTGAAGATTGTCGTCTTGTGACGCCGGATCATTAGGAATACGTCCTTGAAGATAATTAGCACACATCACATGTTACTGTATGTTGCATGATGTTGATCTTTCAGACACAGACTTTCAGCAAATGTAGAATGTGCTCAAAACCACAACAATTCAAAAGTAAGCAGTGGAACAACATATCTTCTCATCAGGGTCAAACACAAGAAGCCGTAATTATGAACCTCAAGCTGATGTTTTCCAAGCGTTAAATTTGAACGGTTGACCAATGTTTTATAAAATAAGCCGATAAAGTGGCTTTATCAGTTCTATTCTGGCTTTGTAGTGTAGATTAAATTTACTACATTTCTTGAGGGTTCTTAAAAATTTTCTATTATACATTCCACACTTTTCCAATCAAATTTCTACATTTTCCAGAACTCTGAGCGTATTTGATTACAAAACAAATTTCTATTAGGTTTTATTATCCGTATCTTCCACTTTAGTTGGCCTCCAGCTTAAACATTGCAGGCTGTTTATTTCATTTTAGTTTTATCCGGACAAATTTAGATTAACTCTAATCCATAACAACTAGACTTACACAATCTAGACTGGTATGTCCTAAACTAAATACTGATTCTTCAAAAGCCAGTTTGTGTTATCTTGTGCTTGGTTGTGAAAATTCAAATACAAAACATAAATCAAGGTAAAAAGTTACTTATTTTTCAAAATTACATATTTTTATATGTTTTAGATACTGGAATATTGAAGAAAAAAAGCCTGGAAACTCAAACGTGTTTCCACACTAAAACTTCCCCTCCATACTTTTCCAAACTTGTAAAGTAGTGCGTCATAATATATCCAATCACAACCGTCATCGTAATATCATAGTGTGCAATATTGCAATCGTAAAGCACTGCTTGGGTGCAGAATTGGGTAGAATACAGTCGGCCAGAAGAAGAGACTCTTGACTCCCTTGAACGACCACATCAGAGGTTTCACCTTAGTGGATGAGATGGTAAAGCTCATGTTTAAGAAAAAAGGTCAAAAGTCCAATTTCATACAGTTTACAGACTATTCAACATGACATCAGGACCCTTTATCTTATAACTGACCTCATATAAAGATTTGTGGCATAATAAACAAAGTTATGATCTTGTCTATGGATTTTAATTAGAGAAGCACCGACAAGTCTGACCTGTGGGTTCCAATTTTATAACATATGAAAGAAATGTGGTGAAGGTTTCTTGATAAAGGTGGAAGTTTAGAGTTACAAGATAATCTTTTTTTATTTCTGCAAGAAGTATAAATCCCTAACCTTCATCTGATATTTATTAAACTCAAGAAACAGCATTAAAGTGTAAGTTGTTAGTTGATGTACTGATTAGCTGTAAATACTGACTTCTTATTTTGGACTTGATTCCAAAATATTCAGTATTTAAATACAGATCACTGATCAGACCTGACAGGAAAAGGAAAAATTAGAAGGTTGTAAAACGATGGCTAATTTTTATTTGTATTAGGTACACATTTTAAGAGGTTATCATCCCAGTCAAAGACAATGTCAAATCTGAACCAAATGGTAAATACTGAAAGTCTGTTAAATCAAGATTAAAAAACATTTGTTCACAATTGCTTTTGACTGTTCTATTTAAAATATTAACAGAAACACCATATTGTAATGTGTAGTACAAACTTTCTGAAATTCCCTTTGTTATGCCACTGCAATGTACTTTATTTGTTTTCTTTTCATCCTGTAAAACACTTTGAATCGTCTGGTTGCTGAAATGTGCTTTACAAATAAACCTGCCTTGCTAAAATGATTTCTCTGCCTTCCTTAAAGCAGACAGTTCTAACTTATTTAGATGACGTTAAAACGATATTACTGTAGCATTCAACATTTTTATTTTCGATTTTACCTGAACTATGCATTTCCAATTGAACTTTTACTTTCGCTATGAACTAATGATAGAAAACAAAAAAAACACAGAAGGCTTCCCAAATATCGGTAGGATACAGTTCACGCTGCGGACAAAACATGGATTAACAAAGAATAATACCTAGCCCTTTCAACGCACATTTAGCTGTAAGCTAGCATGTGTCCAATTTAAGTATTCAACTAAAATAAAGCCAGACCGCAAAAAGCGACGTAAAAACGTGATAATGAGAGTAGAGCTCTGTTCAGCTGCTCGTAATAAGCTTAATAAGGTAGCTA
The DNA here is from genome assembly GCA_036173005.1 of Crenichthys baileyi. Lineage (NCBI taxonomy): Eukaryota > Metazoa > Chordata > Actinopteri > Cyprinodontiformes > Goodeidae > Crenichthys > Crenichthys baileyi. The sequence goes on along the minus strand of JAHHUM010002032.1, from coordinate 349,072 downwards.
ACTTGTTAGCATTACACACATTAGCGATAAGAAAACTAAGCTAACACCAGTTTAGCTTGAGCAGGCTAACAAAAACAAAGTTAATGTAACAGTCTAAAACATAAATACTTTCATATAATGCAGCTACGGTTACTTTATTTACTGTAGTTAAGCCCAAATTCATAATATCATCGTTAAACAAAGTTACCATTTCAAGGGATCAGCTAGCTAGCCAGTTACGCCAGCCCCGACAGTACTGCACCAACGCTTGCGGATATTGCGCAATGCATGTACGCACACTGTATTCACAGAAGAAGGTTACGTTACGCAGCGCGACGCTGCGTAAACTGTTCAGAATTTGGCGCGAGGCGAGTGCACGCGCAGACCTGGAAGCAGATACCAACAAACATTTATCTGCGCTGGAAAACTGGATTATGGTGGAAACCGTCTAGAAAACTGGGTTATGGTTGGTGTCATTTGAGTATTAATTAATGTTTGGTGAACCCTCAGGTGTCAGGGCTTGAAAAGGGGGTTGGACTGGGCATTACTGGGACGTTATGTTTGTAGCTGCTCCGCCTTGGTTAGCTAAATGTTTTTGGGTTTTTTTACGGAGGTGACAGTTGTCCATGTTTGTGATTATTGAGGAAAAGTTTACCCGTGAATACTTTTAACTCTCAGTGAAGTCGGACAGTTTAACTGTAATTGGGACATCTGCGGAACACTGACGTTTTTGCTGTGTTTATATATTTGACACTTGGCTTGTTTTGCATTATGTAGCTCAGTTTTGGTCGGTTTTAACTGCTCAGTTTTAGCCTTATTTTGCATCTGTTTGTCTCGTTATCAGATAGTATTGGGTTCCTGTTTTAGGTCACTGTATGCCAAGAAGACAACAAGATAAACGTTGTTTTGTTTTCTGAAGACGTTGAGGGGACCGACTCCTTGTATCTTGTATGTTAGCCTACAAGAAAGCACATTTAGTTTTCCTGCTAGTTCAAATTTTAACAATTTTATAAAACAAGAAAGACTAAGAGAAGGCTCCTTGAATTCCCTGTTTTAATAATCGAATAAAGTCTGAAAACAAACAAAATATTGGCAGACATTTTTCTATGTTTTAGACGCAGACAACATATACACTTTTATCCCAGGCTATTGAAGGTAACGACGGCCATACATACTACTTTTCAGTTATGTGTAGCTTTCTCAAGATCAACTTGATGGGGGGAGGGTTATTTTTTCAGATACCAAGATGCACCGATCAGGCTTTTACTGGTCAGTATCGATTGCCTGTGTTGGTTGAGGTCTGACCTGTGGATCCTGATTTTTACTGATTCTCTTTGCTTTTCTTTTTAAAGACTATAATACAAGCAAACTTGCTGTGTAAACCCAATTTAAGTCCAAACATGAGACAAAGATGTGTAGTAGTGTTGCAGGTTGCTTGATACAGGCGGTCCTTCTGAACCTTAAACTAAATAAAATCGTTTGGGTAAACATTCCTAATCTAGAGATATACTGCTTAGTCTTTGTCAGACGAGGACCTATTTCCAGTTATCTTTGAAGTTTGTCCACATAAATGAGAAATAAATATAGCTTCAGGTTTTTGATTAGAGGTTGTAGTTTTAAATGTGGAAGAAAATAAAGGAAAAACAAAAATATCCCAATTTATTAAGCAAAGAAGTGCCTCAAAGTACATGCTGGTAGTTAAAACGTTTACACACTAAAAATGGCTGGAACTCTTTGTTTTGATATATTTAATGATTGGGGTGTGGCTGCTAACTGATGAATAAGTAAGAGTTTCATGTTTGATGCATTTAATGAACAGGAAAGATTTTTGTTCATCATTTGACCAGAAAATAATGGCAGATTTTGACTGATTGGTGCATCTCTATTACAGAAAATGAGTGACTCTTGTGTCACGCCAACTGTCATGTTCAGCTTCACTCTCATAATAGTGATAGAAAGGGATAATAAATGACAGTAAGCAACGTTTATCAATGAGGCATGTTTTCATCTTTACCCAGCATCTAGCATTACTGTCCCGGTTTCTTTTAACATAACTCGATATATTAAATCATTTTCTTAAGAAAACTTGCTTTGATATCTCATATTGATGAGATCCAATAACGAGGCCAGTTCTCCATACAATAAGATAATTTAACAGTTTTTCACTACAAATCGAGCCAGATCTCATTATTTAGAGACCTTGTATGTTTATCTATGGTTTTTCATGCATTGTCAGGTAAAGATGATCAGACGATTATGAATGAGAGAAACCACATTTATTTGTTTGGAGCTATAATATACCTTAAAACCAACCCTGTATAAAAAAAAGAAAGAAAGAAATGAAATCTTTTTATGGACGACGTTAAAATGTCTCCAAGATGAAATGATCTGATGGTTTTGAATTTTGAAATGTGTATTTTGAACATAGTCCTGGTGGTATTTAGCTGACATTCTGCATGTTACCTGTTTGGGCTCATATTTTAGTTGGTATGGGGCCTTAGTAAGTATTTGTAGTTAATTTGAGCTGTTGGACCTGTTACCCAATGGTCTGTTCACTAATCTTCAGGCCAGTAAGACTTGATAATCAACAACAGAGGTCATTGCATCATCAGAGGTGTCTAAATAACCTAAAGATACCAAGTAGTTGCGCCAAAACCTGTTAAACGAGACATGCAATCTTTTTCTTCTTTGTAACAAATTGTTTAGGGTTTGGATGTATTTCCTTCTCAAAGTTTTACATTTCTTTAGATACAAATCTGTCCTGAATTCATTCAAACATTTAGGGTCTTTTAATGTTTTGTTTTTATATTTTCCAGCCGGCTATCTTTATTGAAAAAAGCTGAAGAAATCCTCGCGCAATGTCGGCTGCAGTGGAAACTACAACGTTCAGGGTGCCTCTCCCTCTCCCAGCCCACCTCTCCCATGCAGAGCAGTCCTTCTCCCTCAAAAAGCGCCGATTACCATTTTCCTCATCGTCCGCATCCAACTCCTCCAGCTCCTCCCCTGCTCGAGGCTCCTATTGCCTCCCTCCACTGCCACCATCTAAGGGATGCCCCACTCTGAGCAGGATGTTCCCTCATCATCAGTCCCCGTGGACACCGCTGTCCGATTCTCTGTGTAAATCTCCCCCTCCGAGCTCTGTGTATGATCCCATTAAACATAAATCCTATTTTGGTCAGTGCTTCACTAATTTGGGCCTTCTTGGGAGAGGATCCTTTGGAGAGGTCTATAAGGTGAGCATTATTAGTATTAATAAGTATTTGAAGGTACTTGGGATTGGTTAACATTCAGTATATTATAGGAAACGGTGACATCTGCAGTTGTTCAACCATAATTCTGGACAGCAAGTACTAAAACAACATGATATTGTTTTTTTAACATTAATAAAATATGCTAAATTATCACTGGATTAAATTCATGTTTATCCCTAAACATAAAGAACAGGGCAATCTAATGCAGACATCCCAGAATGTTTTTCCCTGCTGACTATGACCATGATTTTGATAGGCTGACGTGGTGCCTTGCTAAAGTATCGATCTTGAATTTTCTCGTTTTTGCTACATTACAACCACTAGGTTATTGTAATTAATTGGGATTTTATGTGACAGAACAACTCAAAGTAGTGTATAATGCTGATGTGGAAAGGAAAGGATACATAGTTTTTACAAAGACAAATTTTGGCCCTTAGTCACAACGTTGTGGAATCACCTTCTGTTTCACCTTCACCTTCTTCAATTACAGCTCCAGGTACTTTGGAATATCTAGATTTCAGTCTGATGATGTGCGAAGCTGCTTGGGACATAGTGTGTATAGAGACTGAAACCTTGGCGCTTTTATTTTTCTAAAAATGCTCAAGTTCAGTCAGATGAAAGATTGGCTGCGAACATTTTTCAAGTTTTACTGCAAATTCTCAATGGAATAGAGTGTGGACTTTGACTAGGCCATTCTAACACATACATGTGTTTTGATCTAAACCATTCCACTTTAGCTCTGGCTGTATGTTCAGGGACTGCTAGAAGCTAAACCTTTGCCCCAATCTCAAGTTTTTTTCCCTGTCGCTCACTAAAGAAAAGTATCCCCATACCATGATGCTGCCACCACCATGCTTACCTATAATAAGATGGTGTCTTCAGGAAAGTAAAGATGCTTGAAAATAAAGAGATGCGCCACATTTCAGGTTATGACTTGTTTTCTGCAGGTGCAAAGCAACAAAGATGGACGTCTGTATGCTGTAAAGCGCTCCGCTCAGCGCTTCAGGGGTAACAGCGAGAGAAAGCGAAGCATTAAAGAAGCCAGGAACCACGAGTGCCTTTGTCGTCATCCTCACATTCTGGACTTTGTGGCGGCGTGGGAGGAGAGTGGCCGACTATACATTCAGACAGAGTTGTGCAGCACCAGCTTGCTGCATCATGCTGAGAACAAGCCCCCTGGCCCAGGTCGGGTTTAAACGATGTTTATGTATGACCTCCTTTAGAAAATTGTCTCATTTCATGACCTATTGACAGCATTTTTTTCCTTTCCCCCCAAAAAATGGTGAATCCAGATGAACCAGCAGCATGGGGCTACCTGTGCGACCTCCTGTCTGCTCTGCAGCACCTGCATTCTCATGGTTTCATACATTTGGACCTTAAGCCCGCCAATGTCCTGATCATGGATTCTGGCCGTCTCAAGCTGGGAGACTTTGGGCTGATGTTGGAGATCAATCAGGCGGGTGAAGAGTGCAGAAACAGGAAGCAAAAGGATGACGTCCAGGAGGGAGACCCAAGATACATGGCTCCGGAGCTGCTCCGTGGGGAATACGGACCTGCTACAGATGTTTTTAGGTACACCTGCAAAATTAGAGAATATTAAACAATGACATTAAACATACAATAAAAACTCTCTTTATGTACTTAGTCTGGGTGTTTCTATTCTGGAGCTTGCTTGTAACCTTGAAGTTCCAAACGGTGGCAAGGGATGGCAGCAGCTCAGACAGGGCCAGCTTCCCTCAGAGTTCACCAACGGTAACATCTGCTCTCTGTCATTCAGTAACGAAGCTGAATAAAAAGACGAACATTTTCACCATTTCCGTCCGTATCTGCAGGCCTGTCCGTTGAGCTTCAGTCAGTCCTGAGGATGATGCTGGCCCCAGAACCATCTGAAAGACCAACAGTCTCTGAGCTTCTTGCTCTGCCTTCTGTCAGGAAACGCAGATGGAAAAGGCGCATTTATCTCATGGTTGCAGAGACCATGCTGACACTGGTCTCCTTCTGCCGAGTACTGATTCTATTGTACACATTGGATAATAAATAAATTTGATCTACACAAAGATTTTCAATGGTTGATTTTCTCCTCACAGTTTGTGGTGTGCTTCGGCTGCAAGCTGCTCTCTTCAGTTCGCATACCGTTTCTGCCTTGTTGGTCGAAGCCTGAGCCCTGTACGCCCCCTAAGGACAGCTGGGACGGAGATGTGACGCTGTCCCTGAGTCCCCTGCATGATGACCCAGGAAGTCCTGAGGATGATGGAGTTTTTCTGCATTGTACAGACCCAGATCTTTCCCCCACCTTTTCACACAGGTACAGACTCATGTTGGCATTCAGTGTACCAGCAGGGGCCGTTTTGGGGATCCTTGAGATGTATTTGCTTGGTGGATTTTGCTTTAGTCCACACAACGGGACAATTCTACAAACACTCACACTTAATGTTTCAATGGGTGGCCCTTAGTAAGTTGCAGAGAAACAGGGTTGTTTATGATTTTAGCTGGATAGTCAGCCACCCTGCCTGGCTGTATTAATTAGTAGACCTCCTTTAAATTGGTTGGTTTAATTGCTTTTAAGCATACTCGATGACATTTCTATAGGGTTCAGGTCGAGGCTATTTCAAAAGCTTAACTTGAACCTGCTTTGTCCATTTCTACTCCAGATTTTAATTTATTTTAGTGCCACGTCCTGTTGAAACAACAAACTGTCCAAATTTACCATCTAGCTGTTTATTTTAGGTGACGCTAAATAATTTGGCGGTTAGTCCTTTGCCTCCTCTACTGCACCAACGCTAGTCAAAGCTAGAGTACCGCCGGCAGTAAAGCCAACACTCAGCGTGATGCTGCCACCACAATGCTTGTTGGTTGGTACAGTTTTGATAGGTTTCAAAGCCTTGCCTTGACTCCTTGAAACATTCTTCTGGTCATTGTAGCCAAACAGCTCAGTCTTTGTCTCGTCTCATCATGACGCTTTCCAGAAGCTTTATGATGAGACGAGACGTCTTGTCCATGTGGGCAGCTTGAAGGTGTTCATTCTTTGGAGCGGAGCCTTCTTTCTGGGTCAGCACCCTCTCACACCACGTGTAAACTTTATACTGGAGTTATATGAAGATGTTTCTTCATAAACCGTCTAGCTAGCTAGTTTGCCTCTGCCTGAGGCATTTTTTTATTATTTCTGTGGTATTCCTTGTCTTATTCTGGTTTCCTTTTTTTTTTTTTTTTGTCTCAGGATTAAATCCCGGCTGTCAGTGGAAAGCACATCCACTCCTCTCCCAGGTTCTCCGATTCACAACCGCCAAAGCCCTGTCCACACATCCCTAATATCGACACAGTCGGTTCTGGGTGACTGGTCGTCCTGTAACTTGGCTCTGACTCCATCCAGCATCCACTCGAACGGCTCCTGCCAAACACTGACACCCAACATCAGCCCCATACATACAGAGCGTCATCCAAGCTCTTCGTCCACCAGGTCCTCTGAACGGCACAATCGTAACCGGGTCCGCCTGGACGAGGCAGTACCGCGACCTAACTTTGAACCAAAGAACCTGCTCAACCTGTTTGAAGAAACAACTCTGGAGGGACAACCTTGAGAAAATTTTTTTCATCCCTCTTTGAAAAGTGTCTTAAAGAGATGATGTAGTGTTGGGTTTGTGTGAACTGTTTTTCCTGCCATTTTGTAAGTTCTGCAGTGGGTTCTTTTAAAGTGTTAATTTTTTTAAGAATTGATTCAGACTAAGGGTTTGAATGTAATCAAACCTTACCGCACTTTTACGTTTGTGTAAATGCAGCCAGTTTGCCAACTGGCTGCATTTACACAAATTGCATGATTTACATTCCAAATAGTTACCAATTGCATGATTGGACTCTAGAGTAATGTTCCCCAAAAGCTGCAAATGAAATATTTAACTTGTGGTGCTTGCTGTGGCTATAAAGCTTCCAAAAACATAAAGTTTGACTAGTCTGGTTTGTTTTCTTCATGCAAGTTCTTGTTTTCAGTTTAAATGTTACGGGCTGTGGTTAGTGAGTTGCTTTTACATCATCGCCACTAGATGGCAGTAATGCACTGTAAACTAGATACATTTCATCAATAAAAACCTCTGGGGATGTTGATGATGATAACTGGTGGGCTTTGGTTGTTTTGGTGGAGTGCAGGAAGTCGACTACACAGAACAATTACTTTAAAACTTCAGGGGAAAACCCCCTAAAACTAACTTAGTTACTGGCAGCTCTTCCATCAGGCAAGCCCCTTATCCTGCTGCCTATATGTATAAGTACATATAAAATACGGTCTAAAGTTATCCTGATGACAAAAATACACAGACAATATACCAGAACACAAAGGGGTGCCCACTCCCAACTGACTAGACATGGAAATGGGCAAGAAGAAACTCAGTGAAATTGACTGATGGTGGTTTCAGAACCATTAACACCTTGAAATGTGACTGGAAAAATGTCAAATATTGGTCTTGTTGGTAAGAAGTCAGAAAATGGACCACCAGATAGAATGATGGGTCAGCCAGTGTTGAACCCAGAAATTATATTTAGGTGATTTTTCTAACTAATTTCTGAGCTATTTTAACTCCCACTGCACAAGAAGACCATTTGAAGATAGGTGAGCCATTTACAGAGAACAAAAAAACTCCAGGCATGAACATTTATGAAACACAGCTTTTACCTTTCAGAGCATTGAATTAAAACCCCAAAATGTTAGAAGCTCCTTTTATTTTCATAATGTCGGGCGACACATTTATGATTTATTTAGTTTAAATCTTTACTGAACCCACTTGATTTGTTTCTTATTTCTTGCTTAGAAGTTGCTTTCATTAAATTAACCTCTAACTTTAACAACAGCATGGCATATATATATATATATACAATATTCAAAATTTGTTTTGCTTTTAGACTGAATTTGAGACTCTTGCAATTCTTCTAAACCATAAAACCAATCTATTGATTTCCTTTGTTAACATTAATTCAGCAATAGTCTGGTAACATCAGTGGAGGACATGAATCCCAAAATCCATAGTTTTTAAGAAAGGTCATCCACACACATTTGAAAATGATAGTCACTAGAGGTTCTTGTGGGTGGGTTCTGGGGAGTTTAATGCCCACAGGTCCAATCTTTAATATTCAGCTCTTTGAGCCACCTTATATCTTTTGCCTTGTGACACGTTGCTCCATCCTGCTTGAGAAATACACAGATCATCATCAACTTCCTGGATTTTTGGAAGAAGTTCTTTAGAGGATGCTTTCAGCCTACTTGTAATTCAAGGACATTTTTTTGGGGTAAAGTTATGAGTAATCCTAGTTTACAGATGGATTGTGTCAGGATTCTACACTGTTGGCAGAGCACAACAGTATATGTGGTACCTCTCTACTTTTTATCAGGGAAATGTTTACAGACATAAATATTAAGAAAGATTCAGCAGAAAAGTCTTTGTTGATGTACTTGCATGCACCTGGTACTGATGCTGAGCAAGCTCTGCACTGGTGGCAATCCAGTTGTACATTCTGAGGCAATCCTTCACCTTTTCACCTTAAAAGTTACTGATGATTTAGATAACTGTTTTGTCAGCTGCAAGCTCATTACTGCATGTGGAGGTATTTTAATGGGAAGCTCCATGCTATTCTTTAGATATAACAAATGCTTGCATAGGAAGACAGTCATTTCAACCACATCTGCCTTCTTAAAGCAATCGGTCAGCCAATTAGAATGATAGAACAACTCCAGCTGTCCACTTTGGCAGCTTAACCTGTGCTAACTACTGAAATGAAGCTAGTTGATAATTGCGTGCGAGCGCAAAAATAAATAATTCATTTTTTTTATTTCTTAACTTTTCACAATATTCCAAAAATAAATTTAATCGTTGAAAAAAATTGGTCACAGCCAAAACCGTCCGCCGCGCAATGTTTTGTGGTTCAAGCTTCAGATTAGGCTTTTATTTTGAAAACATCATGACTTGCATTTATTGTGAAAACGCCTCTACGCCTGACATAATTTCCGCTGTACTTCCTGAAGTTTTTGTGGCGTTCATAGGTTAGTATGGTTGTGTATTTTATCATTGTAGTAAATAAATAGAACTGGTGGCTGTGAGCTGAATAAAATAAAAATGGTTCCGGGTAAAAATGTCGCCATGTTCCTGCCTCTTTCGACCGTTGGGATGTTTCAGGAGATCCTAACGGAACGGAGCTAATGTTGCTAATGCTAGCTGCCCATGTTGTTGACGTTAAACAGGAGCAGAGGCTCAACAGCTGTTTAGAAACAGGACACAAGTTTACCCGAGTTTGTACTAAAATCTTTATATTTTTATTTTAGTTTGAATTAATTATAAAGAAAATGGTTGCTGTATCAGATACATTTTCATATAAGGTGTATATGTAGGTTTAATTTCGAAATGATACCTGTATTAAACCTATAATGAGATAATTAGCTTTACCTAATTGGAGTTTAAAGTTATTATTTATTTTTGTTTGAAATTTAGACCAGAATTTGATCAGTAAGATCCACGACCCCGCATTTATTTTGTCATAGATTGGCAAAGTTTCCTTGGAAACAGAAGTTACTGATTAATCGATCAATCGACCTGTGATCAAAATCAGACAATTTCTTTTAGTCTGCTGGTCAAATACTGAAAACAGATTTTTTTTTTAATCCTATATATTTATTCAGTCAAAATTCGTGCGTATTTATACACTCACCAGCCACGTTATTAGCTACACCTTTAGCCTTCAGCCCCGTATTAATTCACTTTGTCATAGATTCAACAAGGTACTGGAAACATTCCTCAGAGATTTTAGTCCATATTGACACGACAGCATCACACAGATGCTGCAGATTTATCGTCTGCACACCACATCCCTAATGTGCTCCGTTGGGTTGTGATCTGGTGGCTGTGGAGGCCAGTGGAGCACAGTTAACCTTGTTGTCATGTTCAAGAAACCAGTTTGAGATGATTTAAGCTTTGCAACATGGTGCATCATCCTATTTAGATGAGTATTCTGTGGTCATAATGAAATGGACATGGTCAGCAACGATTCTCAGGTTGGCTGGGGTGTTTAAACTATTCTCAGATGGTACTAAGGGGAAAATATCCCCCACAACATTACAGCATCCCCACCACAAGGCAGGGAGGATCCATGCTTTCTTGTTGTTTACACCAAATTCTGACCCGACTTTTGAAATGTTGCTGCTAAAATTGAGACCTATCATAACAGGCAACATATTCCCAATCGTATGGTCCAGTTTTGTTTAGTCTGTGTCAATTGTTGCCTCAGCCCATGTCTTCAGCGTATTAACACAGATGTTGTTCGCCTGAGAAACGGCAACAAACTTAACATTTGTCTCGTGAAAGTGTAGGTGTTGCACATCTAATATAGCCTTGTGCCCCACATATATGAATATTTTCATTAGTTGTTTTGAAAGAGTAATATTGGCTAAAATGGGGGTCCCATCTGACTAGCTATTAGCCTTCCATCGCTCTGAGGATTTATTCAAGTTTTCTAAAAACTCACACTGATTTGACATCTTTCTACTACCAGTAAGTAAACTGTTACTGATGATAACTTCACAGAACCTCGCTTTAAAAAAATCTGATGTAATCCTTTAGAAGGAACCGCACCAGTTTTAGTGCTCAAAAAGAAAATCTGATTCAACGGGTCGGACCTCAAATATCAGCCTGTAAAACCTTGATCGGTGCAATTTCTCTTCAAATGCTACAAATTCTCAACATACAACTTTTTGCTTTTAGTCTTAGATGCAAACAGAAGTGTTTGTAAGATATTTTTATTTTTCAGATTTGAATAATTTAATCATTCAGTCTCATTTTTGTTACCCTGACTTGGCTTTATTGTTTAGGATGTCTAAACTGGAACGTTTGAATGCCCGTGTGGCCAAGCTGCTGACTGAGGCTGTGCAGGAGGTTCTGGAGGTGGTGAAAGAGACGGTGTCAGAGTACCAGCAAAGAACCTCCAGAACACGGAGAGAAAACGAAAGTCTGAAAAGAAAATTGCACGAGCTTCAGGTCAGATTAACCAAAAAAAACACAGGTGGGTTAAGTGTTATTATCTTTAAGCATTTACAGTCATCCTAATCTGTCTAATTCATGATAGATAAACACACCTTTTTTAATCTAAAATTGCAGCTGTTCAACCTACAACTAAGCCATTACTTGAAAAAAGAGATTGTGTGCAGGATCAAAATGAGGATTTGAGCCTATTTCAAAAGCACAATCCGGATAAAACGACCACAGAGCCACTAATAAACGGCACCGAACACGATCTTGGTGTAAAGCGGGAATCCAAAGAACCGGAGCAACGAATCGATCTTGAATTAGCAGCTGAGCATTGTAAAGCACGACCAGAGGAGATAATTCAAACAAGTGAGGAAGTTCACTCGTTGCACTGTGCAACCAGGGAACCCGAAGCTGCACCATCAAACAATGTGTGCAACTCTTACACCAGCGGGATCCACCTTCCTGCCATAAAAACAGAAACAGAGCAAGCTCTCTTCACAACACCAGAACGACAGCTGCAAACTGGATGTGTAGACTTAAGCTGCAGCTCTTCTCATTGCGCCTCTACTAAGAACCATGGACCAAAAGTTGGCGCAGAACGATATGGACTCGGCTTTGTCAATTCAAATCCCGCCCCACATAGGAGGACAGGAAGTGCAAACACCAACAGGGCTGCAGTCAGTGGAAGACAAATCCATTTGGAGCATCTCGGGAGAAGCGACCTCCACCTGTGCGTCGTGTGCGGGAAGACGTTCAGCAGGGTCGCCAACTTGAGGATCCACCAGCGTTGTCACACAGGAGAAAAGCCTTACGGCTGTGTACAGTGCGGGAGGCGTTTCAGTCAGGCTGGAGACCTGAAGAAACACAAGAGGGTCCACACAGGGGAGAAACCGTACTACTGCAGCCAGTGTGGAAAGAGCTTTAGCCGAGGGGAGAATCTGAAGAGACACCAAAGGATCCACATTGGAGAGACTCTAAAGCTACAGCGAGCATTGAGGGAGCTGCATTAGGGAGATTGCTGCAAAGTCAATGAACCCAGCACAGTTCTTCAATCTGTGGAGGCAATTTTCATCTGTTCTTTTTGTTTTATGTATTTGGTCAAGGCTTCTTAGTGTACCACTATTTTGCTACTCATTCTATTAAAAATATTCTTCTTTTTCGCACATAGAGGTACACAGTTATGATGATGCTCTGTGTAGGAATTTCTGCATGTGTGAGATAGTTTTAGTGAACCCAAACACAAATGGCTGAGTTAATGATTTTCAACCAGTTAGGTCTGTAACAGCAGCCTTATTATTTCTTACAAGCTTGTTAAAGTAGCCAATGTGGTTTTGTCACATAGTTTTTCCTCATTGTTTGTAATCTGAGAGTAATATATGAATTTAATGCACAAAAAGGTAACATTACAGTTCCTTAAGATTAAAAAACGAGGTGTCTTGATTTTATTTAAATTAACCAATAAAGATAGCTACGAATAAGTTACTTTTTTTGTTCTTCATTACTGTAAATGTGATATTTTTGATACAAGCAATAATGGCTCCCTATCCAGGGTGTCATTCTGTCAGGGGCGGCACAAGAACTCCAAAATGATACTACTTTTACCAAACAAAAATCCTATCTTCTCAGATGGATGTTAAATCACTTTGTATTGGCCATTTTCATCTAGGTATTACCTCTGCTGCATGAGGGGAGTCACATCAGGTCAGTGGTCCCGGGGCAGATTGGGTTCAGCATGGTAAACTAATGCGGACTGAAAGAGAAATGATTGAAATGTTCTGATGGGCAGGTATTTAGCCTGATCCAGATGCGATTGGATTGTTCAGGACTGATATTAGGGCTAGGTGTGAAAACCCATTAATGGGGATTCTTAGTTTTCTCATGAATAAAGTTAAAATCACTTCCTGTCTCTTTCTCGCCAACCTAAATATACACATGTTCATCTAATTATGCCAATTAGTGAGGAAACCAGTGTCAGAAACACGTAGAGAATATACAATTGGGTTCTAAATAAAGTGAGTGAAGCTCAAAATTCTTATATTTCCATACTTGCAGATGCATTGGAAACATGGAAAATTCATTGCAAATCAAAACATGAAGAAACATTTCTTACAGAAAGTGAGGAAAAATTAATGTTAGGCTGTGCATATGGGGAGTTTAAGCAAATGTGAGGAGCTTTTTATCCAGCTGCAGCTGTGGGTTGACTCCATTATCCTGAACTTGAAACAATTCAAACAAACATTTCCTGTATATGTAATAATGTTTGGAGATTTAGCTTTCTTCTGAGTAACTCAGCTAATATTTAGTTGTAAATCCACTGTTTCTGGAAATTCCTTCACATCTGTGTTGCATGCAGCTGACCAACCTCTGGCATTTTGACCAGGCATTCCAGTCCAGGATAATGGGGTTGACATTCTACAATTCCTGTGCATTTCATTGCTTCAAGTATTTAGATGTATTCACACTGATCCACGATCCCTGGTATGCAATAAATAGGCCAGAGGCCATATTATAAAAAAATAGCCCCATAGCATGATGCCTGAGTCACCGTTCTTTACTGTGGCTTTGAGTGTTTGAGGCTCCTGGATTTAAAAAGATCGATCTTCCTTTGCCATTTAGGCTATTTAATCTATTAATATGCCAGTTTTCTGTTTTTTTTTAGCTCTTTTAATCTTTAACAGCCAGGAGAACTCTATAAACTCAATATCTGAGGTTTAAACGGGGCAAACCTAATTCCAAATGCCAATTAATGATCTCATCAACTTAGTGCATGTGCTTTTTGCCATTTAAGGGAGAATAAATATGGGGCTGTCCTATTTTTTGCTCACCTTTAAATGCATTATTTCAAAATTACATTGAAGAAATTGTAGAAAAAGTTACTTTCTCTAGATGTACTGTTTGTTTGTATTACCTAAGGTTTTTTGCATTGTTAAAATGTTTAATAAACACGTATGCAATGCAGTTTCCAATACTATTATTTTGAAAGCTGCCACGCAGTTTGAACCTGAGGCAATTAAAAGGAGGTGTTGAAACGGAGCGCGTTGCTCTGCAAGACAAACCGCATGATGACGTAACACTGTTACACAGCGAAACATGATTTTATTTCTAATAATAGGTAGAAAATACCTTAAATAAAGAGAGTCATTTTAAACCTCTAAGCTAGTATTGATTATTTGCACGTGTTTTGGTAAAGTGAAGCCTATTTTTGTTGAAACCTTCCGTACCAGGAAGCAGCTGCCTGACCCACCCGCATTCCCTGGGGAGGAAACTGCAACACGCTCCTCGGAAAGGTGAGTAACCGACTGTTACGAGTTAAGGAGACGTTTTCTCGCTTCCTAATTTTCTTAAATGTTTCCGAACAGAAACTGATTCTGAGTCAATTTCTGTTTTTTTTTTTTAATCAAAGCTGCTTTAAGTAAAACAACTGGGCAGGTATTAATGGCGGAGCGGGCTGGCAGCAGCACAGCTAAATAAATAAAATTATTTATTGTTGTGGAAAACAAACTTTACTCATTTAAAAAAATAAGAGAAACACAGAAAGTTGGAGGGTCTCTGTTGTGAAACACAGAAAACAACCTGTTTGGTCCTTCTGACCCGAGCTACAGTTTCCATGTCATATTTAGTTGTCTGAAAACCAACGCGGAAGTGGCCTGAATGGGTTTGTTTGTTTGTTCATAACTGTGTATGTGTGGCAGGTTTATGTTCTGAACTCCCAGCAATGTTGAAATGAAGCTTGATGAAAAAGTTGTCAGCTTCTTTGAATCTTGCAACTCCCCTGTGGACAAAGAGGGATACCTCTCCAAAAAGGTAACATGAACTTTTTAAAGGTTTTGCCAAATAAAAAACATCTTAGTTTTATTTTCAGTGTTTCTACATGTGACACATTGCTACACATATGTTTCTTTGAATCACAATGTAATTACCAGAGGTGGGACCAATTCCTTCAGGTTTTCTCTCTTCAGTCTTGAGTCAATATAAGACATGTAAGTCCCCAGTTGGATACAGAGTAAAAATGTGCAAGTGTTTAGTCAAGTCCCAAATCAATGCTTCAAAGTACCCAAGTTGAGTCAAAAGTCAAGACATTCAAGTATTAAGTCCCAAGTCAAGTCTGCTTTGGAATGTATAAGTATCGAGTCAAGACATACAAGTACCAAGTTTAGTCCAAGGTCAAAACCTGCAAGTCTAGAGTCAAGTCCCATATTCAAAACTTACAAGTCCAAAACGTTCAAGTATGAAGTCATGGCCCGATTCAAGACCTGCAAGTCCTAAGTCCAAAATCAAGACCTGCAGCTCTTTAGTCAAGATACCCAGGTTAAATCCAAAGGCAAGACCTGTAAGTCTAAAGCAAAGTCCTAAATCAACATTTACAAGTCCCGATTTGAGTCAAAAGTCAAGATAAGTATCAAGTCAAGGCCAAAATTGAGGCCTGTAAAGACTAAAGACAGGCAAGTTCCAAGTCCACTCTGTCAAAATGTGCAAGTCCCAAAGTCCAGTCTGTCAAAATGTGCAAGTCCCAAAGTCCAGTCTGTCAAAATGTGCAAGTCCCAAAGTCCAGTCTTTCAAAATGTGCAAGTCCCAAGTCCAATCCAAAGTCAAGATGTGCAAGCCCCAGGTTTGGACATGCAAGCTCATGTCCAGTCAGTTACTCTTTTTTTTAATGCACCTTCTGTTTTATGTAAGATACTAAGTATATTTTAGTCAAAAAGCTCAAATCCAAGTGAAGTAAGTATTTTTGTGATTTTATTCAGTCAAGTCTAAAATCATCTGTTTTGTGACTTGAGTTTAACCTGATGCAACATCTCTGGTAATTACATACAAAGTAATGCAATGTTTTGCAATTAAAAATGAAGAAAATGTGCGATTTAACCTCTTTGCAAGCTGTACATTGCCTCACAGTAGCTGAGTAACAAGTTTAGTATATAAGAAATGTGTAACCTGTTTAGTAAACCATGGATTGTATCACAGGGTGAGTTAAAGACTTCCTATCAGAAGCGCTGGTTCGTGCTGAAGGGAAACCTCCTTTTCTACAAGGAGCGACCGGGGGAGAAGGACGTGATTGGAGTCATTGTTCTGGAAGGCTGCACTGTCCAGCTGTGCGAGTCCGAGGAGCAGTTCGCCTTCTCCCTGGTGTGGAGCGAGCCGGGGCTGAGGACGTACAAGTTTGCAGCGGAGGACCAGGCGAGTCAGGAGAGCTGGATCAAGGCTCTGCTGTCGGCCAGCCACAGCTACCTGGCCCTGCTGGTGGTGGACATGGAGAAGCAGTACGGAGGTGAGGGACGAGGGGAGGCTAGAAAAAAGGGTGACCTTTGTTCTGAAAGGTCACTCATCATAGGCATGGATTTATTTTTAGGTTTTTATTTATTTATTTCAGCCATTTTTTTTCCCTGGATAGAATGATTTTTACAACAAATAATAATTGGGTGCACAGGTTTGAAATGATTGTGAAATTTCCTTAATACAGGCTCAATCCCCGTAAATAGTTTGCTAATAAATTATCCTCAGCAAATTGCAGGAACAAAAAAAAAAAAAAAAACCCCCACCAATTTTTAACAGCCATGAACAAAAAAAAAAAAAAAAACTTCTGGCTGGATATTTTAAAGGAACTAAATGGAAAAAACAGGTTATAAAAAAGAAAGAGTTACATGAAAAAGACATTGTTTTCACATCCAATATTCAGGTTCAGAGTTTCTTGGCAATATAAAAAAGCCATCAAAAAATGTTCATTAATGGATAAAGCTGGGCAGCTTTAATCATTTTAGTAAAATCCCAGACGATGTTCCAAACAGAGCATTTTATAATGAAAAAAACAGGTTTAAGTTTTCAAGACCCCTTAAATAATGTTTAAAGTGCCCGAGTGGAGTTAAAATTTTTCTCCCCAGAATTGGTGGGGCTCCTTAAGATGGTTGGTGTCCTGGCACAGAGCCCTTTTTAATTATCGCTCATACCTTTTTTTTTATTCCAGAAATCATTCCAGAACAAAAAAAATAGCCTGCTTTATCCATCCCAAAACGGGTTTGATGTCTGTTTGTGATCCATGTTCTGTTGGATTTCAACAATGTGACCCAGACTGCCACAGTTAAAAAGAAAATCGATTAGAAACTTCAAGAACAACGGGGGGCTGAGAGTCGTCCCAAAAAAGCTGGGGGAAAATTTATGAGAGAAAAGGAATGGAAAATGGAAAAAAAAAACAGGAGTGTCACTGCCCACCATGAAGCAATTTTTACGTCCTCATGAACTCAGAGGGTGCTGAGCTAGAAAGAAGGCCCTGCTCCAAAATCAACACCTTCAAGTTCGGCTGAAATTCACAGCTGCTTGCACAGACAAGCCAAATGTCTTCTGGGGAAAATGTTCATTGTCGGGTGAGACGATGATTGAGATGTTTGGCCACAATGACGGGCAGTATTTTTGAAGGAGCCAGCAGCTGTCAAGCATGGTGGTGGGAGCATCATGCTAGAACTAATGCATTGTATATTGGTGGTGGAGTAATAAGGGGTGGAAGATTACCTCTAATGTCTTAAATTTCACCTCAGATCAACAGCTAGATTGTTGAAACTTTGACACCAGTGGGTCACACAAGAGAACAATAGATAAAGTTTTTGGAATGGATAAAGCTGGCTAACACTGAAATGCTGGAATCTGCCTTGCCTTGACCTCAACCAGGATCAAGTTTCAATGACCTTTACTGACTCTGCCAAACATAATGGTTAAATATCCAACCTGAATTATGCCAGAAGCTTGTTGACAGGTACATGGCTGCAGTTGGAAAAAACTTGGGAGTTGTGGAAAAAGGGAAAGCATAAAAAAAAAAAAAAAAAAATTCAAACTATTTTTGGTTTTTTTAAAAAGAAAGTCAGTAAAAAAACAAAAAATGTATATGGCTGCATAATGACCTTACAAGGGAAAAAAAAAATAGCACACCATAATAAATCAACTAAAAACCCCCCTAAAAATTACTAGTTTTGACTCATTCCCGCATGATGATACATTAAGAGTTTTTCAACCTTGGTCCTCAATGCACACTGCACTGCGTGTTTTAGAAGTTTCCCAACTTTAACAAATCTGATTCAGTTAATTGTACTTCAGCAAAGGCCTATTAATAAACCGTCAATTGAAAATCAGGTATGCTGAAGGCCAGGGAAAATATCTAAAAAAAACACATTGCAGGGGCAGTCGTTGCCTGAGGACCAGGGTTGGCGGACAAAAAAAAAAACACTGGTATACTGTGCTTCGTTTGTACATCCTTTTAGAGCAGGTGTGCCCGAGTCCAGTCCTGGAGAGCGTCTATACTGCAACTTTTAGATGCATCCCCTTTCTCCAAGGCACCCGAATCACAAAAAAATAGGAATGGGCTTTTCATTTTGCCCAGGCTCTGCAGACCTGGGGACTGGACATTGCATGAGATTGGAGGGACTTAAGCCATTATTGATTCAGGGTTGCTGAAGCAGGGATGCATCTAAAATAAAAGCTGAGCTCTCAAAGGATCCTATATATTTTACTTCTAACAACAGTGATTTCTCCAGGTTCCTGCGTCTTCGGAGGTCTATTTTGCTTTTATGGAGGACCGGTCTTTAGGATTGGTGGGGCCCTTCTGCTTGAGCACACCTGATTTAAATGATTGCATTACGTGCTAGCATAAAAAACCTCAGATCCATTGTGGCAGAAAGGCCCTGTTATCCACCGATTTCATTTAGGTCAGGGTGTGTTTGGGAGCATGGGGAAAAAAAAACACCTAAAAAAAAATGGGCTGGTTGCGTCTAACTATTTAGTTTTGGTAATAAATGAAATCCAAAAAAAACCTGCAGAGGTTGTTACAGTTGTGTTACTTTTTTGGGGCGCAAACCGGTTGTAGAGATTTAAATTTTTAAATGTTTGTAAAAAATCACAAAAAAGAAGCTGGTTCATAAAAAAAATCTTGTAGAAAACACTTTTAGAAAAAAAAAACTTGGTAACAAAAAAAACCTTTTTTGGAAAATAGCTGCAATTTAAAAAAAATAAACCACCACTTCCTTAGCCGAGTTGTTTTTTACAGTGGCTAGAAAAAGATTTTTAATGGGTGTTTTAAAAAACTATCACCCTTAAATAGGGCAGCATTAATCAGGCCGCATGTAATTTTTTTTCTCCCAATCCTTATCTTTTCTCTACATCTTTCCCAGGGGATGCATTGCATTCTCATCCCAGTGAAAAAACGGGGCCGCCCCAGGGGGGGACCCCTTACCGATGGCCCCAAAAATTTTTTCCACTCGGTTAGGACCAAAAAAGAAAACTATCCCACAACAACTTCTCGGAGCACAAAATATTTCCATCCGGGTCTTTTCATTTGCAGGCCAGTGTGTGGGACCAGGAGCCTCTCTGAGCTCCAACCAAACGCTTCAGCCTTCAAACATTTCAGCAGCCAGAACAATTTCTAAGAAATCGCCCAAACTGTGGCCCAAGAAAAACTCCAACATGGGCTGGGCGGGCCCCATACAACCGCTTCTTGCCTATGTTTGAGTGCTCAGGTCTGTATTTAGATCCAGAAGGGAGGATTCATTAAAAAAAAACTGCATTGATAAGACTTTTGGGAAGGGAAGTTAAAAAGGAAAACTGATTGCTGATGGTTCCAGGAAAAGGAGGGGCGGTGAAAAAGTAAGGGGGGGCTGGAGGGGGAAATAAAAACCTTGATTGATTTTGGATAAAGAATACAATTTAAGTTCAGAGTTTTTAATCATAATGTGAAAACATGTTTGCAACATTTCAAACCTTTGATGTCAATAGAAATTGGAAAAGTTATTTTTATTGTATTTACTAATTACAAGCACATTGTTTTGTTTCTCTGCCATAGATTAATCAATAAACAATCTATGATCTCTTTTACTTTGTTGGTCATTAGTGTGAAATGATTTCTTTGTTACATGTATAGGTTTTTTACAACACTGAACAGCTACAAAAATTGCTTCTAAATGCTTCATTTACAGTTCTGGTCGAAAGTGTGCATACAATACCCATGAACATGAGTGCCATATTCATTTTGGGCTTGTAAAAATATGTTTGAGCTATGTTTTTTTCCTGGTGGACTGAAAATACATCTTACATCTTGAACGATTTAGTAAATGAGAACTTTGTGCCCAAGTTTGAATTAATTTACTGTAATCCACACAGGCTCAAAACTGTAAACATATACACATAAAAATATATATGCCCTAACATTGAAATGTGGATAAACTCTTCTCGGCAAGTTGTTGTGAAACCACCCACTTTCTGTAGCCATCAGCAATCTTCTGGTATAATTCTGGCTGCATATGCAACCAATCTTCTAAGCAGAGATTGTACATCTCATTTAAGCTATTGCACTTTTATGGGTTTGGGATCATCCAAGTTTTAACTGGTTAGATGTAACATAGAGTTGGTGGAGGTAGCCCTCCATCTCCAGTATTTCTTTGTCCCATCTGGGCATTGCACCAGTACCACTGGTGCCGAAACGCCCCCACAGCACAACTGGTTGACAGTTGGGACAGTGTTCTTATTGGACTACTCAACAAATATTTTCAGTTGGGGTTTAACCTTTTTTATGAGACCTTTCTCCAAAAGACATTTGGCTTGTGGCAGATCCAAATTCCTGTCGAGTTTAAAGGTTTCAGTTTTGAATTGCGTCGTTCTTCTGTCCCTCACTCATTTCACTGGACAGTGACACTGGTGTTTCACCATTTCTCAGTATATAACTGGCCTCAATTGGCAGTTCCTTGGTTCTTCTTGAAGATCCTGACCTTTTTCTTTTCTTTTAATGGTAACAGTTTGGGTCAAACATTTGAAACGTAGAAAACCGGGTGTTTTAACAGGGCAGTGATCTCCAAAACACATCAAAGCTGGTGATGGAGTGGAGAAGTCAGGCTAAAAATAAGCTTCTGGAAAGGCAACAACTTTGGTCCAATTAAGAAAGATGTGGACTGCAGTTAAAAGCCAGGAAAGCAATTAGTTTATAACAAATTCTGCCTAATCTGATTAGAAGAGTGGCCGAATTATGCACCAAGCCGAAGCTGAGTTGAAACTTTTTAAGGGCCAATTAACCAAGTAGTAGTGGGGGTGTCTGCATATTTAAGTCCTGATGTACAGTATAGTTCCCACCATGTGTGGATTAGAGATCAAGCATGTGTGGATTAATAAAAGTTCATCTAATGACCCTATTCTTGTTTTCAAATAAATTGAAGTTGTATAATTATTCCACCATAGTGGAAAGATTCAAAAGCTTAATTAAAAAACCCAATAAAAGAGTCTTTTGTTGACGAAAAAGAACTGAATTTAAGAGCTATATTTACCATTTATATTAAGTCAAATCTTCACCAAATATATGAATGTTTTAAATTACAACCAATGCCAAATATCTCATGAGTTCTTAATCCTGTCTGATTTGCCTAGAGATAAGTCAGTTTAAATAAAGCCCAATGACTGTGGGTTCAAAAAAGCATGCTACGTAGAGTGAATAGTGTTAAAATGTTAGAACAGGGTCAAAATGGCTGCGAAAGAGAACGGTGGCGATGTGGGGGCAGCGCAGCTATTTCAGTCTGTACAGCTGTCTTGTTTTTATGGTGTTTGACTTCTCCCTCTTTGTCTCTCCTGTCACATTCAAGACAATATCTGGGGGAGAATAAAAAAGAAAATATGTGCTTTGAGAAGGATTTTAAATGAAGTCCTTGTTTACGAGAAAATCTGGGTCACACATACGGTACGTGAAAAACACTATACCTACAGGAGCGTAAAGACGGCGTCTCGGTTCCCCATACATGCCTTGGTTGTATAGCGGCCTGATTGATGGGAGCCTATAGAGATCATATATGGTGTTAGGTGGGTGGGTTTATGGTCCTCCTGTTGTGAAACCTCCAGGAGCAACCAAAATAAGTGCATCCATGGTCGGAAAGCTGCTCAAGTAGTTAATAATCCTAAATCTGTGGGTTTCCATTGCACCAGCTGCTAAAAGATAAACAGAATGCCTTCCAATCAAATTTTGCTTCGTAATGTAGAAAATAATCACAGTTATTGGACTCTAGAGGGTTTTAGTATTGTAGCAATATTTTTCTCCGCTTTATGGTTTCACAAATTAAAAGTTAAACAATGATTATTACTATTTACAAAGCTGGTCCCAACAGCTGCTTCAGTAGTAAAGGCCTGCTTGTGTTTCTCATCTGAGGCCTGACTGTCATGTGTCATGGTTGGAGCCGGTCCAACATCCTCCCGCCAACTGTTTTCAAGTTTCAGTGCTGTTTATACAGCCTAACAGCAATCACGTATGTGGCGGTGAGTCGCAGACCTATCATTTATCCACGTGATGATTTGGAAATATGTATGCACCAACCGCACGTCAGCGCAGCGAGCAGCATGATACGATTAATTAATAGAAAGCAGAGCTTGAGTTGACCCCATCTGTTTTGGGGTTACTAGAGCAAAGCTGCTGTTGGCGATATCATCACACACTGGGGCTTTCTTCTTCTGTCGCTGCCTCAACAAAGACAAAGATGAATCAGTTGTTCCTCAGCATGCCCTGTGCATCCGTTTGGCCTTATTTGTCCACTGATGACACTAAAGTCATCTCTGTCTGTTGGCATTGAATTCACCTCATTCCAAGACTTCTCTGGCCTATTTTGGAGCCCCTGTAAGCCGATCCGCCCAGCCGCCTCTTCACTCCTCCCCTGTTTCTCTTACTCTTTCCTCGGCTCTGCTTTCCTGCCAAACCTGATGGACTGGCTAAAGTTAGCCCCCCTCGAGCTAATATATAAGACCTCAAGGGGTCGATGCATACATGTCAGTCACATCGGCTTGGCGTAGGCTTCTCTTCTTGACCAACAACAGCCCCACAAACCTCAGAGATGGTGAGTGTGGCCACATTCCTTGGAGCTTCAGTTTGCAGGATGGGTAGGATCTTCTCTAAGAGCTGATGAGAAGAGCGCATCACTAACATATTGCAATCTGGACTACCAACATCCGATGAAGTGAGATTGTTGGAATTTCCCAAATCAAGCCTTCAAACTTTGGATTTTAACCCATACGAATTCTAATTATGAAGAAATTCTGGAAATGCTATCTCTTTTGGGATCGTTGCCATTTTTTAGTTGATTTATCCCAAAATTATAAGACAACCTTTTAAATTAGAAAATGGATTTGTAATATTATTTATTAACACCAAAGCAACAGAGAAAGAGCGTTTTAGTGTTTTAGGTTAAAGTATTTCTTTGCTCTTTGATGTGATTCATGCAGGTCACCAGAAATTAACAATTTGATACACCTTTAGATCTGGGGTTAAGGTTAGGGTTGTGGACTTTTCCTGCCTTAGATGTAATTTTTTTATTTTTGTATTGTAAGGATGTGTAAAAATGTTTGTTTTATGTGTGTGTTTTATCTTTTTTCCCTATCTCCCAGGCACCCAAGAAGGCCAAGAGGAGGCAGCAGCAGGGTGAGGGTGGTTCCTCCAATGTGTTCTCTATGTTTGAGCAGAGCCAGATCCAGGAGTACAAGGAGGTAACTTTTGTTTTATTGCCTCACACACATCCATGATTTCTAGAAGTCTGATTTTTAGGAATTTGTGTAAAGTTAAGTATGACTTGACCTTCTTTAGTTTCATGAGAGGGATTCTGAATAATGTAGATTTGTGTGGCTGGACAAGGGCAAAAATATTCTCAGCAGGACAGGACAGTAAGTCTGAGCGTTTCTGGAGACAAGTGGTACCTCCTCTCCTCTGTGTTAGCTCAGTAATTCTCCGCGAACACACTTTGCTCTATGACGCCACTGGAATGCAACCCAACAGCTGGTGGAAAGTCTATTTAATCAAAGCAGGAAAGAGAGGCTCTAAGTAGAAAGTATACAAAAACATACAAGTTGAGTCAACATTCAGGGATTACCAAGGTTGTTTCGCCCCTTGAGTCAGTTTTTTTTTTAGCAT
The DNA here is from genome assembly GCA_036173005.1 of Crenichthys baileyi. Lineage (NCBI taxonomy): Eukaryota > Metazoa > Chordata > Actinopteri > Cyprinodontiformes > Goodeidae > Crenichthys > Crenichthys baileyi. Next base: position 324,938 of record JAHHUM010002032.1, on the reverse strand, counting down.
CTAAGGGTCACAGCTTTGATCTTCAGTAGAAATGTCTCTTTAAGCATCTCTGGGATTGGAGAATGTAAAGCCAACAGTAGCTTAGCTGGCACCAAAGGTGAAGGAGCATTGGTGACATGGTCAGAAGATTCGGTCACAAGGCAAAAGGATGACAGCTGTAATCAATACCTTCTCCTTAAATGTCGCAAGGGGGCTTGTCTCACATTCCAGAACCTTTTTAACACCTTCAAGAGACAAGTGGGCGACCAGCTGCCAAGTGCCAAAAGGTTTTCAATGCCATCTTTGGTTTCACGGGGGGTGAAACGCCACGCTATGTGACAAAGGAAGTGGCTAACGGCTCCACATTTACACGTTTGCATTGGCAGACTAGCTCCCACTTAAAATCACTATTAACAAGTCTTACGACAAGGACTTGTGAGAAATGTGAGAATCTTACATCTTGGTTAAAGTTCTACAAACAAAGGGCTGGTGAATGCTTCACATGCTTAAAATACACAGCTACACATTAACACGTTTCTCTTATTTTAGTTTTTGAACTTTGTGAGTCATTACGGCCCTGTTTCCGACAGGCTTTCACAATCATCGACCAAAACAGAGATGGCATCATCAGCAAGGACGACCTCAGGGACGTTTTGGCCACCATGGGCCAGCTGAATGTGAAGAATGACGAGCTGGAGGCCATGGTGAAGGAGGCCAGCGGCCCCATCAACTTCACTGTCTTCCTGACTATGTTCGGCGAGAAGCTGAAGGGTTTGTTGACACAAACTATTCAGGCCTCTCTCACTTTGCGCTGCACATTATTTTCCATTGAGATAAACTTTCTTTTGATGTTAGGTGCTGATCCCGAGGACGTCATTGTTAGCGCTTTCAAGGTCCTTGACCCCGAGGCCACAGGCAGCATCAAGAAGGAATTGTAAGAACTTTTATCTCAAGCTTTTATCACATCTCAGAGTTTGTTTTTTTGTCTCAGGTTTATGCAATATACTTTTTTCCCTTTCCAGCCTTCAGGAGCTCCTGACCACCCAGTGTGACAGGTTCAGCGCTGAGGAGGTGAGCTGATGCGTCTTTAGCTACATCCCGTTTCTCCCCTTGAACATCTTTCTCAGCTTTCAAGTCCGTCTCTTCACTCCTAATGAATAAAATGTGTCTGAAACAGCAAAAACTACATAAGCCTTCAGAAAACGCACCTGCTGTATTAAAGGGATTTGTTTCATGGTTAAATGAAAGAACTGCAGTTTTATATTTTATTTTAGGATTTAGAGCAAAGCAAAATATTTTGCATTATAAAATGTTCCTAACTGAAGAAAAAACATGTAGTTTGCTACTTAATTAACTCGTTTTCTTGTACAATTAGTGTTATTCTGTTGTGGAAATTCTATGTAAAACACGGAAAAAAATGCTAGATCTGGCGTTCATATTTCAAAACATGGCCTAGTTTTCTTTTTTTTTATCACTTTTGGGCAAAATTACGTAGAGCCACTGTGGATGGCTTAAAGAGCCACATTCAACCCCGGAGCCACAGGTTCCGGTCCCCTAGGCTGGTCTAACCCAGTTATGCCTGTGCAGTTTCAGGGAAACACTTTGAAACTAAGGGGCAGGAACTCGGGTTTTAATTCTACTAAACCCACTGTAATGTCTAGTCTGAAAAAATGTATGTTCAAATATTAAAATTCAGTTACACGCTCTCCAGTTTAACCCTAGTTATAACAGCATGCAGTCAAAGCGTTTTCAATGTAAGGGAGCCCAGCCGCTTCTATAATTAAATTTGCAACAACCTCTTTCCTTGAGCAACAGATTGCTGTTAATTACTGTTCATTAGCACAAAAATGTATAAAAAAATTACAGTGTTCCACTTTATTTATGCGTTTTGTGTCCTGTCCGGGCAGCTTAGGGAAACAGTATGGTGGGTCTGGTTGCCTTGCAGTATCAGTGTAAAAATTACATATTCCTCCTGTTGCACAAATGACTTTATTAAATTAATGGTGCGATATCCCATATCTGGGTAGCATACTAAACAGTCGAGAATTAGGGACAAAGAGGGCTTGATATCAGCAGTGATAATAATAATAATAATAATAATAATAATAATAATAATAATAATAATAAAGATATGAAAAACTAACTATGTTGACTGCACCCACACTATTATTTTCATTATTTATAATTTTTTATCTGTTTGATATCTTCTGTTGTATTTCCATGGTGAAATATAAATGTATGTCCAAATGTATTTAAAAAAACAGTTGGACATACTTCCAACTGTTATTTTGGAAGTATGCCGCAAGTAGGCCTATACTTCAGCATATTTGCAGTCAGACTAATCAACAGTACACTCAATGTGTGCTTGAAGATTAGGATTTTAATCATGCATGTTTTCTGCAGAGCTTCTCTAGTTCAGGGTTGTAACCTCTCTCTGTGATCTCCTCCCCCTCAGATGACCAACCTGTGGGCTGCCTTCCCCCCTGATGTGGCTGGAAATGTGGACTACAAGAACATCTGCTATGTCATCACACACGGAGAGGACAAGGAGGAGTAGATCCCCTCTTCTCTAGAGATCTCTACCTCTGTTAACACTTGCTCTGTGCCACCATCCACTCTCTACGCCTTCACCAACGCCACGACCTACCTTTGCAAACCCTCGCGCCCAGGTCCAACCTTTCCTCTCGCCAAAAGACTTCTCTCTCTTGCCAAGATGCTCAGCGAGAGGACGGAGGGGGCTGTGGACGGGGGTGGTTTGTGAACAACAGCATAACATGGGATTATTTTCATTAAAAATAATCTTATGAAGCTGAAACTCTCTCCCTATCTCAGTCCCTGCCTCTTTGTCCTCTTCCCTCCCTCCATCATTCATTCTGTTCTTCTGTGTTGAGACCAACAGTGCATGCATCAGACCTACGTGCAGCTTGTATGCACAAACAGCCCAGTGTGTACAGCGGTTGGTCAAAATGTCTTGGGTGCTTTGGTGCCTGCACGGCCACTTGCTTGAAACAAGTGAGCAGTCTGACCCAGTCGGGTCTGTTAGTCTCAACCTCACACAGAGTGCTTAATGGCTCCCTCACCTTTATCTCTGTGGGAGAGTAAAAGAGTGGAAGTACAACACTACAATAGCTTGCCTACTTCTCTCTTTTACCAAAAGGTACAAAATGAAGAGCTGCACTAAAAAGAGGAAAGCATTTAATCTTGTAACTAGTGGAAGAGATGGTGAAAGATTGTGAGTTGGGAGGGGGAGAAAAGTTATAAGCAAAAGTGAAAAAGAAAGAAATCTTTGTTTTTAACTCATCGTCCTCCCTCTCACTGCTGTTTCACTCCTGTTGTTGTGACCATGTCTCTGTCCCCACTGTAAGAAAGAAAGAAGTACAAATAAAATCCACTATCTTTCGTACAACGCTGAGTCTGATGGTTTGAGTGGGTGAAAACTAGACTGAATGACTGTAGAACGCTCACGTTAACAAGTTTCAGATCTGAGATTAAAATAATGAACTTTTGTTCCAGATTGCCAAACAGAGGCCATTTTCAGACTATTTCTCAACGTAGGGCACTAAAGATGCAATTCTGAGATGGAGCCCTTCCTCCAGAGCAGCTTCATGTCTTGATTTATGTCCTTTTACGTCTACGTGTGAACACAACTGATTACCCAGTTAGCACTCTGATTATTAAAAATAGAGCAGAGGAAGACCATGAGATAGCAGAACATGGTCGGGTAGCTGTTTCCTCAATTCTTAAAGTAATTTAACCATGACGGAGAGCCAAGAGCCAATTCAAATCTGAAGAACTCTCTCACTCTGAAATGACTCTTGGAAAACCTGCAGCATTACAGGACCTCAGTGCAATTCATTGGTATTCAGTAAGTTTTACATTAATTGAAGAGCTGAGTTTACAGAGCAATAGAAAATGTGGTCAGTAGCACAAAAACCTACAAATGTACTGACTGCATTTGTTTAAAAAGAACTGTGAAAACCATTTCCTGACATACAGATCAACTCACGTAGTATGCAATCTTGTCCTACCCATTTTGAAGTTAAAAGGCCTCTTTATGTAAATGTCATATTTATACCTTGTGATGATTTTGGATATGAGGAATGCTCACCCAGGGTGCCATCCTTTCAAGGGGTGGTCAAGGAAAATTGAAAAGTTATGTTAGCAGTGGCCTCAATGCATTTTGTATGACTAATTTGCCATGTTTTGCCAAATCTAAGGAAATATAGCTGTGCACCATAGGCTGGGTAGGGACGCTGAAGTTGGTATCTGATTTGAAGCTACTGATGTGAAGAGCCATTTGCCTTTTTTCAATCAAATGATAACTACATTTTATCATCTCTGGGTAAAAATCAAAAATTCTGACAAGTAGAACCTGAATTGGATTTTTCTATGCTGATAAGAAACTCTTTAAAACATGGTTTGAAATTTTGTTAAATCTTTGTTTTGTTTTTGAAAACACCAAAAAAAGGAGACATTCAGCCTTCTCAGAAATTTTGTTAAAACTGGAATTAAGATCGCTGTGGGGCCTCAGTCTGGTGCTTTATGAGAGAACCGCCACTGTGTAGGCCCAAGGAAATTAGGAAGTCATATATTACAATTTAAAAGTTTCTTGACACTGTAATCAACTTGTTTTATAACAACTGGCCAGTTATGCCCATTTATGTTGTTTAAATCATTTATTTTTTAAAGTGTGATTTTTATTCCTAACTGAATAAATGTTCTCAAATTAAGGACTGGACTTTTGTAAATGTTTCAGTTTGAGATTGTGTTTAAGATTAATTCAATTTAAAGGCTTTCCACTTGTCTTTGTCATGATAATGTATCAAAATGTATATAAAACAGGGAAAACTACTGTGCATTAGCCTTAAAAATAATCTTTCATTATCAAGAAAAACTTGTGCTAAAACTCGTAAATGTATACGTTTAAAACATTTGTAACAAAATAAAACTAAAATAGACAAATATACCTTTTTTCATTTTCCAGTAATCCGTTTTCTCTCTGAACCTAAACCTTGAAATAAAAAAGCAAGTAATAAAGTTTATCTACATAACTATGTATAGCATATTTCACAGATAGAACTCCCAAACACAGACCATAAAAAGAAAACTGAAAAACAGTTGTTTAATTGCAGAAACCCTTGCATTGATTCATGGATGTTTATATATTCACAGAACTTACGTTTAACATGTTTTACGTTTTTCAGTTAAAGCTATGAGATCAACTGGAAATGCTTTGAGTGAAAAAGTCAAGTTAGACATCAAAGCTAGGGTTATAATGGCTGCTTTTACTTGATCAGTAATAATAATAATAATAATAATAATAATAATAAAAAGAATGTGTTCTGTAACCACACTGCCACACTGACAAAAACCTCTACCTTCAAAATAAAGCAAACCACAATTCATGGCGCAAACAATACCTTTATTTTAAAAAGTAAGTTGATAACATTTAATTTCTTTATATTTAAGTTGTAGACCAGACTGACTTGTTGTTACCAGTGAACTCCGTTTTTTTTCACGGATAATTCAAGCTACTTTTAAAAGTAGCTACTTTTATTTTGAAGCGGTAACCGGAAGTTGTGTAGCTGTAAAACCTGCTCCCGGTCAGAGGACGGGGGAAACGCTGAACTGTAACCGTGCAGCTATTTATCCGGTTTGTCCCCTCTGACTCGGAATGACCCAGCGCTAATGTTCACCGCTGGCTCTGCTTAGCCGCTGTCACCCCGCTGTGCCTTCGTGAGTCCTGGCGGGCCCGAATCCCCCGCCATGGCCTCAGCGTTCCCCCGCTGCACATCTGTCAGACTTCCCGTGTCGGTCGCCGTCATCCTCCTGCTGATGTCGGTGACCGCTGTGCAGTCCTCCCAAGGTGACAAAGAGCCGGTGTACCGGGACTGCGTTAAGCTCTGTTTCCGCATGAACTGCACTGGTGCCCGGCTGCGGGGTTTCGAGTCCAGCCAGCCGCAGTACATGACTCTAACAGGTGAGGCGTTGTTGGCAGGTGAGGGGGATGCTAACTCAGCTTGTTAGCTTTCCCACGTTCAGCTATATTCTAACTATGTTTTAACATTTTATTAACAAGCTCAAGTGGCTTTCTAATCATCCCTGCCTTGTTTTGTGACTTTAATCATTTTAATTCCTAACAATGTCCTCAACAGAACATTAAAAAAATTCATATTAGAAAACATAACAAACTTGTTTTTCTGGTCCAAAAGGGTGTCCCTATACCGTCCCTCTGTAATTCCAACCTTGTTCGCCCATTTTATTTCTTGACGGCTTTTAAACAGGTTTTCACAAGCAAAAAGCAACATCAACCTTTTGTTTCATTGTAACTGAGTCAGGTTTGTAGGCCGATTTTGTAGCCCACAATTGTGAAGCCACCCAAGTAATATTAACAATTTATTTATTAAAAATAAAAACAAAACATAACTCCTAACTCTTAGCTGAGTTAAATCAGCAAAACATAGGTTTATATGCAACATATAAAACTGGAGTAAAGTAGTTGAAGGATAATATTAGTAATAATGTTCAATAGATGATTAGTTAGAAACATATTCAGTATTTTAAACAATCTTTAAACTAAATTTTAAGTATATAACATGTTTAAAAGCTTTCATAATGCGTCCAAATATTTTATTTTTTAACAAAAAACAATTCGTACTCCTGCTAAAATAATATAACATATTTATTTTGTTATAGTTATGATAATGTTATCTATAAAATATATTCACTGTTATGCTGATATTGATGTTACCTGGTGAATTTGGTAGTAGTTTTTAAAATAGTTGCTGTTCTGTTAATAAAATAGCACAAGTCTAACAAGCTTGTATTAACTAGTTAATTAGTTGGGTTATCAGCCCAGGTAGCTAGCTGAGAGTCGACACGCTTACAAAAATTGCAGCTTGTAGCTTGCCAACTTGCCACTTAAGGGATGGATAAACGATACACCAACAAGTCAGCTAGTTTTCCTTGTAAGGAAGGGAGAAGTGTAGTAGCCTTTTTTGCCAGCTGATTGTCAGTGCACAGCAACGGGGGGGGGGGGGGAGCTCTGCCTCACTGTATTGTTCTTACAGCTGGAGAAATGATGGTCACTGCAGCACTTTTTCTGGCATCTCCCTAAAATAAGCATTTTCTGGTAGGAACAGTGTGACAGAAAACTTTAGCGGCTTTAAAACACAACCTGATTTAATTCAATATGGCTTGTATGGATCGCGCCAATTCACAGCAGATATCATCTCAAGGCATAACAAGACAAACAGATCCTATTCATAAGTAATTATATGGAATCTAATTCTTCCTAAATTCAGGTTGGGTTCAGTCCATTCTACAAATATATTTAGATACAGATCAGTTTGCATATGATCCAAATTATAGGACAGTGCAGGGAAATTCAGTTTATGACATCATGTAGAGCTGGGCAATTCTGGCCTTTGAGGTTCAGTCCCCTGTTTCCGTTCCTGCTCCAAAAGACCTCATTCAAACAGCTGAATTCAGTTCAGTTTATTTATATTGAACCAACTGTCATCAAGCATCATTTGAAGGTATTTTGCTTTGCAGTAATCCCTCATCCTGAGCAAGCCTGGTGGTTATTTAAATTTTCATTGTGATTCATTGAGCTCAACTATCTCCGCTGTTTTTTCTCCATCCCAGGTTGGACATGCCGGGACGACTGTAAATATCAGTGCATGTGGACCACCGTTGGCCTTTACCAGGCTGAGGGTTACAGAGTCCCACAGTTCCACGGCAAGGTTTGTCTCAATAATCTAGACCTGAAATTAGGGAGGACTTTTGCAACTAACTCTGGATCATCATTGTTAATATCATTACAGATTGTACATTTTAGATTTATATGTGCTTCTTGCAGTGGCCGTTTGTGCGCGTCTTGTGCTTTGAGGAGCCCGCATCTGCGCTGGCGTCTCTGCTCAACGGTATGGCCTGTCTGCTCATGCTGCTGCGTTATCGGAGCATGGTGCCGCGCCAGAGCCCCATGTACCACACCATCAACGCCTTCTCTCTGGTAAGTTAAGGGGAAACAACCTCTGCCTTAGTCATCCTACTGAGCAAATTACCACATTTTCTCGAGAACCTCTCTGTGTGTTTGTTCAGGTATCTCTGAATGCTTGGTTCTGGTCTACAGTGTTTCACACCCGGGACACATATCTCACTGAGGTAATGGTTGCAATTTTAAAGCAACTTCTGTCCACAGCTGGACTCTCGTGCCCAAAGCATGTATCTGGAGCTGGGAATAGCCGATCCGATATGAGATCCAGTGATCTAAGCATGGCAAACTCTTGTTAATTGACTTATTGTGATTTTTATTGTGTCTTGAGTAGAAATCGGCAAAGATTGCCCAACCCCGCTGAGATTACCTCTTCTCTTTTGTTGGCTAATGAGCTTAGCAAATCATTAACACCCTAATGCCATTACTGACAAACTGTTGAGGTCTGCCCAATTAGTTTTACGTAAAGTGCAGTAATTGGTCTTAATAGTAATTGATGCAAATACATTTTACATTTTTTTCTCTTTCAGAAAATGGACTATTTCTGTGCAACAGCAGTGATTCTTTACTCAATCTACCTTTGTTGTGTCAGGTAAGCTTGGAAAATATGGATTTCTTGCAGATGTTTTGCCTTTGTTAGCAGACTGATGTTGGAGAAAAGTTTTGGGAGCTAAAAATCAGTAGACATATCATTAACCCAGCATCAATAAGCCTGAAAATCATTTAAAATCCTATGGCTGGACTATTGAAGTTGTCCCTATTGTATAGCCCTCCTCATCAACATTTCAGATCAAATCAATTTGCTGTCATTTTGTGGTATAACTTATAGCATACAACAGACAGGCAGAGTGTAGGGAGACTACTGATCTTTCTGGCTCCCCTCACTATCCTCTGCAAGGTGCTCTTGTCTGCAGCTGGAGTGCCATGATTTACTATTACAATATATTTCCTGTTTATATTTTAAGACATGTTAAATTGTCTATTTCTATATCTGCTGTTATTTCTATTATTACCGTATATCTCACTGCAAAACCTTTACTCATCTCCAGAACCCTGGGTCTGAGGCGACCAGGTGTGTCCAGCATGGTGGGGGTTCTGCTCATCCTGGCCTTTACATCCCACGTGTCCTATCTGACTTTTGTCAGTTTTGACTACGGCTACAACATGGCAGCCAATGCAACTATCGGTACAACAAACACTCCAATAAATCAGGTTTCTGTTGAGAGTTTAATGAGGAAGTTACTCTTGTTACCTGATACATGTTGACTTAAGTGTCCTGCTGATAGACCAACACACGGTAGTTCATATTTGGGAGGACAATGATGCATAAAAAACTGAAAAATGTGAGGCGTATTTGTATTCAGCCCCTTTAAGTCAGTACTTTGTAGAATCGCCTTTCGTTGCAGTAACAGCTGGAAGTCTTTTGCTGTATGTCTCTACCAGCTTTGCAAATCAAAAAACTAAAATCTTTGCCCAGTCTTCTTTGCAGAATCCCTCCTGCTCAGATTGGATGTAGAGCATCTGTAAACATCTGTTTTCAAGTCTTGCAACCAAATTCACAGTTTGGTTTAGGTCTGGACTTCGATGCTTTGATATAAACCATTAGACCAGCTCTGGCTGTATGGTTAGGGTCGCTGCCCTGCCAGAAGGTGAACCTCAGTGGACCACACCTTTCAGAAATTTTAAAACCATGTATCATTTTCCTTCCACTTCACAGTTATGCTCTACTTTGTGTTGGTCTATCACATAAAATACATGTCAGAAAACTATTGTGATTAAACGGCACAAGTTCCTTGTTTTTTTTATTGTATTCCAGATTAAAATATTCTGGGTGTTAAGAGAAAGTAATAAAAAATGACCTTACAGTTGTCCCTAAATTATTTATTCTCATAAGTATTTTGCCCACTTTCCTGCTTCCTTCCACTTATATTATGTCCTTTCCTCTACAGCTCACATAAAACATATCAATGACTTCGAAGCACCAGCATTTTAGTACATATTATTTTTTTCTGTTTCTGAAGGTATGGTGAACCTCCTGTGGTGGCTGTGTTGGTGCTGGCAGAACCGACGGACTCTCCCGTACTGGTGGAAGTGCGGCCTAGTGGTGCTGCTGCTTCACGGCCTGGCCCTGCTGGAGCTGCTGGACTTTCCGCCGCTGTTCTGGGTCTTAGACGCCCATGCTGTGTGGCACCTCAGCACCATCCCAGTGCACTTCCTTTTCTACAGGTTTGTCCGACCTGTGTTTTTATAGCTTAATACAAGGAGGTGAATAATGGTTTTGGCTAGAGATGAACCCATCCAAATTGTGTACTTCCTAGAGAACATAGATCTTTAGCTCAACTTTCATTTCCATTTCCAAACCCATCATGTTCCATAACAGGGAGAAAGCTCAAAAGGATAAAACAGATCTATTTTGCTGTAACATATTCAGTCTTCATGTTATCAGCTGAAAGTCTTGCTCTCTCTCACTCTCTTGCAGCCTGAAAGAACTGCAAATGCAGAAACTACAGCTTCATTTTAAATAGCTCATCTGGCTTCATATTTAAATGCTTCACTGATACTAAACATAGCAAACTTTGAATTGTCTTCCTTCAGTCACCACTTCCACACCGAAGACTTTTGGTGTTACCATGACCTGGTTGTGCTTACATATCATGTGTTCACTGTTTGGGAAAAAAGTTCTGATTGTTACGTTTCTGACTGGGCAATCAAGCTAAAAAATGAACCCATTCCTGTCTCTTTAGATCTCAAAGATCCTTGAAGAAGTGATTAGAAAGTAAAACCAAACAGACCTGATATGGACTGATTTTGACTTCTTTCTGCTTCCAGTTTCCTGATAGATGACAGCCTCTACTTACTAAACACAGAGAAGTTGGGGGTTAAAGTGGAGTAGGAGGAGCTGACCGCCTCTTCATTGCACCTCCACTCGCTCACGTGTCCAATCAGGGCACCCAGATACCTGAACACAGAAGCAGCTCCGCCTCCTAGATGGCACGCATTACACCTCTGACTCACATCAAAGTAGACTTTGTTTACATTTTTCTTTTTTTATTGTTGTGTCATCTCTCTCATTTTAAAGTTGTCTTTTACTTTGCCTTGCACTGCCACATGTGCTACATTCACTATTATCACAACCACTCATTTTGAGACAAGTCTAGGGAAAAAGGTACTTGAAAAGGTGCAGTTGAGTTCCAGCTGTGCCTGAATTGCACTGGTGAAATGAATCCCTTGACCTCAGAAATGACTCCAAGGACCACAGGTTTAAATCTGCAACAGCAGTTGTTTTCAGCAACAGTCAATAGATGGCAGCAGATCAGTTATCAGGCCTGCATCCGCTGTGCAAGGTGGGCCATCGTCTCTGCCAAAAATGGACTGATGGACACAGAGAGGCTCCCTCCTATGAAGAGGAGGCTGCCAGCTGATTGTTCTGGAAAGACGGGGAAGGGCCTTTATGTTGGAGGCTGTTCTAGCTGACTGCTATTTTGTTCTCACCATCACACCTTTATTTTTGTGCCTCTTGTTTCCATAACTGCTTTTGTTGAGTTTTCTTTTCATCGTCCGCCTCATTTGGGTTTGTTGTGTTGGACCAGTTTGTGCTTAATCTTAATTCTGCCTTTGTTTTCACCGTGCTTTTTCTGAGTTTGAATATTTTTCTGGGTGGGATATGATGAGATTAATATACTGTCATTCACCTGGATTGCCTTTTAGCATGAGGAAGGATTGACGTGGGAGAGCGAAGTCGAAGGATGAGTTTTTACCAAATTCAGGATTTAGGTGGTGTAAGTGGAACTGAGCACTCCAGTGTTCATTTTTTAAATATTATTTATTGTGTTTTGATTTATTTCTTCCGTATTTCCCCACACATACATTACAACAGCTGGATAACCTTAAAATCCGGTAAACAAATCCTCCTCGATCCATGTTTGCCTTACACTTCTGATTCTAACCTTCTAGTCCATGAGCATGCTTCTTTTTTTAGTTTCAGATCTTTATTTTTCCTACTAGAAGTGAAATTATGTTGTTTCTTCATCCCTCTGAGCTACACTCCCACATGTGCACCTTATCGACTGAGCGTCCATTCACGTGTTTTTGCCGTTGTTTGTCTGAATGAGAACGTAGACAATGAGGAGTGTGGATGTGTGAAACATGTTGCCTTTTCTGGACATTTTGTTGCTTTTGCCATTAAAAACTGAATGCCTGTCTGTGTGTCTAAGAGGGTGATCAACTGTGGGAGCCAAAGTCCAAAGAAAAACCTCAGAGGAACTACTGATCAAGACCATTTTAAAAGGTTGAAAGAAAGACTGGATCCTCTGTACGGTGGGCCAAAAGTGCCATGATCCAAAACATAAATAAATATGTGATAACTTAAATAAAATTGAAGATAAATACATAAAATTGATAAATAAACTTTTCCATAGTTAAATGTTTAATAAATACACAGTTAGATTGGAATCATTTCAGCTCTGTACTCAATGTTTAATTGTTTCAGTCCATCACGAAATGAATTTGAACACTCACTTTGGCCCATCAGATTGACCCAAACATGATTGGTTAACCTAAACAGCCAGGTAACTTGGGACCAATTATGTTTAACTACCCTCCATATCTACATGGAACCTATATGACATAATTCAATACATTCTTGATTCCTTTCAATATTAATTATTAGTAAACTTAATCAGGGAATATATAATTCAAATAGTTTTTGTTTACAAAAAAAATTATTTCACTACTTATTTATCAGTTTTGTGCTTCAGCAAATCAGGGGTTTAACTGGTGAAGGTCAGTGGGTGGGGCAAACACGTAAGTAAAGGTGATTGGTATGAAAGGCAGGTTAACCAATCAGAACTAAGGATCTATTTGATAAGAGACTTTAAATAATGGATAATAGCGCAGGACCTATGAAAGAAAGCATGAAATATTTCTACATAATTGCAACATGTAATTAATTCAAGTTTCCATTTCTAATAATTTCTATAATTATAAAAGTGTTTCATATCTAATTACTGAAATTAATAAACTGACACATTTAGGTAATTAATCATTTATTTCTTTGATATGATTGTATACAATTTTAATTAAGTTATCACATAAAAATGTAACGTTTGTGGCGCTTGTGGCTCCATACTTTGGAAACGCTAATTTTTGAATGTTGAAGTAAAAGAAAATTGTATAAATATTTGTTGAAAGTAAACTATATTATTTACAGATGTAGATATGTTTATGAAATCATAAGTAAAGATTCAAACGTATCAATGGACAATTTAAAACATCTCTTTTAATAGCCTGAAAGCAGTTTTGGCTCTTAGATCATTTCCATAAATCATTTGTCTTCCTCAGTAGTAAACACGTCTCTGCTGCCCCCTGCCTGCAGCCCTGTGCAACATCACCTCTTCCACTGAGCGCACTTTCAACAACCTCATATCTAATATTTGACCAAAAAAAAACAACAGATGTGGTTTAAATAAAAGTGTTTTTGTTGATAAGATGTAGAGTTCTGCTTTTTTAAACAGTTTTTTAACTTCTTTAGCAATGACTTTGTGGCTTACCATGCTTTACAGGGGTACCGAAGACTGTCTGCTGGACAGCTGTTATAAGCTGTCATCCATAACTATCACAATAAACAAAAGTCAGCACTTAAAATATATCATTTTGTGTGTGATGTACCAGTATAACACATGAATTTCACTTTTCGAATTGAATCGCTGAAATAAATGAACTTTTAAATGATATTCTTACACATTAAGATGTACAGGGGTTGGACAATGAAACTGAAACACCTGTCATTTTAGTGTGGGAGGTTTTATGGCTAAATTGGACCAGCCTGGTAGCCAGTCTTCATTGATTGCACATTGCACCAGTAAGAGCAGAGTGTGAAGGTTCAATTAGCAGGGTAAGAGCACAGTTTTGCTCAAAATATTGAAATCCACACAACATTATGGGTGACATACCAGAGTTCAAAAGAGGACAAATTGTTGGTGCACGTCTGGCTGGCGCATCTGTGACCAAGACAGCAAGTCTTTGTGATGTATCAAGAGCCACGGTATCCAGGGTAATGTCAGCATACCACCAAGAAGGACGAACCACATCCAACAGGATTAACTGTGGACGCAAGAGGAAGCTGTCTGAAAGGGATGTTCGGGTGCTAACCCGGATTGTATCCAAAAAACATAAAACCACGGCTGCCCAAATCACGGCAGAATTAAATGTGCACCTCAACTCTCCTGTTTCCACCAGAACTGTCCGTCGGGCGCTCCACAGGGTCAATATACACGGCCGGGCTGCTATAGCCAAACCTTTGGTCACTCATGCCAATGCCAAACGTCGGCTTCAATGGTGCAAGGAGCGCAAATCTTGGGCTGTGGACAATGTGAAACATGTATTGTGTTCTGATGAGTCCACCTTTACTGTTTTCCCCACATCCTGGAGAGTTACGGTGTGGAGACGCACCAAAGAAGCGTACCACCCAGACTGTTGCATGCCCAGAGTGAAGCATGGGGGTGGATCAGTGATGGTTTGGGCTGCCATATCATGGCATTCCCTTGGCCCAATACTTGTGCTAGATGGGCGCGTCACTGCCAAGGACTACCGAACCATTCTTGAGGACCATGTGCATCCAATGGTTCAAACATTGTATCCTGAAGGCGGTGACGTGTATCAGGTTGACAATGCCCCAATACACACAGCAAGACTGGTGAAAGATTGGTTTGATGAACATGAAAGTGAAGTTGAACATCTCCCATGGCCTGCACAGTCACCAGATCTAAATATTATTGAGCCACTTTGGGGTGTTTGGAGGAGCGAGTCAGGAAACGTTTTCCTCCACCAGTATCACGTAGTGACCTGGCCACTATCCTGCAAGAAGAATGGCTTAAAATCCCTCTGACCACTGTGCAGGACTTGTATATGTCATTCCCAAGACGAATTGACGCTGTATTGGCCACAAAAGGAGGCCCTACACCATACTTATAAATTATTGTGGTCTAAAACCACGTGTTTCAGTTTCATTGTCCAACCCCTATATATGTGTCTTTCAAGTTTATACAAGCAAACCTACAGTACTAACTAAATGATATTTTACAAGCTGACACAACATTTATATTTGAACAACTGCTGTTAGTCGTCCTTGTTTTGGTCACTTCTGTTTAACATGGTGCAACGCTGGACATTGTGCATTTAAAATCTTGTCTATTTTGTGGGATAAATTGCAAAGACACGAGGAGTGATGATAAAAGTCTGAGGATCAGAACTGGTGTTTGAGGACACCACTTATTCTTGCAGGATTCGATTGTGTCCAATGAAAATAGAATCTATTTAAAGGTACTTAATTCGTTTTTAAGCCATGCCTATTTATTTATTAGCACTTTAAAGATAGCACAATTGACCAAAGTGCTGAACAGATATAATATAAAAATCTTTTAAAATTCATAATGTTCTTAGTTTAACCTGTTGATGTGATTGCTTTCACCCTGCAAGCCCCACGGACCCCTGAGGTCTTCTTAGAAGGTCCATTTGTACCTTAAGTTGAAACTAAGATTAATGGTGAGGCATCACTTCCTTAATTACCTGTGGTACTGCTGTTCTGGGGAAAAAGCCAAATAAAAATCTCTTTAGCCTGGCTTTTACATAAACTTCAGCATTTCTGTCTTGTGTTCCTTTATAGTTAATCTAATTTAATTTGTGCTTGGAAATGTATGTATGTTTTCATTTTTGTTTGGTGGCTTTGTTTTAATCGATGTAAAGAACTCTCCTGGGCCCATCTTTTTTTGTTAAAGCAAAACAGAATTGTTTCTTTGTCCTTACATCTGCTTAGCTCAGGAAAGTTAACCACCACACAGGACACATGAGGATGAGGTCTTCTTCAGTAAGTTTACAGTTTTCTGTGGAAATGACTTGATGTGCAAAGGGAAGTAGTCTGTTGCAGCCTTGTTTAAGATGAATCTCAAAGATTGGTACTGTCTTTAAATGCTCTCACTTTCCCACAGCATCTCTCCTCAACCCATGTAACCTTTTTCTAAATATTAATATTTAATGCAGACAATTCTTTCCAAATTTCTGTCCCTTTTAAAGTTCGGTCTGTAACAAGAAGATTTACATGCAAAACCAGACAGCATCACAACGAACCATGAAGCTCAAGTAATTAATTTCACAGAAGCTCACCACCGTGTTAAATCGGCCCTGCAGCCACATTTTCTGCAAGAGAGAAAACAAGAAAAACTTTAGCTTGAGCAGCACCACTTAACCTTGTAAAAAGTATGTAGAATTAGATTTTTGTGTGGCAAAGTGAGGGGAGCCTTTTGTTGTTTTCTGGAGGCTCTACGCAGTTGGCCGGACTCTGACCCGGGCTGCTGTGGGTGGGGAGAGTGGATCGACTGGGATGAATGGAGTTTATTCTTCCTGCATTACTGCAGAGCATGAGAAAACTGATAGAAATGTAAAGATGCTCCAAAATGATGGCATTCTGTGAATACCTCCTTCTTCGTAAACTGAGCACCACGGAAGAACAATCATCAGTCCAGAAGCTTATTTTAGGATCTCACTAAGTTTGTAAATTATAAAGCTATAACTGCCTTATTTTAATATACAGTCCTGTAAATCCTGGATCCCATGAAACCTTTGCAAACTGCCTATAAATATATATGACAAACTTAAGAAAATACATTGGCATATGTAGCAATTCAGTTGTTACAGTATCAGATGATTTTTTAACATTATATTAATAATTTGTTGTTAACTTCAGCTGCTTAATGTACATAAGCACAATATT
Organism: Crenichthys baileyi; assembly: GCA_036173005.1. Classification (NCBI taxonomy): domain Eukaryota; kingdom Metazoa; phylum Chordata; class Actinopteri; order Cyprinodontiformes; family Goodeidae; genus Crenichthys; species Crenichthys baileyi. Next base: position 308,196 of record JAHHUM010002032.1, on the reverse strand, counting down.
CATTTATTTGCAAGTTATTGGTAGTTTGCAGACAACACATTTTTATGATCTTGATCAAAAACTAAAACTGCGTGGCTTGATTTCATCTTGTCACCCAACAATTAAAGCTGAAGCTTCTAAATCCATTCCCATTTACTGATCTCAGCATATCCAACAACTTGATCCCATCAACTTTAAATCTGACTTTGGAGAAGAATATTGAACTGGGACCTCTAGTGACATTGCGCAGTGCATTTAAAAAATATTTCCCCTTATACAGATTTCCTCTTTCTTTTACTTTATGTCCAACTTAAATGTTTCAGAAGTTCAAACCAATCTGAATCTGAGACATAGAAAACCTGAGTAAACACAAAAAATATGTTTTCAAATGAGGATTTTATTTATTAAGGGGAAAAAGCTATCCAAACCAACCTGGTAATTGGATGTGAAACCCTTGGATGCAACACCTGCAGTCAGGCATTTACGATAACTATCACAGTGGAGGAATTTTGGTCCACTCCTTGCAGAATTGATTTAATTCAAGCATGAACGGCTTGTTTAAGGTGATGCTGCAACATCTTCATCAAATTTAAGTCCAGACTTTGACTGGGAATCTTCAAAACTTCGTTTTTTGGATTTTGGATTCATGTAGAGGTGGACTGCCTGGTAGGTTGTGGACCATTGTGGTGCTGCATGACCTGAGCTTAGCCTAAGGTCATAAAATGATGACATTTTTGTTCAAGATTTTCTATTTCATCCATTCATCTGTCCGTTCGTCCATCCCATCACTGGGCAACACTGAGACATGCACAACAAATAAACTTTAAGTCATACCAAAGAGCAGTTTAGAGTAATCACTTAACCTAACAGTCATTTTCTAGACTGAGCAGAAAACAGACAGAAAGAACATGCAAGCACTATGCAGGAAGACCCCAGGCTAGAATTTGAAACCCAGGATCTTTTTGCTGGAAGGCAACAGTGCTACCCACTGTTCCACCGTGCAGCCCAGATTTTCTGTAAGCAGAATTTTTACTTGCATCAATTAACCCTTTACTGGGCTGTTAAACTGTTAATCTTGTACTTTGCACAGTGATGCCGTCCATGTCCTGAAGCAGCAGAGCAGACCCAGAACATCACACCACCACCATGTTTGAATGTGCTTATGACGTTCTTTTTCTGAAATGCTGTTAGTTTTACACCAGTTGTCATGGGTCAGTCTTGTCTCTTTCTGACGATATTTGCGTAAAACTCCTGGGTACTAGTATATTTTTAATCAAATGTGTTTCGCCTTGGTACATTTTAGCCCTGTCTCTTTCTTATTGTTTAATCATGAACTCTGACCTTCACCGAGACAAGTAAGGTCAGCCGACATTTGAACTTTTCCACATTTTGTTTTTCTATTTTTTGGGGATTTTATGTGACACACCAAATAATTCACAACAGTAAAGTGAAAAGTTAGGTAATAAAACAATATCCCAAGCTTTGAACATCTCACAGAGCTCTGTTCAATCTATTATCCGATAATGGAGTATGACCCCACTGCAAACCTACCAGAACATAATACAGACATTAATCAGAGAAAAGACTCTGGAGGAGCTGCAGAAATACTCAGCTCAGGTTGGAGATCCAACCTCCGCAAATAGTGGCAAGGAGAAAGCCACAATAATTCCAGTTTGCAGTTTGTCATAACCCATATGGGAGAAACAACAAACATGTGGAAGAAGGTGCTCTGATGCAGACTCTGTGTTGCTGATAAAACACTGCAAAGGCTGCAAACCATCCACATGGTGAACCACGTTGGTGGCCGCGTCATGCTGTGGGGATGCTTTTCTTCAGCAGGAACGGGAACCTGGTAAGAGATGATGGGTAGATGGATAGATTTGAATACAGGGTAACCCTGGAGGAAAACCTAATAGAGGCAGTGGAGGAGTTGAGGCTGGATTGGAGGTGGTTTGTCCGCACATTCTGTTGATTTCTGATCATCTTTGACTTTTACGTCCTTTGGCTGTAAATTATGAATTTACAATCCAGCTTCTTGTTGTGAGGCTGCTTGCATCTGGACTCCAGGTGCTTGGATGCAAACAGATGTTTGTAGCATTTCTGGGATGTCAGCAGCAGCATTGCATTGGAGTGAGGGCGGGCTTATAGTGAACCGTGCCACTCCCAGCCCTGGCCTTCACGGGAGCGCGCCTCTACTCCTGTGCGCAGTCTCGCTTTTACTACCGACAGGCACGGAATCCATGGGAGGAAGTCACTGAGATTGGAAAACGGACTACAACTCTGCTCAGGACCGGGAAAAAACAACCAAACTCAACCCGAGGAAAGGAAGGGGTCAGAGCGCTTCACTTTCCTCACCAGGATTTATTTAAAAACAAGATCCAAGTTTGGGAATATGGACTGAGTGGCGCAGATGGAGGCGGCGAGAAGTTTGGTGTTGGTCGGGGCCGTTCTGCTCGGAGCGACGGGCGCTTTGAGCAGGGAAGGTGGGTAACTTTTTAACGTCTTTAGCGCCTCCGGTGTCGGGAAGGCGGACTCGGAACCGGTTAGGAGTTCTGTCAGCTAGAGTCTGGCGGTCAGAGTTCGTTGTGAAATGCTCCATGATTGATTCTGGTCAGGACCACATTCCTCCGTGACTCCGCAGAGCCAGTCGGTCCCTGCTGGGGCTCGCAGGGTTTAGGAAGCGCAGATCGGGAAGGGAAATCACACCTGTCCCACCGGAGACATAAAAACTCACAGGAACCTGCAGCTCGCTGTGTAACATAAATAAATAAAAAACACATCTAGAAATGTATACGTGGAAAAAATCAGAAAACCTGCAGCTGAGCTGTGCACTGCAGGCTGTTTCCCCGCCTTGTATTTGTAAATAAAAACAAAACAACAACAACAGGCCGTGCATTGTGTCCTAAAAGATCACGACGATGTCAATTATTCACTGCTGGCTCTGGAGGGGACATTGTCTGACAGAGGGCCACTTGTTACACTTAGAGCTTGATTGCAAGCCAGAAAAACAAGAGCTAACTGAAAGTGCAAGCGCAGATTTGCAGAAAAACAAATCATACAATGCCTCGCCAAAGTATTCACACCCCTTGATCTTTTATCTGTGTCTCACATTAAAAACACATACCTTAAGGCATTTTGTGGGGATTTTATCTGATAAAACAACAAAAAAGTGTGCATAACTGTGAATTGGACGGAAAATTATACATGACAGTCAAAATGATTGCGTTAGGAGAGCTATTAGTTGTGCACTCCACGAATCTGGCAAGTAGTACTTTTTGCAGCTTGCAACAATCCTTGTAGGGGAACATAGCAGACATGTGGAAGAAGGTCCTTTTGAACTCTTGCACCTTCATCCAAAATGCTTTGTGAAACACTGCACATAAACCTAAACACAGCAACTCCTACTGTGAAACATGGTGGTGGCAGCATCATGCTTAGGGATGCTTTTCTTCAGCTAAAACAGGTAAGATGGATGAAGTTAAATGAATGGAAGTCTTGGATTAAAACCTGTTAGAGGTGGCAAACGACTCAAGGCTACAGCAGCAAGATTCAATACTTCAAAATCAGTGTTCACATACGCTCTCTATCCAGTCTGACTAAGCTTGAGCAATTTTGCGTAGAGGAATTTGAAAAATGTTTAATTTCTAGGTGTACAAAGCAGGTAGAGACATACCCCCTAGAAACTTGCAGCTGTAATTTCATTGAAAGCTGGTTCTTCAAAGTATTGTCTCAGAGGGGCTAAATGCAAAGGAGTGACACACTTAAAATTATTTGCTACGTTGCGTTGGTCTATATCATAAAATGAGTTGAGGTTTGTGGGTGTAACGTAACAAAGTGTAAAAAAGTCCGAAACGTTTCGTGCTTTTTAAAGTCTTAAAAGGAAATGTTTCTGGTATTTTTGTTGGAAATGCATCTGCAGAATGTTTTGTGTTTCTCTTTGAGTGATTTTTAGATAATGACCATGTTTGCTGTCAGGAAACGTTAACAGTCAGAATTGCACTGAAAAAAATACTAGAATAGCAATATTATTTCACATTAATGGTTTTTTACATCGAATTTGACATCTAGGTAAGACCGAAACAGAAAGGTCAATAATAGGCCCAGTCAGATCACTATAAAAGCTTTAAATCATATGGGGAAAAAATACACACATCGATAGCTGAGATTTCGATTTTTTTATTTTGCAAATGCAGAGTTTATTGATTTATACTCGTCAATTTTTTATTGGCGTGCACAGTTAAACATTAAAAGCATGTTGGAAAGGGAGTCCTGCATGTAGATATGTAAAAAATCAAATAAAAAAACAACCCTATCATATGACCCCAAAATAAGCAGCTGGGTTGCCCTGGCCGCCCCCACCGCTGCAGCTACTACTGCACAAACACAAAGTTAATAGTCACAGGTGATGTCGCTTCCAAATCAAATGCATTGTTGATGGGAACTGGTTGGTGTACTTTAGCCTGCCGTGTTTATCTTTCAAGCATCGGAGATCAGCATGAGCGCTCTGACTGGTTTCCAGAGTTAGGCAATGCAGCATGCACAGTGGATGAATCCTCGCATTCTCACATTCACCAAAGGGATTCCTCACTCTGCTGCCTCCCCTTCTGATATTCTGTGTCATGTTTTTGCCATGTTGGCCTCGGCCACTGGTTAACTCATAACTAAGTCATGAGTCACTGGCCTAGACTGGGTTAGTGATCTAAAGTACCCCTAACTGTGGAGGCGGCCAGCGGTGGAGGCCATCATGCATGTAAGGCTTGTAGGGACAAATCTCCACTGCAAATATGAGGTGCTAAAATAATGCAACAGCCAGATTCTTAAGTTATTAAGTGTGTCTTTAATTGTGATCTGCATAATCCCATTAAGAGATGAACTTTCTACTTATAATCATACACTGTGGTTGAAAAAGCTCTAATTATTGCGCGTTTTGGTACTAGGAACTGGGTCCTCATTTCAGGCTGAAGTAACTGTTATGCCCCCAGTTTTCTAATGTTTGGTTCAACCAACAGGCAACAAAAGTTTATGGAGTGATGTTACTGAATATAAGGTAGGTCTGTTATTCTTATTTTGGCAAATTAATTTACAAATATGGACTAATAGCGATATGGACAGGCAGCAGTGGGAGAACAACATGAGTGAAGAGACACAAGTGCAGAAATGTCCAGACAAGAAATTGGCTGAGAAAAATACCATACTTTTGTTTAGGTGTTTGCAAAAAAAAAGTAAAGTAAAATATGATCCATTCACTTTTCTTGAGACACAGACTGGAAAAATTAGGATATATGAGTCTGGAAGTAGTTGAGTTGTTCAACATGAACACTGGCGCACAAAGTTGCTGACTGGGAACGTTGTGCATTTGTGTGATATTCAAGGAACAATATCTTGTATGTCACATAAGGCGCTACTCTGTCCGACTTTTCAGAAACAGCAGCTCGTCAAAAACTGTACAAAAAAGACAGCAAAAATTTAGTGTGTACGAATCCTCCTCAGGGTTGAGACCTTAATGGTGCAAGAACTGTAAATGCTGAGCTCCAAATGTGTGGAAAACAGAGGCTGGTCTCATATGGTGGCTGAGGCAGTGAGGGGTACTGGGGGCTGGTTTGTTCAGTGCAAATTAACAGAAACATGTTCTAAGTAATCATTTACAGTCCCTTGTCTTTTATTACATTTTGTAATGTTATAACCACAAACTTCAAATGTGTTTTATTGGGATTTTATGTGATACACCAACACAAAGTAGTGCATAACAATGAAATGGAAGGAAATGCAGTAAAGATCTGAAAAGTGCGGTGTGCATATTTATTTATGACACGGACTCAATACTCATTGCAATTACAGCTGCAAGCCCTTTGGGGGTATGTCTCTCCCAGTAGTTTAAGCTCATTCAGATTAGACAGAGAGCGTCTGTGAACATCAATTTACAAGTCATGCTACAGGTTCTCAATCGAATTTAGGTCTGGACTTTGACTGGGCCATTCAAAAACATGAAAATGTTTTGATCTAAACCACTCCATTATATCTCTGGCTTTATGTTTAGGGTTGTTGTCATACTGAAGACGAACCCCCACACTAGTCTCAAGTCTTTTTTTTAAGGGTTGCCTTGTATTTAGCTACATCTATGCGTGGTCCTCAAAATTCAAAAGAGGGGTTTAGCTTCATCCATCCTCCTATCAACTCCCCACAGTATGAGGCTGCCATCACACATGGCGTTCTCACATGTTTCAGTTGTGGTCCCATCTGACCAGAGGTCCTTCTTGTACATGTTTGCTCTGCACTGATCATCAATCTTTGATTGCACTGCTTAGAGCTGGTCTGTCACATAATATCTAAATAAAATGCATTAAAGTTTGTGGTTGTAATGTGACAAAATGGGAAAAATGTCAAGGCAGTTCAATAGTTTTACAAGGCACTGTAATTTTCATGGAATATTGGTGATGCATTTCCTTTGGGCTCTGAAGTTCGATGTTCAAACATCCCGGTCGGAAAAACAACTGGAATGTCTCCCTAAAGTCAGAATTCTGACCTGGAAAATCGGAGCTTGCCGAGCAGCCCCGAGTTCAGCATCCCATCCTTTCATAAAGAATATAGCTTTATAAACAATACACTTGATGGTTTTGTAACTCTTTAGTGTTTGAATAGATAAAATAGAGAGAGATATGTTTTATTGGATTATAGTGGTAATAGATATTAGCCAGTGTGATGTCGTTCCAGGCTCCGAGCTCTGGTTTATGAGACAAATCAAATGCAGCATTATACCCTGATGAAAAATTGTCTCTTTAACCGACTAGCTAGATGAAAAGGCTGTGTTATTTTTTTGTGGTTATTGGTTTATTGTTCCAATACATCAGTGAAATGATTGTAGTAATAATTATTATCAGACATTTTTCTCCTCAGGCTCTTTTATCTGCTGATCCTTCTTGTTTTCACTCTGCTTGTGTACATCCAGCTGCAAAACCATCCAACTGTGCTTTTTATGCATGGGATAAAGCAGAAAGTTTTCTAGTCTTATAATCTTTTGTACGTCTGAGTATGTTGTTGTGATTGTCGTCCTGCATGTCAGCGTAAATGAGCAAGAAGCTCATACCTGTTGCTCCACTGCTTACAGTACAGTACAGATCCTGTTCTGCTTGTCTGTTGAGCAATATCTGTTTTGTTTTTTTTCCTTTATCGACCATAAGGCGGAAAAGAACATTGTTTAGTACGGTTGTGTAGTTTATGCAGGACCTGATCCTGCAAGTAGCAGCGCTACTGTGGGGATTACAATGGGATGTTATCTTTTTTAAACATACCGGGAAAGTCCTGTTGGATCAGCTTGGTCTGTTTGTGCTAGTCTTTGGAGGGATCCTGTCCATTCCAGCAGAGTGGAGACCAGAGGATCTGACTGATTGCTCTGGTTACGCCACACTAAAGCTCTTCCAACCTTGATTCGGCCTGACTACCTCTAGCTGCAGCATCGTGTTTGTGTCGCCAGCCCTGCTCGCTCTGGTAAACAACACGCAGGCACACTCCTTGTGCTAACTGGAACGCTGCCACACACAGGTGTGGCTTCAAACTGGCTTTCATTTTTCAGTCTTCAGCATCATGCAGTTCATTAGTTCAGCGCTGCCAGCTCACAATCAGCTCACAAACAAAACAACCTCTCTGGCACTGAGATCACAATCACACTTCTTACTACAAAAATAGCATTTACAAGAAAATCTGTCAACGTTTACAATATTTTTATTTCTTCTCTTTATTTATAACCAAACAGACAGACGTGAACAAATGAGGATGTTGCCCTGAGCTCTGGAAAATTAGACTCCTCCTAATTAATTAATAATTAATTACAGAAATTAATAACAGAAAACATAATGTGTTAAAGAGAAATAGCATATTCATTGTCACTGTGGAATGTTTATATGCATATGCCATTTGAACCAGTGTTTAAATGAGTAAATATCAGATGGGGTGCAAGTGAATGCGGCGCATTATGATCTCAGAGCTATATAGTGCTTCAGTTTGCCAAGTGATGTTCAAGGAGAGCGTTATTTGGTGAAACCGTGCAGGATAACGTGAATAGATGTACGATAAAAAACTTCACAGATGTTTTGTTTTACCACAGAGCCCCAACATTTAAAAAAAGTTTTCTGTTATTTCTTTATTGTATTTTGGTTAATTATGCAGCATTCAGGTTGAGGCATTCAGAAAAATACACTTTTGTAGAGGATTTCAAAATCAAATTTCCCTTAAAAGGTTGTGACTGTAAATAATGACACAGAGATGGGTTGAACACTTTTCTGTCTAGAAAAGACAGAAACTCTGTTTTTGTAAAACACATGTTTAACTTTTTTTTGTAAAATAGTTGCAGGATTTAGAAGAGTAGAAAGTGTAAAGCTGCTGGTTTATTTCCCATAAGACATTTAAATTTAACCGAATGGCTTGATGAACCACTGCATTAAAGCATAGCCACAATATTCTAGTTTACACTAAATCGAGGTAGAATTTGCTGTAAATTAAAATAATGCACATTTTATGTGTCTATTTACTGATTGAGTCATGAATCAAAATTTATTGGAATTGAAAAACTCTGCCTGCTGTTTCAAATTTTCCCATTTGATAAAAAGTAATTATAATAATTATGTAATTTTATGTAATTATGTAATTTTTAATGGTGTCCCACCAGTGAGAAAGAGTTAAAAGCATCTCAGGTTTCAGGTACCAGAGGTCCTTCTTAAAGGTGTTCATCTTCACTTGCTGGAGGTACGGCAATATTTCCACACCTCCTTTTAATAATCAGTCCAGAATGACACAGTTTGTCATGAGTCACTTAAAGCGCTTTAAACTAGAGCCCCTGTTAACTGATCGTATTCACAAATGTCTGCACATTCATTCACAGGCAGAGTTTGGGAAAACCACATTGCTACCTGATTATGAAATATCATCTTAATCTTTAGGTAGCAAAACGTTGGGTATTTCCTGAAATTAGAGATGTGATGATTTTATTGAATCAAGGCATGTTTTAACTATGAATCATAACTAAATTCCCCATACCCCATTGTTGGAGTACTGTGTGTAATTTTATCTAGGCCTCTTACCCAGTGGGGCATCTGGATGCATTTTGCCCATGGCTTGCAAAACTGTATTATAATCCATTATCCATTCATATTAAAGTCTTGATCTAACCAATCTGGGTTTTTTCTTACCAAACACGTGTCTTTTCTCCCTTTTATAATGATATTCACAGTGAAAGAGAAACTGTATTGGTTGGTGCACCTCCCAGTCCTTTTGTGTGATGTGAAATGCTCTCCTCACAGTGTTCAGAGTAATTTTTTAAAATATTTTTTGTAAAAAAAAATTAACTGGAACAGCAGTGAAATATGTTGCGGGCAGATTTTCAATGAGTCAAATGCAAATATAGAGCAAACATGCTTATTCACATAAGAGCAGATTCTCAGTAGCAGCAAGCTGTAGCGTTACTGATGACTGTTGCTGTATTCACTGAGTCAAATAAATCTTTAAAGACAAAAAATAAAGCCATACATGCTTTTGGTGACATGTTGTCTGATCATTACTGTAGGTTTTTATATGAGTTAGAGCAGCATATTGAAGCTGGGATCAATTTTAAACGTGTCGCGCTGCGACTCGATATTGGTAGATGCCGAATCTTAAATGACTCAAATCCATTCTGGGGACAAAAGAAATCGTGATTGGGACATCTCTACATGTACATGTAAGAAAAACTGAATTCAACGTTAATTTGAAAAGCAAAAATTGTTATTAAAGCTTTAACCGCGTCACTAGATGGCTAATTTGCTCACTTTGCGTTTTTGGAGTGATATGGTGGAATTGTGTAATTATTGTGGCATATTCTGGTCAATATGTGCAGTAATTTGCAAAAGTGTTGAGTCATTCTACATTTTTTTCACATTTTGGTGGTCTTGAATAAACTTTCCTGAGGCTTTTTAAGGTATTCCAGTTTTTCTTTGGTTGCTTTCTCACTCATTTTCAGTCTAGTTTGGTAAATGGTTAATGGCCTGTGCTTGGCGCTTTATCTAGTCCAAGGACTAAGACCAAAGCCTATTGATTAAACAGTTTTATACGCAGGTGAAGTGAACTAAGCATGTTGCAGCCTGGAACCAAGAGAGGTTGGACATGGTTTTCAAAGCAAGACAAAATGAGGGTGCAACTGAATCCAGAACAAATAGGTTTTGGCTTCTTCCCACAGTCCAAAAACATTGACTGTTGGGTTGGTCTCTAAATTGTCCTTAGGTGTGATTGTGTGCATGTATGGTTGTTTGTCCTGTGTGTCTCTGTGTTGCCCTGAGATAGCCTGGCGATCAGTCCAGGGTGTACCCCGCCTATTGCCCGTAGACCAACACTTCAAACCGACAAAAGGATATTTTTATCAGCGTATGCATCGGAAGAATCAAAGCTCAGGCAAAGAAAAAACTTTTGAAACAAGGAAATACCTGAGTGGAAATTTCTGCGAGATTATGCTGTCTAAAACAGTTAGGGAACTTCTCATAGATGAGAAGAAATTAATAGAGGAGTGGCAGGGCGAGTTTTGGTTGATTGATTGGAGCACAGCGCAAATATCTTAGCAAGAGGACAGCGGACAATCAGAGCGCACAGTGAGTGATAAAAGCGAGGGGGTATTTTCGGCTGCCGGGAGACAGAGGAGTGGGCAGCTCCTCACAAGGCCACATATAAACACGCAGGCGTTGCTGAGCGACCTTTAGAGAGCAAACAATGAGGGGATAAAGGAAGGTTAAGCCCAAAACTAGAGTTACACACTCGTTTTAGAAATCAGGAAAATCTGCTCAGTTGTGCTTTTTCTCATGGCACATTCATCTAATCCCAGGATTACTTGTCTGTGTGTGAGTCTTCGTTTCACAACCTTTTTAATATCTGTTTTGACAAAAATGATTAAAAACGAAAACGGAGCTCCCGTCTTGGCTGAACATGTAAAATGATTTTCCATGAAGAATTCACTGAACAAGCCAGACCGAACAAGACATTTAATTTGCTGTTTGACGCAAGCTCCAACTACTGGGTGTGTATTTTTTAATCACACACTGTTTGCTGCTGTAGCTGGCTGCCAGGTTCTAATACGGCTCTTATTTATGCTTTATTGGGAAACACCTCAATGCCAAGTTGACATGCAGTGAGCACTGGGGCATCACAAATAAAGCTTTACACATGATTGATGCTCATAGTTGATAAAACCGGCTACATAACCAAACAAATCACTGTCCAGTTGCCTGGCAAGACTTTCTCCTTCTCCTCCAGAGAACTTTAAGTGTTTCTTCTCCTAAAGCAGAGAGAGGTACAGCGGTGGTAGAAGGGTAAAGGGGCTCAAGCAAGAAAAGCAGGCTGTCTGTTGAAGAGCTGTTGGAAAGATACCAAAAGGAAGTCATTTATAACCTCCAAAGAGGAGGGACTGTCCACTGTGTGACTGCCTGCTAAGGCATGAGAGCTATGTGTCTTTAAAAGCCCTTGTGGATTGCAGTGCTGCATGACCCTGAATGCAATGCAGTGTGGGACCCTCTGTGGGGAATCTGTGCACTCTGAAAGACAACCCTCCTCCACTGACTTACTCTCTCTGTCTTTCTGGAGCTTTGGGAACTGTATTCTGTTCACGGATACATGCAAACAGTTATAGGCTGTAACAAAGTAAAGTTCAGGGCTGTGCAAACATGTCAGACAGTTCATTACAATATAAGCATGTGCAGCATCAGGGGTTGCACATGATTGCATGGACTGCAGTGAATAGTTAACGATCATGTTTCCAAGTGCGATACATCCACGCTCAGCATGCCAATATTATATTTGGTCATTCCAAATGACCGCCCCCTTAACTGCCATACACCACATTTAGATCATGGTAGCTCAGATGCTAAAGTCAAGGGAGCCGCAGTCAGAAGGAAAGGAGAGAAGGTTGGAACATATGGAGTTGGTTTGGTTATTCCATCCTGATAAGGTATATCCTCATCACAGCATTCAGAAATTCACTTTGTATGATTTCCATACTTCGCCAGTCCCCTACACATCCCATCCATCCATCCATCCATCCACATTTACACTCCGCAGGTATGGGTTAGTTGTAATCCATATCATCTTCCAAATATTACACAATTACATATTTCCCTGAAATCATGCAACCCTACAATAAACTCTGTAGAAATATCTGCCGTAAATTTAGATGGAAAATTTGTATTTAAACTGGGAGAACTGGTAGCTTTGGAGGTTCGGGTCTGGAAAAGTTTGGACTTTTCTTTTAGATATTTTTTCAGCACTAGGGGCCTTTATTTATTTATTTTATATATTTATTTTTTGACAGTAGGCAGACAGGAAAGAGGGGTAGAGATAGGGGGAGACATTCGACAAATATGGCCAGGTCCGGGACTCGAACCCGGGTCAGCCGCTTCGAGGACTGTAGCCTCGGCATATGGTCGCGTGCTTAACCCCTACACCATCAGCGCCGCCAAAAGTTTGGACTTTTGACACAAAGCATGTATGGTGATCCCATTTCTGTCTGGAACCAAAAATATAAAGAATTTAACTATTTCACTGACCCTTTTTAAATGTTCTACAGCTTTTACTTCTACCAATCATATATTTATTAATTTATAATGTGCATGTATATGCATCTCATAAAGGGGAGTTACTAAGTTGTGTTCATGATGTTTTGTGTGTTGCAGTTTGCCTGGGCACAGACATGAAACTAGCCCTGCCCTCCAGCCTGGAAAATCATTACGAGACCCTCAGGCTGCTCTACACCGGCTGCCAGGTTATCCATGGCAACCTGGAGATCACACACCTCAGTGGAAACCCGGACCTCTCCTTCCTGCAGGTAGTTTGAGTCTTCCACTTCCACACTGAAAAGTGTTGTTGTTACCCTGACCTGTCAGTCCTTGTGTATGGTGTGTTCACTGCCTGGAAAAGCGATCAGATTTTTAGGTTTCGGATCTATTCTCTGAGCAGCTTAAGCAGAACTAGAAGAAATGGTTTGGGTTGTTGTTTTTTTTCAGGTAAATTATTAAGTCAGTCCTCCTGTTTGTTGTCTCCCTCCACAGGGGATCATAGAGGTGCAGGGGTATGTACTTGTTGCACATGTCTCAGTCGCCCTGGTGCCTTTGGACAATCTTCGGATTATAAGAGGCAGCCAGCTGTACAACTCCAACTATTCACTGGCTGTGCTGGACAATCAGAGGCTAAAGACACTCCGGCTTCGTAGCCTTAAAGGTCTGTTAAAAAGCAAACATGCTAAAAGTCAGGTTTGTGTGAGCTGTTCTGGCTATGTGCTACAAGCTGGGTTTGTTCATATTCACTAAAAGATTTGAAAAGAGTGCTGGTGTTGTTCGTCCTGCAGAGATCTTGTTGGGTGGGGTGTCTATTTGGGGGAACCCCCAGCTGTGCTTCCCGGATCCTCAGAGCATCATATGGAGGGATACCTTGGATGAGCAGAACACCCCCCACCAGAGCCTGCACCGTCTGCAGTCCCGAGCCCCTAACTGTGAGCTGCTGATTATTATACCAGTTATTTTACAGTTTAGTACAGAACAGCAATGCGCTGCTCAAATATGACTTAGAATAAATGTGGAAACTCCCGTTTAGCATTTATGTCACTGAGCCGCATTCATCTGAATGAATGGTCTTGCATCTTGTAATGATATATCTAGCCCTCTTTAATACATTTATTGGTGTGCCTCTTAAAAATGTTTGCGGTTACTGGTCTGTCCTGAAGAGTCTAAAACAGGGGTTTCTACACTTTTCAGCTTGTGCCAGAGACTGCCGACCCCCTAAAAATACATACATACTCTATATTTACATACTCTACATTTATTTATAAAATATAGTGAAATAATTATATGTACAGTATTTATAAATCAATTTATGTTTTAAAAATGACATTTGATTATTCAATTTCTTTATTTCATAGGACTTTCAAAGTTATTTATTTCATGATAAATTAATTTATTTAATGTGTCCCTTTGGCCCTCCAAAAACATGAGCTGTCACATCATGATGATTTTGAAATCATCTCGCAACCCCCCACTTGGTGTTTGATTTAGCTGCATTATTACAAAGACCCCTGCTGGTTGTCAAAATAAAAGCCTTTTCTTTTGTGTTCATTCAGACATTTGAAATTCTCTCATTTACTCATTTACACTCCATCTGACCTATTATGTTGTAATGTATTGCCAGACTTGACAATAGAGGCTTTAAATGTTGATTTAGAATATGGTTCTCTAATGATTTAAAAATCCTCCAATGGCTTGTCATCCATTGAGGAGAGGAAAACCCTTCGACTTTCGAGTGAAGGTGTGGACAACATGAAGGGACTAACTGATGTTAAGTATGTCATTACAGAGACAAATAAATTTTTCTATATTTTTTCCAACATTAAAACATATTTAAATCTCTAAAGGGATAAACATTGTGTTTGTCCCATTTATATATATTTTACAACAAGCCCTAATCGTTTTTGTTTTACATATTAAGTTAAATGTTAGAAGATTATAAGATAAATGTTCAAGTGTTTGATTAGGTTGATTAGTAAAGGATTTTAAATCCTAACCTACAGCAATGCTGTAAGATATTTATTTCAGTCGTTACAGACTTAATACTTGACTTGGACTTGTGAATATCTTTGCTTCAAGTGAACTTGCAGCTCAGAGGCGTTGTAGACATGGTTCCCCTGCAACCTGCCTGTATAAGTACTTTGCATAAAATGTACCACTTTGAGTAAGTTTCTTCTGAAAGGGGCTACAGTCAGTCATTTTTGTGGTGGTGTAGTGGGCTGTCTGCGTCTTTGATATGAGCGGCTCAGGTTCGAGTCCCTGTCGCCTCAGGAAGGGCCTCCGGCGTAAAAACTCTGCCAAATCTGTGTGCAAATTATACTGACTTGCTGTGGCGACTCCTGAATCAGGGAGCAGCCTAAAAGGACCTACTTTTACTTGCAGTATAACTAGCTGATATTATCCGGTTAATTATCAGGCTATCTCCTCAGGTAGCCAGCCTGCAGTTTACTGCTTAAACTGTTGTTTTAGGAACAATGTTGCCTTAATAAGAGAGATAGATGGTGCTGCTTTAGTTTCAATGCATTAACTCTCAGTGAATGCCGTGACTGTAAATGCCTCCAAACTGCCGGTTTGGTCTTTCCTGACATCTGCCCTGTTTGGGCCATGTTTCCTGTCAGTCAGTCAGTGATACTTGCTACTCAAGTGACGTTTCTTAGTGAGCAGCTGAGGTTTGCAGAGTCTGTTTGTTTTTTCTTTGGCTTAAACTGTGAGAATTATGTGCTCAAATTTCTGCTGTTGCTTGTTTTTCTCTGGTTCAGGTGCAAACTGTCATCCCACATGTGAGAAAAGGTGCTGGGGGGAAACAGAGCAGGACTGCCAAACCCGTGAGTTTAAATCTTGCAATCTTGATGGTGATACTGCAATATTTTTACAAGTTAGTAATGAAACTGCTGATCTCTCCTCGTTTAAAGTGACAAGAATAAACTGTGCGTCTGGCTGTCAGCGATGCAAAGGTCCTCTTCCTAACGACTGCTGTCACAGGCAGTGTGCAGCCGGGTGCACTGGACCCAAAGACTCAGACTGTTTGGTAAATGACACCCTCGCTTTTATCCACACACCTACATTTATATATGCCGCCGATACTTAACGTTTCTCCTTCCCCATTCTTCTGTTCAGGCATGTCGTCACTTCAACGATAGTGGAGTGTGTAAGGAGAATTGTCCCCCGCCCACAATCTACGACCCAGTCACCTATCAGAACAAACCCAACCCCAACAGGAAGTTCAACTTTGGAGCCACTTGTGTTAAGATGTGTCCCTGTAAGAACCGAGATTATGCTCCAGCTGATAGCAACTGTTCAACACTTTAGGCCTTCTCCTGGTTGTGTAACAAGATATTCAGAGACTCCGGGTTGCTCCTTGAACTCTTTCTCTCTGTGTAGATAACTACCTGGCTATGGAAGTGGCCTGCACTTTGAATTGTCCCCGATCCAACAAGGAAGTCATCATCAAGCAGCCGGACGGTACTGAGACGCAGAAATGCGAAAAGTGTGAAGGAGACTGTGCCAAAGGTGGGACGCAAACATTCATTGAAAGCTTCATTTAGCTCCAGTTTGAAACACGATGGTGGCAGCAGCATGCTTAGGGGTCACTTTGTGGTGATGCGGGAAAGATGTGGTAAATACAGGGTTATCGTGGTAGAAAGATGCTGCAAAAGACTTAAAACTGAGGTAGATGTTCGACTGCCAACAGGACTGGGAGCCTAAACATAGAGCCACTGGAATAGTTTAGGCCAAAGTATATTTAAGCATTGGAATGGCCCAGTCAAAGTCCAGACCTAAATCAAGATTCAAAAATGTGGCAAACTTGACAAATGATGTTTACGGATCTCTTTATCCCATCGAAGTCAGTTTGAGCTAATACCCCCAATCCAATTAAGTTATGATGTTGTGTAAAATGTAAAAAAAAACAGAATACAATGAGTTGCAAATCCTGTTCAACCTATATTCAACTGAATACACTACAAAGACAAGATATTTGTTCAAACTGATAAACTTTGTTGTTTATTTGCAAATATTAACTTATTTTTAATTTGATGCTTGCAACACGTTTCAAAAAAGCTGGGACAGGGGCATGTTTATCACTGTGTTGCGTCACCTTTCCTTTTTACACTTAATAAGCATTTGAGGACCGAGGAGCGTTTGAGACTGAAGCAATGTAGCTGGAATTCTTTCCCATTTGTTGATCAGTAATCCGGGGTCTCCATCGTCGTACCTACTTCATAATGCGCCACACAGTTTTAGTGGGAGACAGGTCTGGACTGAAGGCAGACCAGTCTGAAATAAGCAGGGATGTCGCTGAAAAACAGGTTGCTTTGATGGCAGCAGATGTTGCTCCAAAACCTGGATGTACAGTACCTTTCAGCATTAATTGTGCCTTTATAGATGTGCAATGTACCCATGCAATGGACACTAACACATGCCTAGACCAAAACAGATGCTGGAACTTTGCGCTGATTACAATCCGGATAGTCCTTTTCCTCTTTGGCCTAGAGGACACGACATCAGTCATGACACTCACCTGTTTCCAGTTAACCTGTTCACCCGTGGAATGATCCAAACAGGTATTTTTTTAGCATTCCTCAACTTCCCCAGTCGTTTTTGCCCCTGTCTCAGCTGCTTTGGAATGTGTTGCAAACATCTAATTCAAAATAAGTGAATATTTGCAAAAAAGAACATTAAATATCTTGTGATTGTAGTGTATTCATTTGCATATAGGTTGGACTGGATTTGTATATCATTGTATTCTGTTTTTAATCATGTTTTACCCAATGTTCCAACTTTTTGGAATTGGGTTGTATTTAGAAAATTTGAAGAACCAGAAAAGTCATTCTGTAGATATGCAAGGCTGGTAGGGACATACCACAGAAGAACTGAATACAAACCCATTTTTTCTGCTTTCTGCTAAACAAAATTAAAATTAGGTGTACTTTTCCTTTAACTTCACAATTTCACCTTTGTGATGGCCTATCACATAAAACAACAATAAAACACATTGAAGTTTTTGGTTGAAACATGATAAAATGTGAAGATATTCAAGGGGCAGAATTACTTTCTTACAATAGGATCAAAGATTTTACTTCAGCCTGGTTGGGTTGAATTGTTTGGCAAAATTGGTACTTTTTTTATCAGCTTAGTCGTCGTTTTAATGTGTTGTTTAAAACGTTGCTTTGTAACAGAGAGGTACATCATTTAAAAAAAGAGGATCAATCTTTTCACTTTAGTTTGATGCCTGCTTCCTTAACCAGCCTTTGTTTTAAGCTGTTCATCACTTTATATTTCATTGATGTCTACAGATGTTAATCACTGCCAGTTCTGAGAATCTTTTATGAGTACAGTGTTGTGTCTGGATTTTATTTGTGCTGGGTGAAACTGAACATGTTCCTCATCCGTCACAGATTGTTACGGTCTGGGTATGGACAACCTCGGCGTCACGGACAACCACAGCGTCACCATAGTAACATCTGCTAATGTGGGACATTTCAGCAAGTGCGCCAAGATTTTTGGAAGCCTCGCCTTTCGGGCTCAGAGCTTTGCAAGGTAAGAGACAAACTAGAGCGAACAGTTAGTCGTGAAATTATTTTTCAAATAATTCAGCTGTTGCTTAAATGTATTACTTGAAATCTGAAGAAAAGGTGGGATAAATATATAGGGGTGATTTCTGCCTCTCCACTCCTGAACAGGAAGTGTGAGGCTCTGATTCATCAAGGTTTTTCTTCAATATTGGCAGACTGCCAGGCTGACTTAGGACCTCTGCTGCTGGACATGAAATGAAAAGTTTGCTGGTTCATGTTTGCTGTAGTATCATGATGTGGGCTGGAATTATTTTACCTAGCATGTTTCTGAATCTTTCAGTCAGTGAATCAACACAACAAATGCAGACAAAACATCCAGACATTCTGACTTATAACCAATTAAAAACCTCTTACTGCTTCCTTGTCCCTGTCGAAGTTAAAGTATCACCATATCGTTCTGCCACTCAATGTTTTGCATGTAGGTCGAAAGGTTATATTTTGGTCTCATTTAATGAGAGCCTGGAAACAGGACCTCTTATGGGTTTCTCCTTGCCAGTGGTCCAGATTTGTGAAGTGAAAGAGTGTTCCCATGTTGACATATTCTCCCACCTGAGCTGTGGCTCTCTGTAGGTTCCTATAGTTACAAATTGTTTCTGATTCTCTGATTAATGCTCTCCTTGACCACTGTCTCAGTTTAGGTGCACATCCATGTCTTTTCAGCTCTGCAGTTGGTCCATCCTTTCTCCATGTTCAGATGATGGATTGAAAAGAGCTTTGTGAGATGTTCAAAGCTGGGGAAATTGTTTTATAACCCTGCTGTGAACGTGTCCACAACTTTCTCCCTGACCTGTCTGCTGTGCTTCTTGGTCCTCGTTCTTCTGTTTGTTCACTAATGTTCTCAACTGAGGCCTACACACAATAGCTAGGTGTATAGTGGGACATAGTTACATCTAGTTTGACCCTGTTTACTAATTATTGGACTTCTGAGGGCCGAAGGTTGCATTTGACTTTATTTACTGGTGTCAGAGAGAAAGGAAGTTAAATAGATATACAGTCATATATACAGTATGTACGGCTTAGATTTTCATTTGTAAAGAAATTTCTGAAAATTACATATTCACGGGCGCGGCACATGGCGTAGTGGTAGGGCGCTTGACCCATATACGGAGGCCTCAGTCCTTGACTCAGCCATCCCGGGTTCGAGTCCCGACCTCGGACACCTATGCAGTGTGTCTTCCCTCTCTATTCACCCCACTTACTGTAAGCCTACTTTGGAAAAATAAATGCAACGAAAAATGACCCCTAGTGCCGCAAAAATATATATATGAAAAAACAAAAATGATGTACTCACAATTTTCCACTATTTCCTGTTTTTTGATAGACAATATCCCCATAAAATACATGTGGTTATAACTAAAAAACTGTAAGATTTGTTGTGAAACTCATAAAAAATAAATGTGGGTAAGCCTGGATAGATGCAGATTTTATCAGTGAAAATGATTAAAACTGTGGGTTTGAGAAAAAAACAAGGAGGTTCCTCACACTTGTTCTGTTTACTTACACATAGTTGAACTCGAAGCATCTTTAATCCTGAGGCTAGATTATAATAAAAGTGTTCTGTTGGTGTTTCTTCCTCTTCGTTCAGGGACCCTGTGACCAACACATCCGGGCTGACTTTGGAGCAGCTGAGAGCCTTCAGGAAGCTGGAGGAGATTACAGGTATAGACTCTTTGTTAATGTTTCTGCAAGGTTTTACCAGCAAAATATGACAGATCTCAATTCAGTTGCCTGGAGAAGGCCAAACAAAAGTCTGAGTATTGCTGTGATTTTTCACATGCAGGTTATTTGTACATCGATGCTTGGCCAGAGGAGTGGGCTGACCTCTCTGTGTTTGAGAACCTAAAGGTGATCAGAGGCAGGATGCTCTACATGTAAGTCTTCTAAAGCTGGAGGTTCCCAACTAGTTAGGGTTCGGGTCCCACCGTCACCCCTTACTGATAAGCTGTGACCCAAGTCAAGGACATTTTCAGTTTTTAAGATACAGTCATTGAAGCATGTAACAATCAGAGTAATCAGTAACAACTATGTTTATCAGACTGATGCAAAATACATAAAATTAAAGTGCAACTACAGAGGAGTATTTTTTTAAAAACTCACATTATGCAGCTTTAGCTGAGAATCCTCTCGCTGAAACTAACCAATAATAGACTACCGGGAAAAACAATCCGTTTCTTTAGCAGCAATCTTTATCCACAAACTGATAAAAACAAGAGGAAAAACGTAAAAAAAAAATATGTTTTACGTTTTGGCATGGTTTCAGCAGGGTGTTAAAATGTAATCATCTAAATGCCTAAAGGTTTTAAAAAAGTCCTAGAATCTCCAGTTTTGAATTTGTTGGCTCATTTATGCATAGTTTCTTCCATCAACTTTTTTTAACAGTCGTTCCATGTGTTTCAGCTCTGGCATGGGGGTAATAAGTGATATTTTAAGCTGGGATCAAACTACACGGCCCATAATGCAGGGCAGCAGAAGCTATATAAAGATATCTCATTAAAAGAGCCTAGTTGGAGGGGTTGTACCATTACATGGCCTTTCCTTGTGATAAATGTTGCGCCTGCAACTGTTGTTTGCTTGGGGCAGACATGTCGAGCTCCACACTATGCTTTGAGCTAGCTCATCTTCGGCCCAGCCTCTCTCGCCCTTCCCGCTCCTCTGCTCAGCCCAAAGCTGGAGCCACATTTAAACCAGAACCAGATCTGAACTAAAGGTACTTTAGTTGCATCTTCTTTTATGGTTTGAAACAATGGGTGTCAGCTCACATTACAGGACATTATGATCACCTACTGTAAAGACTGAGAGTAGGCAGGACTGCAGCGGTTTTTAAATTTTTTTATTTTCTTGACATATTTTGCCCTGATAAAGGCCCCGTGAAAGTGGGTCTGCAAACCCACTTTTGGGTTGGGACCCATGTGTTTATAAACACTTTTCTAAACTGCCTGCTCCTGCTGTATCTCTATACATGTCCCTGCTTTTGCCTTATTATTCTTTGCAACTAGAAACCCAGAAACTGCGATGCTCTGCCGTTTTGGGTCTTGTGCAGTAATAAATAGTTAAACCGAGAAAGACCTAAAACACTGAATTCAGTGTTTTGTTAATGTCACCGACTCACAGTGTGTCTTTGTTTGCACGTTTTTTCTGTCTGGTAAAGGTAATAAATGCTAATTATTACCCAGCTCTGACGCTTTGACCAGCAGGAAATACCAAAGTCTCTGGGAAGCATTTTTTTTTTTGCTGCAAAACAGGTCAGATGTTTTATTCAGAAACATAACTGGGTTGCATAGCAGTTTCTTATTTATGAGTTTGTTTTTCACTTTAATTTAATTCAATTTAACATTGTCAAGCTTTATTTGACATTTGTCATCAACCACTGCTTTCTATTGTTTAGGGGTGTGTTTTCACTGGCCATCCAGAACCTACACATCCAGTCTCCCGGGCTACGTTCACTGCGCAGCATCAGCGGAGGCCTGGTGTTGTTCTACAACAATTCTCAGCTGTGCTACACCAACTCAATGCCCTGGGAGACGCTCCTCCATCCCACCCAGGGTCCCCACCGCATCGTCAGCCTCAACCGAGACCCTCAAATGTGCGGTAGGTGACCACTCGCACAGTAAGCACATTGCAACCTGAAGGCCAGATTAAGGCAAAATTTGGTCTTTAATCTGAAGCGGTTCCTGCACACAAGTCAGATTTTATTATACAAATCCTAGAACTTTTTTTACATTTTGTCACATTACAACCACAACCTTTACTGCATTTGATTTGGATTTCATGAAAGACCAACGCAAAGTAGTTTTTTCAAAATGATTTGGGGATGAAAATCTGGCTTGGATTTGTATTTAGCCGCCTTTTCCTCCGATAACAGAAAATAAATCCAGTACAACCAATTGCCTGCAACATACTTTGTGTGGGGGAAAACAAACGCACATCACGCGGAAAAAAAAAACACACATCACACTCCATAGTAAAACATGGGGATGGATTAAACTTCTTTCCACCTTACGTAATACTTTGTGTTGGTCTATCACACAATATCCTAAGAAAATACATTGATATATACAGAGGGGTTTGTTGTTGGAATATGAAAAAATATCAAAAGAAGTTCATTGGGTGGTAATACTTTAGCAGCGGACTGTATGTTCTCAAAATATAGATTTGCTAATATGATATTAAAAGGTGTTGTTCGTTTCATTTACTGCTTGTGTTTTCAGAGGAGGAGGGGAACGTTTGTCATCCACTGTGCAAGGGGGGTTGTTGGGGTCCAGGGCCCGGCCAGTGTGTGTCTTGCAAGTCGTTCCAGCGTGGCACTTTGTGTGTGGAGCAATGTGATGTCTATCAGGGGTAATGGTCATCTTAATGATGCAGGAGAACTTCACACTTCATGTGCACTT
Source organism: Crenichthys baileyi (assembly GCA_036173005.1). NCBI lineage: Eukaryota > Metazoa > Chordata > Actinopteri > Cyprinodontiformes > Goodeidae > Crenichthys > Crenichthys baileyi. The sequence goes on along the minus strand of JAHHUM010002032.1, from coordinate 285,693 downwards.
TTAAATGTTAACATTCAACTCAGATAGTAAATTAGTGAAAAGGTTTTTTAAAAGGGTGCCCAAAAGCAGTTTATAGAACAATGACTCTTATAATATGACATGTATGCTTATGTAACTGTTCTTGATATTAATATTTCACACACTTATATTACATAAACAATAAATTGTAGATATCTCTGGCTGCAACTTCAAATAAAACCGTGCAGCTAAAGGCAGACTGTGCTTTAGGTGTGATCTTAGATGCTTGTATGTTTTCTGTTGCAGAGCTGTGCGTGAATACATTGATGGATCTTCGTGTATCTCCTGTCATGCAGAGTGTCGACCTCTGAATGGCTCTGCCTCCTGCCACGGCCCAGTAAGGAACCATACGACACAAAAGAACATATACTGTACTACACTACGCTATACTATTGTACTGTAATGTACTACACTACACTATACTATGCTGTGATGTACTGTACTGGACTCAACTATAATACACTGTACTGTACTATACAGTACAGAGTTGCACTGCAGTTTAATACTTTAATGTACTGTACTGCACTGTGCTGTACTATACTTACAGAATACTATACTATACAGTACTGGACTATGCTCTAACGTACTGCACTGCACTGCACTATATTATGCTTTACTTATACCATACTGTACTACACTTTGCTATACTATACCATACTATAGTACACAATACTATACAGCAGCATGCTGCACTGTGCGCACTGTGCTACATTATACGTATGCTATATTGCACTATACTGTACTGAATAGTACTATGCTATGTTACACTTATACTATGCTGTATATTATAAGTATAGTGTAGCATGATGTAGTATAGCATACTATAAGTATATGCTATGCTATACTTATTACCATGCTTTGCTATACTACACTAAAATATACTATACTACACTATACTATAATATGCTGAACTGTCCTGCAGACTGTATTATACTTATTCTCTACTGTACTATACTATACTGCATTGTACTATTCTATACTATGCTATACTTCTACCATATTCTACTGGACTATGCTACACTATACTGACTGCAGCTTACTATACTATACTATACTATACTATACTATACTATACTATACTATACTATACTATACTATACTATACTATACTATACTGTACATTGCTGCACTACACTGCACTGACTGTACTGTACCTTACTATGTAGTCTTCTATATCGTACTATGACATACTATACTAAGTGAGGTTATGTTTGTAAATGAGCGCCAGTTCTCAAACATTTTACCTGGTACAATAAAAGTTACATGGAAATAAATTAAAGTTTAGACAAGTCTTGGGTTATAAAATAATAGCCCAAGCTTTGAACATAAATCAACATAAGATAAAAAAGAATATAAATATCTCTTTTGGGGGTTACACTTTAAACGTTCCTCTGCTTTCAGGGTGCAGATCATTGCACTGAGTGTCTGCACCATCAGGATGAAAAGTTTTGTGTGGAACGATGTCCCAGTGGAGTGAAGGAAGATCAACAAACCGTATGGAAATACAGCAACGCTACAGGACACTGTCTGCCCTGCAACACTAACTGCACGCTATCGTGAGTGAACACACACATCCAGTCTGGAAAACACATGCAAACAAAACGCACATGCAAGAACTCACACGAAGACCTTTTTCATTTCAGCTGTCCCTCGATGGATGACAGAGGCTGCCCCATTGATACCAGGACAGGGTAAAATCATGCTAGCCTGAGCTTTTGATGTTACTTTGAGGGCCTGAAATCCTTGAAAATGCTTGAATTTTAAAAAGGTATTTTCAAGGTCTTAAAAGAGCCCCAATATTGACTAAAGCACTTAAAATTAAAACCAAAGTGGTTTTGTGTTTCTTTCCAGATTTGCCAATGCGTGCATAGTTTGAGTAGCAGACGCCTGACTTTTAAGCATGTCAGTGCATTCGTTTATCCTTACTGATCAAGTCAACACGGACATAATGACAGATTCTCAGTACCGAATACTAACAGTACCAACTGTTTGAGCAGCTGCACCTCCTCTCCGTTGCATTGTTTTCTTTATTCATTTTCTTTATTTATTATTGGGAATATAAAGCTGATAGGGTTTTCATCTTTTAACTTTCCACATTTAATGTTTCATAGCACCCACATTTGAGATGTTGGGTCAAAGGAAGCATCGGCGAAGTACACAACTATCGCTTTTTTTTTGTAAACTGTTTAAAACTACTCATAGAGATTTAATTAAGCATGTCAGTACAGTTCCCCACTACAGTTTGGACACACTTGCCCTTTTCTTGTGTACATTAGCACTGCACAATATATCGCAAATTTATTGATATCGCAATACCACTATACACAATGTACTTTGTACCAGGAAAAACTGCTTGGACTGTAGTCGCATGCATTCAAGCTCTTTATGCCTGTAATGTATTTGGTGTCACTTGTTTAATGCAGCTGAAAAGTTAAAGAGGTGGTAAAACAGTCAAGTCATTAAGGAAGTTGTTTCACTGCTGAAACATCAGACGCCGCCCAGGAGTAACTTTCAAATAAAACCTTGTTGAGAACAAGATGATAGACGACTTATTTTCTGGGGTTCTATATTTGTTATGAACCCATGTGGTTTTCCATCCTCTGAGGCCTTCCAAAAACCCGCTCTCTGATATTCATGTTAATATTATAGGATGAGGAAGGTCAAATCATCAACAGCTGCAGACATGTATAATTGTTTGCCTTTTTACAATTTATTGCTGTTATTAGGTCTTGCAAATTTTGAAAAATATATTTTGAAAATGCTTGAAAAGTGCTTAAGAACCCTGTACTGTTAGTAGTTCAGAGGTTCCCCTAAATTTCTTCTGTCTGTATAGTCCAGGCACAACCATCGCTGCTGCTGTCGGTGGAGTTGTGCTCTTCTTCATCCTGCTGGCTCTGCTGGTCTTTTATCTGAGGAGACAGAAGAGGCTGAGGAGGAAGGAGACCGTGAGAAGGTTCCTGCAGGAACAGGAGGTGAGCGCTGACAGTGATTGGATCAGTTTTCTGTTGGGTGTATACGGAGATTGTGTTTAATCTGCATCCCGTTTTCTCCATGCAGCTGGTGGAGCCGTTAACACCGAGCGGTGCGTCTCCAAATCAAGCTCAGATGCGAATCCTGAAAGAGACGGAGTTAAAAAAGCTCAGACCTCTGGGTGCAGGAGCCTTTGGGACTGTTTACAAGGTATGTGAGCCTCTGGTTGTGTTTGTGTTCTTTTATGTTAAGATTTAAGATAATGCTTTTTTTAATTGCTGTTTTAGGGGGTGTGGGCTCCTGAAGGAGAACACGTAAAAATACCAGTGGCCATTAAAGTGTTGCGGGAGAACACCTCACCAAAGGGCAACAAAGACATTCTTGATGTGAGTGTAAATCAAATACGAAACAGTCCACATTTGAGGATATTAAAGTCCAGAATCCTCCAGCACCTCTCGCCTGTTTGCTCCCAGGAGGCGTATGTGATGGCGTCGGTCACCAGCCCCTACGTGTGTCGTCTCCTGGGGATTTGTCTGACGTCCGCCGTGCAGCTGGTTACTCAGCTGATGCCGTATGGCTGCCTCCTCGACTACGTCAGGGAGAACAAGGACCGCATTGGTTCTCAGTTCCTCCTCAACTGGTGTGTCCAGATTGCCAAGGTACCCTTAGATGACTCCTCTCTTCTGTTTATTTTCTCTTACATTCAATTTGTCTCTGGCTTCTGGCTGATGGATCTGTGTGTTTGTGTCGTCGTAGGGTATGAGTTATCTGGAGGACATTCGGTTGGTCCACAGAGATTTGGCTGCCCGCAACGTTCTTGTGAAGAACCCAAACCACGTGAAGATCACGGACTTCGGCCTGGCCCGCTTACTGGACATAGACGAGACAGAGTATCACGCTGATGGAGGAAAGGTGAGACAGGACTGTGATGACAAAGCACAACTCAGGCCTTCTGCTTCCTTTGTTTCACTGGTGTTTCTGTATTTAAAGGTGCCGATTAAATGGATGGCATTGGAGTCTATTCTGCATAGGAAGTTCACCCATCAGAGTGACGTCTGGAGCTACGGTTGGTGTTGCTGGGCACTGTTGCGTCTCACTCTGTGTGTGCGTGTGCTAGCTTCCTCATCTGGGAGTTGTAGTTCTTCTGCAACTTCTCTCCATGTTGCGTCCTTTTTCACTCGGTCATGATAGCTGCTGGACAAAACATCAAACAAACAGGGCTTCTGCTGCCAAAGCTCCACTAAAGTCTCGTCTTTCTGTGGAAAGCAGGTATAGGTTTGGTCGCAAGATGCTAGCAATGGCTGTCTGTGAACCTGTCTCACAATGCCACGTAAGACCACAGATTTAGAGCCATGATTTTCCTACAAGTGTCGTCTTTCGTCTGCGACGGCCCTAAATGTATACCGCAATAAGAAGTGGCCATTCTCCTAAACTGAGCACTTGCAAGGAGAGTGTTAATCAAGGAAGCAGCTAAGAGGCCCATGGTAACTCTGGAGGAGCCGCAGAGATCCACAGCTTAGTTTGGAGAATCTGCAGCAAGAGAACTATTAGTCATCCACTTCACAAATCTTATCAAGGGTGCTGGTCAGATGATTGTCACCTACATCATCCTGTGTGTAACCACATAGGTGAAACATGGGGGTGGCAGCATTTTGGAGGATGCTTTTCTTCAGCAGGGACAGGGAAACTGAGTTAAATAGAGGGCAATCCTGGAAGAAAATCTGTTAGAAGCTCCTAAAGACTTTATGCTGATGTGAAGGTTCACTTTCCAGCAAGACAACCAAAGAAAACATACAAAACGGCGAGAGTTAAGGCCAAAACATTTTACTTTTCTTAACAGATGAATTGCAGAACTCCTGGGAGGACCTCATGGGTTCCTCCCACTGCAGCATTTGTATATAACAGTTACTGAACTGCAAACAAACTGCAAGAACTCCCACAGCAGGGCGGCCCTGGAACAGAGAACACGTTTCCCTCTTCTTGCAGAATATCCAGAGCATATTCATGTTTCATTCCAGACCTGAATCCAGATCTGTGGTAGGGCTTAAAAACTGATGGCCACAAATCCTCGGTGTTCAGTCAGATTTAGCTTGGTCCAGTAAAATACAGCGAAAATTGAGGCTGTAACATGTGGGGTGCAGACATGTTATCTGCAACTGTGCATCATAAACACTTGATTCTTTCCAGAGGTGTTGTTATTAGATCTCTGTTAATAAACTAATCTCTGCTGTTTTAACGTCCGTTTCAGGGGTGACAGTTTGGGAGCTTATGACGTTTGGTTCCAAGCCGTATGATACCATCGCAGCGAGGGACATCCCAGATCTGCTGGAGGGAGGAGAGCGGCTTCCCCAGCCCCCAATCTGCACCATTGACGTCTACATGATCATGGTCAAATGTCAGTACGGCATCACTAATTTGTGTTTGTTTTAACCAAGCCATTTCTTTACTGTTCTGAAGGATATGAGGAGTTCACATTGGGATTTTCTGTTTGCTTTGCAGGTTGGATGATTGATCCAGACAGCCGACCCAAGTTTAAAGACCTGGTTAATGGGTTTAGTGCAATGGCAAGAGATCCATCTCGCTTTTTAGTCATTAAGGTAAATTTAATTGAGAGAAATGCTGCAGATGTTTAACCTTTAGTTGGCCCCATTCATCTGTACTGTCTTCACAAATCTTTTTAATGTGGCTGTGTTCATGCAGTAAGCATCATAGGAATTAATGCCATTAGCTTTGTGCTTTTAATGTTTTTTTTGAATTAGTCTTTTTCCAGAAAAAGATTATTTAAGGACTTTCTCTTACCCACACAGGGTCAAAATTAGAAATTAAGGCTGTCCTTTAACAGTCTGTCTTTTAGCGTGGGTCAGTTGCTGCCTTACATAGAGGAGTTCAAGTATCTTGGTGTCTCATTCATGACATGAATATGTCTACAGTTACGTGGGAACTTCTCTGATCTGTTGTGGTACAGAAAGAGCAGACCCAACGGTCTATTTCAAGAAAACCCTTAAAACTTGAAACATGTAACCGTATTCTTGAACTGGACCTGGTATTGTAAATACTAGCAATAATAAATGTAAGAAGGAAGATTGCCCAACATAAACAACAACATCTGCATTTTCCTCTTCCGATTGAGGTCAGGACTGTTCCTCAAGTTTAGTCTTAGGTCACTTGATATATTCCAAAGGGAGGCTTTTAAAGCTCAGACCACTCTGCCAACTGTTTAGCATGGTGGTGGCAGTATCAAGCCGAGGGTCTGTTTCACTGTCAGTGTTACTGGTGCATTGCTCAAGATGGATGGTATAATAAAGACGTAGAACCTCCTCCAAATTCTTCAACTGCTCTTCAAATCAAGAGCTATATGGTTGAAAGATGGACACTGCTGGGTGTTTCAACAGGGCAGTGATCAAAACACATCGAAGCTCGTTCTGAACTGGATAAAGCATGTGACATTCATGCCACAGATGACTGTCCTTACCAGAACTGTGTAATATTCTGTTACCTTTCCCCAGAATGACGATCAGAAAAGCACAAGCAAACCAGTGGACAGCCAGTTTTACCGGATGCTTTTGGAAGAGGGGGAAAATGTGGGGGACATGATGGATGCCGAGGAATATCTAGTCCCACAACCGAACATCTTCCCCAGACCCGGGGCAGAGGAGGCTCAGGCCAACGGGCCATCCAGGCACCAATCGTACAGGGTCAGTCTGGGATGACGTTGTTGTTAAACTTTCCCTTCTTATTAATTTAATCTGACTTATAGCTTAATTAGAAGGGTTTCTGGTTTCATACACGCAGTTTGGTGTGTCTCAGCAGAATTGCAGCTCAGTTTTTGCTGTTTTCTTTGAGTGCATCACTACGACAGGAGTTTGTCCGGCCGAGATGATGAAAAGATCGTTGCTGTTTTTTCTGTGTTAAATGATGCTGCAAATGTCCATAGTTGTAAAAAAGATATCAGTTTAATTTGTGTTGCCTTTAATGGGTTTCTTCTTTGTGCTTTCCTGCACCAACAGAGCAGAGACCAGGGTCTGGACGTTGAGCCCTTCGCCACTGGTGGTCCTCGGAGCATGTACTCCTCTCTGAGTACTCTGGGCCACAACCACAACCAACCAATGGTAGAAAGCATCGCTAACAGTCTGTGGCCGCAGTTGGCTCGTAGCATGTCAGCGGAAGGACAGACTGACTCCGTCTTTCTGGAAGTTACTCCGGATGGACACTCGTTGCCCCCATCTAGCCCTGGACGCTACTGCAAAGACCCCACCTACCCCAATGGGAGCCAGTGCAACATGGAAACCGATGGTATCGATGGCTTTCATGATCCTTATCACCTTCATCACTCCCTGCCCAGGAGGAATCACGCCCACAGTCATAAACACGCCATGCCAGGTGAGCGGAGAGTTGGGGAGAGAATTTCTCAGCCAATCTATATGCTGGAAATGCACAGATAAGAATTTCATTATCTTGCAGCCTGAATGAACCACAGAAACACCAGGTGTATTTCAACCGATCATTGAAGTTCTTACATCTGTTTGCTCGTATGACTTAATTTTAACCACCTCACTGATGATGAAAATAGCAAACTGGTCTTCATTCAGGAAAAGTGTGCATACCAAGGAGTGTTATTTTCAGTGTGGCTGGGTAACATTTGGGCATGGTGTATATTTTGAGTTTCCAAACAGCTTCTCATGGTCACTAGCAGATTTCTCTGTGATTTTCTGCTTTAAATGTTTTCTGACTTTCCCTCTCCTCTGTCCTCACTCTCAGAGTATGTAAACCAGGGGATGCAGGATCCAAGGCCGGTGATTCCCGATCGGCCCACCACTCTTCCACGTAAAGGATCCAGAGTGGACAGACGGCTCCCCAACGGTCTTGGTTCCGGTCACAGTGTTGAAAACCCGGGGTACCTAATCCCCGTCAACTCCATTTCTCCTGCCTTCGACAACCCATACTACCTGGACCTTGGGGACAAAGCCAAAGCCACTCCTGGTGGAGCAGTGGGAGACAGCTCTGCAGCAGTGGAGACTGATGGGAACATTACCAGACATGTTAACGGGTTTGTGACCCCCACTGCAGAAAACCCAGAGTATCTCGGACTGGCAGACACCTGGACTGGTCATACTTGAGGAGAAGGAACAGCAACGATAGAAGCTGCAGACTGTGTTCTTCTAAGGGAAAATGAGAGAAAGGGAAGACGGTTATTTGTGACAGAACTGAGTGGGATCCTTGTTTGAATCAGAGCACAGTTTGGCCACATCGATGTGGGAGAAGGTTTCGCACAGTGTAGCATTAACATGGTTTCTGTGACATGTGAATTCATCAACATTTTGGACAGTTCAGTGAAAAACTCACGACAGCGTGGCAAAAATCTGATGATAGGAAAATTATTGACTCCTTTTTGGTTTTTCTTTGTCTTTTTCATGTTTAGGTTTTTTCCACCACATATGAAGCAGTTCTTGTATTTTTTTTTCTCTTCTCCCACAGTCAAAATGAACCATAATGTGCATTGAGGATAGTGTTTAGTATTCTGGTCACTTTCGTCCGGCCCTGACGAGGGTCTCTAGTACCCTCAAAGCCATTTTGTCTCAAACAGAACAGGCCCCTGCAGCCCATCTGGCCTGTGGGCATGCTCCCTGAAAGAAAGGCGTCCTGTATGGCAAAGACAGCAGCTTTGTGCCGCTCTGATGTATGGGGCAGTTGGCGGTTGTGGTTGCAGCTATTACTTTGTGAGGTGCGAGTTGACTTCATAAGCTGTGTAAAATATATTGTTTTATAAGAGATTGACACTTACCTAAATCTTTGCATGTTCCAAGCTTGTGCTGCTCCAGTGAGCTGTTGTTGCAATGGATATTTCACAGCAGTTGAAGAATTTTGCTTCTGTTTTGGAAGCAAAAAGCAGAAGCCTGCTGCAGGATGCCCTGCTCCAGTTGGATAATCGATGCATGGTTCAAATTCCACTCACTGAGAACCCACTCACTTGCCTCCTAGTTAATAATCAACAGCTTTTATTTTTTTCATGCTAATTGGCGTTTAGCAGAGTGGAAAGTCGAAGCCCATTCAATGGAGCCTTTGTCTGACCTCCCCTGTCCTTGTTGTCAATGCTTTCCTTACTCCCATGTCCTCAGATGAGAAAGTAGTGACATACTGTACAACTGGCCTTTTTAAACCTTTCTGAGATGAATGTGTAATCCTTGTTAATATTACAGGATATTATTAGTGGGCGGCTTAGATATTTCCTGAATGTATTCACCCAGATCTCATGTTTAATACGGGTTTTGAAGATTTTTGTTCCAGAATGACAACTTTAAGATTTTTTTTTTGTTTTAGATTTGAATTTGTTTTTTTGTTTTTTTTTCTCTAACTTGTCAGGGATTTGCTTGTAACGCCTTCAGGTTTTATCAGATTTATATTACTTTTTTATTTTCTATATTACATAGACAATGTATTGATTAGGAAAAAACCTTCATACAGAAGGAGAGACGTGTGTTGTCTGGTAAAGATGTGTAAAAAGCCTAAAAAATTATATTAAATTCAGCTTTAATTTGAGTGAATTTATTCAGTGTAGAGGGAAAATATATTTAGAAATAAGGGTTTTTCATAAAGTCATAGGTGGCCTTATTATTGCCTCACCTGCTGCTAATACTTTAGTTCGATACAATTTAATAAAGTCACTCTAATAAGGTTCACAGGGCCTTTGTAAGACAATAAGGCCCATGGCATTACTCCACCGTACCTAACAGTGGACACAAAGTTCTTTATCATGTTTTCAGTTTCGTTTCACTCCAGCCCAGCCTGGCTTAGTTTTTGCCATGTTTGTTGGTTTCGTGTTTAATAGACAACAGTAAGAGAAAACTCTGTTTGTGTAGCAATGACTTCAATCCTGGCCTCCCCCCAAATAATCAGTGGGCATGTAGATGGTGTACAAAATCTAATACAGTTTATTATAAACTGATTTTCTGAAGTATCAATAACTTTACCTCCAGGGATTTTGTTAAAAACAATTATTTTTATGTTGCTACAGCATTAGAAGATTAAATATTGTTAAGGCTTTTTACACATCTTGTCTGTACCTGTATTTTTTATCTGTCATGTTCCTACAATGGCAAGTAAGACCTAAACAACATTTCTGCATTGCTCACATTAAGGTTTGGAAGTTAAGGAAAGTTGAGCTTTGATTTGTTAAAGTTTGCTCATATAAGCTCTTTAAAACATCTGGAAGGTTTTTAAATTTAGGCAAAAAGTCCCCTGCGCTGCAGACATCAGGGTTTTTGTGTTTTGATTTGTTTTTTGTTTTTTTTTGTACCATGTTAAATCACATCTCAAAGGTTTCGCCTCTTTGTTTAACATGGCAATCATTTCAGGTTGTTGAAAAATCACAAAACGAAGAAAACATTCAATCATTAATCATGAGCTCTTGCAGTTCTGAGGAATTATCTAAAGACTCGTTGAAACCGTCCTGAAGTTCTTTCAATTTGGAGCCTGTTTGTTTTACCAGAACAAGCACAGAATAAATGGATGGTTGATCCAGCGCAGCAGATAAAACATTAACCAAGTAAAAATGAGCCATCTGACAAACAAGACATCTGTAACCTAATCAGAGAAGAAGAAAAATGCAACCAACAGCAGTCTAAGGTTTTCCAACACTAGAAATCAATCATTTACATTTTGAAGAAAACATATTTTTACTCTTTATGTGAATATCTATATATTTGTATATATATTTTTACGGTTTTTATAACTGTGACAGGATATTAATAACAACCAGTTTATTGGGATTTGTACATGCAAACTTTTTGATCAATCATGTAAATGTTGAAAAGCTATATATAAATAAATTGATCATACAAACTATTCTGTCCCCCTATAGGACTTAAAGCTATAATTTGGTATTTCTTCAATTACTCATTGAGTAAAGTGCTAAACCAAACCTATTTTCCAAACATCTCCAATCCTGGAGACCCAGATCTGCTGCTGGTTGAACTTTTTACAAAATACTCCTGCCCCCTAGTGGCTACACGTTGCATTACTGTTTTACAACCTCTGACTTCTTTATTTTTACAAATTAAGTACTTTCTCACCTTCATAGAAAAAGTAGACAGACTTCCTCTAGCATTTTCCTATTCAGTTATTCCCAGACAGTTTTTCTGCCTCTTTATGACATGACAAAAATGTATGTCCTGCCCTAAAGCCTTCCACGGTGTGGCACCTTTGGTAAAGATGTATAAAGAACCTTACAATAAATTAATCTTTTTCTGCAGTAGCATAATCACACAGCAAAGATTTTAGACAAATCCTACCTTTTTAATTGGGGATAAGATTCCCATGTTAAGAGATGTTTGCTTTTACCTAGATTATTGGTGGCACAATTAGTAGTACCCTTGCTGTTTACACTTTGTTCAAATCCCATTTGCCAGTAGAAGTGCTCTTATTCTTACTATAGCACATTTTACAGGGTTGGAGCATACAGAGAGGGAACGTTAATTAATTCCTGCTTGATCTCTCTTGAATGTCCACAGGTTGTCTGCAGGACTTGGGTCTGTGGACTGAGATGGCCATGGAAGAAGGTTGTTTTTTGTGTCTGGTGAACCATTTCTGTGCTCATTGGGCCATATTTTAGGAATTGTTATTCTTCTGAAAGACCTGGTGATGGCCCATTTTCAGTTTTCTGGTAAAAGTGATAAGACCTTTAATTAAAAAAAACGATATTTGAAAGAGTTCTTGATCTCTAACAATTGGCCCCACAGCATCACAGATCCTACACCGTACTACTCAGTGGGCATTATGCACTTTTTCATATATTCGTCTTTTTTACACAGCAAGTTCAGCTGAAGTTATTGCTGCCATGTTTGTTGGTTTCATAAATCCAATAAAAACTCTACTCTACTGAAGGGGCACTTGTTTCAGAGTCCATGGTGTGATGCACTCTAACCAGGTTATCAGTTTCTTTTGAACAGAAACAGGCCCAACGCATCACAGACTTAATTATGCAGGTTTTAGCAATGTTTCATTGAATAATTGCATTATAATTTCCATTCCATCATTATTTTAGGTCTATTATTCTAGTTAGCAGGTTGGAAACTATCATAATTTTCCAAAAATATCAACAAAAAGAGAATGTATCCATTTTCATTTTGCTAAAGTTTTGTTTTTCTTAATTTTAAAACCTAAAAATGAAAAATAAAATGGTGGTTGTTCATAGTTGACTACAAATTTCCTATAGTAGATATATAAAAATTAAAAGTCCTCTTTAAAAAAAAAAACAAAAGCTGTTTGGATTGTAAAGTTTGCAGACCCCTGCCCTTTTGGCCAGTGGGTAAAAAGAAACAGGTCTTTGTGTAACATCATATTTATATCCCAGGGAAACAGAAATCCATGGATTACAAACTGGAAGTTCCTAGAAAATCTGATTCACTTAAAAAGCAAAGTATAAATAAAAAAATGCTTCAGTTACATTTACTTTAAAGCTATTATCAGTACCATTTATGCCAAATGTGACTTTATTAAAAACATTTTTTTCCTTAATATGGGATTATTTTGTCAATTGAATAAATGCACTTAAATTAAAGGTTAGGTTTCTTCAGTGGAAGATTATGCTACTGCAACACCAGATTAATTAATTTTAAGGCTTTCAAAACAGCTTTGATAGGGGGGAAAAACTTTATCAATAACCTCATCGTGTTGCTTTCTTTGGAAGACTTTTTATTGTCTATAAATGAATATGTAGTTGTTCAAGTCTTGCCAAATATTTAGGTGAAAAGTTGCATTTAGGGCTGGATTTTGACTGGGACATTCTAACATGTGAATATGCTTTAATCCTATCCATTCCGCTGTGGATCTGGCTGTATGTTTAGGGTCTTTATCTTGCTGAAAGAGGAGCCTTCCAGCAGGGGGGCTTTCTCCCAACAATGGCTTTCTTCGTTCCAGATTTGTTAAGAACAGAACAGAGCTCTGTGAGATGAAGCTTGAAAAATTGTTTTATAACCAAACCCTGTTTTAAACTTCTCCACAAACTTTTCATTGACCTGTTATCTGCGGTCCGCGGTCTTTATGATGCAGTTTTTCCACCAAACAAACCCCCGAACCCTTGACAGAACAGCTGAATTCATACTGAGGTAACATTATACACCTTTCGACTCTTTCTGACTTATTAGGTCACTTCTGAGAGCAAAGGGTTGCACTGGATTTTATTTAGACGTATCAGAATAAAGGAGGCTTAATACAAATGCACACTATACATTTAAAATTTTTATTGGCAAAAATCTTTGAAAACCATGTTTAATTTTTATCTGATTTCACAATGATGTAGAACTTTGTGTTGGTCAATCATGTCAGAGATTTTAGTTGTTTAATGTTTAGTTGTTTAGTTTAATGGGTATTAATATATTTATAAGACGCTCTAAATGGGTTGTCATTGTTCCTTCTAATACGTACCTCCAAAGATAGCCCTCACATGTTAAATGCCAACAACACATTCAACACATGAACATGGTTAAGTCTTTAGATACAATTCTAATGTTTTTCCCACATCAAAATCCTAAAATAAAATCTGTGGGCTCCATCTGCTACTTTTTTGTTGATCTCTTCCAGCAGCCTCAAGTGCATCTCCTCTGCTGCCTTCAGGGACATCTCGTAAATCTGCACCTTACATCACGAATATCACGAGTTGTGCAGTTTAAATCTTTTTAATGAAAAAATATATGGAAACAGCATGTGTTTATTGTGAATAAATCTTACTCCTAAATTTCCTCAAAAATGTAAATCATATATTTTAATTAGAACCCTATTTGCTGATAAATTATAGCTATTTAACTTTATATGAGCTATTTGGACATATAAACCAAACGAAAAGCTAAGTGAAAGCACTACTACGTTTTTAACAACGCTAAACCTTATTTTTTGAAATAGAAAATAGATGGCTTTCTTTGCGGACAATTTTCTGGTAATGGATATTCCCATATTATTGCGGTATTTCAAAGGCAACACCTGCCGTCTCCATGACGCTCATTATTTTATTTTTGTTCGCCGCCATTGCTGCCATATTTTTGAACCCCGTCCAGCTAGGTACACCTCTCCAAGTACACCTTCTCCGTCCAGCTGATATGAACCTTTAGTTTGAAACATTTGTCATTCATTTTCACTCCAGTTGGGACTTTTACCGGGAAGCAAGAGTCGCATTAACGTTCCTTTACCGGAGATGGCACAAAGTTGTATCATTGAAGCAGGCGGTTGCTGCGACGCGTTGAGGGTCCTCGGTTGTTGTAGGTAATTATAAGTTACCTTGAGTGGGGTTTGAAGATGTCTCTGCACGGAAAACGTAAGGAAGTCTATAAATACGAGGCGCCGTGGACGGTTTACGCCATGAACTGGAGCGTCCGACCGGATAAACGCTTCCGTTTGGCGCTTGGCAGCTTCGTGGAGGAGTACAACAACAAGGTGCGTTCACGGAACCCCTCCTAGCTCACAATGTACTACGTTGACTTACTGACCTCCAAAATTAAATTAAATTTGGTGAATTTGTTTGTTATCAAACAAAAATAATGGCTTGCATCGTTAAACTAAACTGTTCAACTTCATTTAGTAATATGTGTTAATGGATGGAGTGATTTGAAATGTTACAGTCTGAGGTCATGGTGACAAATGCTTTTATACCCTTTGAACCTTTGGATATTTTTGCCACCTCAAAGTCAAAAGCCTAAATGTATTTTTGTGTGATAGACCAACCCAGAGTAGCATTCCCACATCATGATGCTGCCACAACCATGTTTTATACTGTCTCAATAGTGTTGTCATACCAGAACACCTTCCAGCTGTTTGCTGTGTCCCCTACGTGACCTTTAGCAACCTTTAAACTTTCAAGCCTTTATTTCTGTTAATCATGTTGATTTTCCACCTACAGCAAATAAAAACATGGCATTAAGATAAGAATATTACATTACAACAATAAAAAAACATTTTTAATGCACAAATGTGGACTTAAGCTCATGGGAACTGATGTCAACTTCATAGAAAGAAATATGCCTGGAAAAATTAGGTTAATCATTATTGGCATCGCTGTTTTGGATTTTATTTAGGGGTACCAGAGTAGAAGTTGCTAAATAAATATTTATGTCACACTATATCGACATTTATTTGTTAAAATGTTGAAAACCATGGATTATTTTGCTTCTACTTCACAATTATGCATTACATTGTGTTGGTTTATCTCATGAAATCCAAATAAAATGTATTAATGTGTAAAATGTGGTGAAGTTCCAGGGGTATGTATATTAATGCAATATGCATAAATTCTACACTGTTTTTGTATCTGCTATGGATTTAATATTAATTATATGATGATCTAAAACCTATTCATTAAACATAGTTTTTGTTTGTCTCGATGATACAGTCTTGGCTTTTTAAACCATTTTGGTCCAAAAAAAGAATATTTTGAAGAATATTTGTTTGACAAATAAGAACTTCATGCTATTTAAAGTTGTGTTATGATGTTTTTACTCTAGCATTAGACTTTAAAGTTGGCTGAAATTTGAAAAGGTTATTAAAATGTATTTGACAATTTACTGGTAATGGAATATTTTAAGTAAATGCAACATTGGGGCTAAGATGCAGTTATAACAGACTTTAACAATGGGAGTTAGTTGATAGCCTCCTCACCACCTTTCTCACTAACCTACCCACTTTTTCCTGGTTTAGATAAGTAACACCACACTGGCTCACTCAAGGTGAGTTGTTGCTGTGTCTCCACAGGTCCAGATAGTTGGTTTGGAGGAGAAGAGCTCAGAGTTTGTCTGTCGAAGCACCTTTGACCACCCGTACCCCACCACCAAGATCATGTGGATCCCTGACACCAAAGGAGCGCATCCTGACCTGTTGGCCACCAGTGGCGACTACCTGAGAATCTGGAGGGTGAGATTAGCATTCAGTTTAATCTGAGCTGAGCACATGGCCTCATGTAGTCCCAGAAGCCCATGGAGGCAATTAAGGACCACAGATTGCAAGTTTGGCTTCTAGTCTTTATTTACAAATTTTTATCTTGTCTCTCTTTAACCTAGAGGCAGTATTGTTGTATATAGTCTGCATGAACTCATAGAAATGCTCGAGTATTGATGATAAAACATCTTTGTGCTGACAGGTGAGTGACGCAGAGACCCGTCTGGAGTGCCTGCTGAACAACAACAAAAACTCAGATTTCTGTGCGCCACTAACATCCTTCGACTGGAACGAGGTGGACCCAAACTTACTGGGTAACCTCACTGATTTGGTTCACATTACTTGTTAATTCAGTTTTTTAAAGTGGGGCTTTGTTGTGGGGTTATGAGTAGTCAGTATGTTACCTGCAGTAGACAATTCTTTTGTTGTCCTAGGTCTAACAAACTAAGTAAGACAAGACTAGTTTAATATAAAAATCTGAACTATCCCTGTGACCCACAACAACCTATGAAAACACATTATTACCGGTTTAAATGGACGTGTGTGTTTGTTTGAACAGGTACTTCCAGTATAGATACCACCTGTACCGTCTGGGGGCTGGAGACCGGACAGGTGCTGGGCAGGGTCGATTTAGTTTCTGGTCACGTCAAGACGCAGCTCATTGCTCATGACAAAGAGGTACATTTCATGCTCTGAATCATTTGTTGAAATGTTACCTGTGTACTATGGGTACACCTAACTCTCAGTTCAGTATGTACCACGGTTATTGGGTCATGGTGCAGCACAGGTACAGTTAAAAAGCCGAAAGTGCTGCTTTTTTCTCACTTTCTTTAATCCCTCACAGAAACGGGGACTGAAAAATAAATGAACTCAATTAGTGAGGGGGTTCTCATGTAGCAAGACATGTAAAAACAAGTACCAAATCTGACGTGTATTTTTCGTTATGAAAATAGAACAAAAACTGGGCTTCTGTTAATTCGGTCTTAATACTAAATAAAAGGTAGGTCAGAACTGAATAACTTGTCCATATGTGAAATTATGAATTAAATAGGCTAGAACATGTAAACACTCACTAACCTGGTGTCAAACTATCTGAACACTAGGGGGCGCTTGTTAACATGTTGGTATTTATTTATTTTGGTGGTGCATGGTGACATTAGATGTTGCAAAGCATTCCAGTACACTGTGTACAAGTAGACAAAAATTATGCCTAATGTCAAGAGTATATAATACATACACAACTTTCTTGCAATAACATCACAATTGTATGAATATTAGGCTTGCCATACGAACATATCTCCATGGCTCCATTCAGACAAAACAGAAGTTGTCGTCTTTGGACCGAGTCTTTAAAAAAGAAACTGCTTAGTCAATCACTTAACCTGGATGGCATTAAATTGACCTCCGATAATAAAGTAAAAAACCTTGGTGTTATTTTTGACCAGGACATGTCATTTAAATCCCATATTAAACAGGTTTCTAGGATTTCCTTTTTTCATCTCCGGAACATTGCCAAAATTAGAAATATCCTGTCCAGGAGTGACGCTGAAAAACTAGTCCATGCATTTGTTTCTTCAAGGCTGGACTATTGTAATTCTTTACTATCAGGATGTCCACAAAATGCAGTTAAAAGCCTTCAGCTGATTCAAAATGCTGCAGCAAGAGTTCTGATGAAAATTAAAAAGAGAGATCATATTTCCCCTACTTTAGCTTCCCTTCATTGGCTCCCTGTTAAATCCAGAATAGAATTTAAAATTCTCCTCCTCACATATAAAGCCCTTAATGATTTAGCTCCATCATACATCAGAGATCTGATTGGTCCATATGTTCCTAACAGAGCACTTCGTTCTCAGACTGCAGGTTTACTGGTGGTTCCTAGAGTCTCTAGAAGTAGAATGGGAGGCAGATCCTTTTAGTTATCAGGCTCCTCTCCTGTGGAACCAGCTCCCAGTTTTAGTCCGTGAGGCGGACACCCTGTCTATTTTAAGTTCTAGGCTTAAAACTTTCCTTTTTGATAAAGCTTTATAGTTAGAGTGGCTTAGGTTATCCTGAGTTATCTTCCTTATTTTAGCTCCGTCTTCTTCTCCCTTGTTGGATGGAGTAAGGGGGAGTCAGGTTAGCCTAAACGGCTCAGTTACGGTTGAGGTGCAAACAAAACCCCCATTTCTGCTACCTGACCCCTCTCTTTTCCAATGGTTATGGTCAATCTGACAGAGAGAGGTATCCCAATCGTTAAGGTTTTTTAGTATAACAATGGCCATCAGTGGGCTCTAGATGGACAAACTGTCTACTTTTAAGGCTAGGTTTAAAACTTTCCTTTTTGATAAAGCTTATAGTTAGAGTGGCTTAGGTTATCCTGAGCTATCTCTGTAGATATGCTGCTATAGGCTTAGGCTGCTGGAGGACATAATGACCACTTTCACCCTCTTCGCTACTTTCTCACGCTACTCTCCAATTTTGTATTATTTGCTGTTATCTCAGCTTTTAACTTTGTTCTCTCTCTTTTCTCTTCCTAGAAGCTACACCTGGCCTGACTTTGTGTCTACCTGTAACACCTTTCTGGAGAGGGGAATCCTCCAAGCTTCTGCTGGCAACAACTTAATGCTCACCCTCTGCCGATGATCCACATGGCCCTGTCTTTCAGTGTTTAACCCTTTCTCTCTCCTAGACATAGCTACTGACTGAGCTTTTACTGTAACTAACTCTATGTGCTCTCTTCAGACTCTAAACTTGAAAACTGGCTCAGAGTTTATCTGTTCCTTCTTTCTAGGTGAAACGACTAAAGGAGCTACATCCATTAACATTTACTTTTCCTTCCCATAGAAAGTACTCCTGGATCAGTGCTTCTTTGTTCTCTTTGTGTCTCTGCTCTGTTCTCTCTAACCCCCAGTCGGTCGTGGCAGATGGCCACTCACACTGAGCCTGGTTCTGCTGGAGGTTTCTTCCTGTTAAAAGGGAGTTTTTCCTCTCTACTGTCGCTACATGCATGCTCAGTATGAGGGATTGCTGCAAAGTCAACGCCAGTGACTGTCCACTGTCTCTACATGTTCATCCGGGGGGAGGGAATGCTGCAAGTCACTGACTGGATGCAATCTGCTGGGTTTCCTTAGATAGAAAAACTTTTTATCCAATTTGAATAAATAACAGAATCTGGCTGCACTGTTCAATGATTAAGATTAATTGGAATGTATGTACCTGACTTTTGTGAAGTGCCTTGAGACGACATGTGTTGTGAATTGGCACTATATAAATAAAACTGAATTGAATTGAATTGAATTGGCTGCTGAAAACCTGGAACCACTCCAGACTGCTGATTAAAAATAAGCAAGGTGGTTTTTAACCTCATGAGTCATCAGTACCTGTCATTCCTGCATTGCTCTGGTGTGGAGTGTGTTAGATAGTAGCCTAATCTACTGATTCTCTGTGTTGGCTCATAACAAAAACCGCTTAGAACAAATGTGAGCATCTTCTGAATGATGGTAGCAGTCACCTCTCAACCAACTGACTTTTTTTGTCTGCATGTACCTGTGAGTGATGTCTGTACTGAGACCTTTCTGTACAAATACATGTACCACTGCACCCATACTGTTTCCAGTAATGAGTGAATTACAAACCAGTGGTCTTCATGGTCTTCTTCTCCGCTTGGATGAAAGGTGTATGACATCTCCTTTAGTCGAGCGGGCGGGGGCAGGGACATGTTTGCCTCTGTGGGAGCAGACGGCTCGGTCCGCATGTTTGACCTCCGTCACATGGAGCACAGCACTATCATCTATGAAGATCCGCAGCACAACCCGCTGCTGCGACTCTGCTGGAACAAGCAGGACCCCAACTACCTGGCCACCATGGCGATGGACAGCCTGGAGGTGAGCTTTGTGGGGTCATTCTGCAATGTGCCTTTGCGGCAGTATGTCTAGACCTGTCCTGCGTGCCCTCAGGTGATGATCCTGGACGTGCGTGTGCCCTGTACACCTGTGGCGAAACTCAGCAACCATCGAGCTTGTGTCAACGGAATCGCCTGGGCGCCACACTCCTCCTGTCACATCTGCACAGCAGGTCTGCAGCTTCCTTTCAAAGAGCCGCAAGAGTTTTGTTTAAAATTGAGCTAAAAAACTTTACTAAATATAATGCAGTAACTAACGAATTTAATGCTGCAAATGAATTCACAGACCATTTAAGTTTTTATTTCCCTTGTTTTAGAAAAAAAGAAAACAGTAAATCATTATTTAAATTCCAAGTGAACAGAAAAATCGGTTCTGGCCAAATATGCCCTCCTGTCTGTTTTAGCAGATGACCACCAAGCTTTAATCTGGGACATCCAGCAGATGCCGCGGGCCATCGAAGACCCCATACTGGCCTACACCGCAGAGGGAGAGATCAATAACGTGCAGTGGGCCTCCACCCAGCCAGACTGGATCGCTATCTGTTACAACAACTGCCTTGAAATCCTCAGAGTCTGAGGCGCAAAACACAGAAACCAGACTTAAAACGATTTGGAAATATTCTCAGCTGTAAAGGTTTTTGTTGGAGAAAGTGCTTTTTATGGAGAACATTCACTTTATGCTCCTTCTGGTTTCATATTCATGCTAGTGATGTGTGTAAAGTTCTTTTTTTGTTGAATTTAATTGGATATTGCTTATTAAAAGCATGGCAGTTGCAGTTAGGATAGCAGCACTTGTACTTGGAATCCAAAATGCCCTGGAGCAGAATATCCACGACTTCTTGATGCAGGAACAGTTTTTGCTGTTCATTTATACAAAGATCTGATAAGTTGGTGAGCTTTTTTGTGGAAAGGACCAAGTACATGGCACTGAATTGTACTTCTGTCCAAAGGCACATTCATACCAATAACATATAGCCTCAGACTCGCAACACCACTGTAAGGCCCCACAGTCTGAAACAGTTTCCAGTGCATGGAAAATGTTATTTCTCATTGGTGAACGAGCAAAGAAATACCTGTCTGTGTTCTCCTTCTGTTCAGGGCCGTGACAGGATGGATAGGCAATATATAGTTCAAAAAATCAGAGTAGTTTGTGATTTAGCAAGAAATGTATGAACTGGAAAAGGGTTACATGGCTGTTACAAAAGATCCAAAAAAACACTGACGTTTTAATTCTTTTTGTCTAACCGGTTATATCATGCTTTAATGCGCTTGTTGTGCATAATGTTTTCTGCTGTCTTGTATTGTGTTCATCTGAAGCAACTAAATTGCTTTAAAAGTTGCTTGGATGTGATGAATGTCACATGATCTGCTTTTAATTTTATTCAAGTAGTTTTTGTGAACTCTGCTGTATTAGTTGATCATAAATGCTGAATTATTCATTTTATGAGTATCGATTAATTAAGATTTATTTCTGTTGCAGCATATTTCTACATTAATCTATTTTATAACCGAAATAAGGCAGTTTTGCATTTAAATAAACTACTAGACTTGCTGTTTATGATTTACTTTTAAGTAACATAAATTAATCTATTACTTTGGCTGCACTTATGATGATGCTGTTGGTGAATTAAAGCTTACTCAAAGATAAATAGGATCAAACCTGGTAGGTTTTAAGGAGTCCTGTGAAAATAAATCAGCAGCTGTCTGTTAGAAAACGAAATATTCTGCTTCAGTCTTTCATACTAAGACGTTCCCCTGTTAAAAAATGTTACTCTGGACGAAAACCTCGAATTTCTTGGCATTGTGTAAATTTGTTGGCACATGAAGGTCCATTCACAGTGTTGCAGCTGCAAACCTCAACGTGTTTTATGCGTCAAAGTGGGGCACATTGGTGGAGAGGAAGGAAAATGATGCATGGTCTGAAAAACTAAATGTTTCACATGTGGTCTGCCTTTATAATGGCGTAGAGCTGCTAGGCAAAAGGAAAACATATCACATTACTACAATATGCATATTTATCACGCTATAACAAAAAACTTACAATATATTCTTACAATATATTTATATATGTAGTAATTTGATAATGTATAAACATCGTTAGAAAAGTCAAGCTCGTACATTATAGCACGATACCTTTCATTGTTAAAACATATGTTTACCTTATAACCTAATGGAGTTGATGACGTTGCAGTTAAGCGGCTTAGAAAATGTCTCGTCAACCGGAAGTGATTAAGTTCATGTTGGGATTGAGCTTCTGATGGTTTTTTTTTTGTTATTCAGCAGCTTGGATAGTATTGTGATAAATACTCGTACACTGATGAGGAACCTAAAACGTCAGGACGTAGAATGACTCTGATACGACTGAGGTGGCAGCGGATCTCACCTATCACTTGCAGGGGTATGGGGCCCTCCAAGATGAAAACTCCACCATCTGAACTGCATTCAGCCGGGCTTTGTTGTCACACAGAAGACCGCCAGACAGTTACTGAAATATCTGGAGCCAGACTGGGTTTAGCAAAGACAAAATTAGCCCAATTAATGTGGCGATTTCTTGACTCCTATGACAAACTGAAGCTTACTTGGAATATGAATGAATGTTTCTGAACGTGACATGTTTTACGTTCAGAAGAAAACTTACTTTTCTAACAATATCCTTTTGATGTTTGCACAAATTATCAGGTTCATACAATGTAAATAATACACTAAGAATGTGAAGTTTTTTGTTATAAAAATGATAAATATGTAATAAATGTCTTCAGAAGTACATAATTAGTAAATATTCCACCTATGTGTAATTTTATCTCAATTGAAATAGAGTTGTTGAAGAACATTAGTGAACAACCAGCATCATAAAGAACAAGGAACACAGCAGACAGGTCAGGGAGAAAGCAAAGACGACGTTTAAAGCAGGCTTAGGTTATAAAACACTATCTGAACATCTCATCAAGCACTGTTTTTACCTGAAAATGTAAAGAGGATGCCACAAAAGACATGGATGTCCACCTACTCTGACAGGGAGAGGAGAGCATTAATCTGAGAAGCTTCCAACAGGTTCACTGTAACTCTGAAAGGGCTGCAGAGATCCACAGCTAAGGTGGGAAAATCTGTCCACAGGACAATCAGTTGTTGTGGTCTCTACAAATCTGGTTTTTATGGAAGAAAGCCAAAAGATGTTCCATTACAAGTTTGCACCAAGCTATCGAGGGTAGTCACCAGTCATGTCCATTTAGGTGCTCTGGTGAGATGAGACAAAACAGAAATAAAAAAAATTTCACTTTAACCTGAACACAACATCACAACAGTCAAACATAGTGTTGGCAGCATGGTTCTCTGGGAATGCTTCAGCAGGAACAGGGAAGCAGGTCAGGCTTGATGAAAGGAGTTAAAAACAGGATAAACCTGGAAGAATTATTAGATGCTTAGGAGAATTGTTAGTCAGAGCAAATACGGGCTACTGTTTTGAAACTTGAGCAAATGTTTGTGTAAAATCTGTTTCAAAGTGTGAGTGAAGGAGAAGTGTTGTGCTAAGGAAGTGACTCACCTGTCTTTTCTGTGTCATCTCCAGGGTGTTTGGACAAATACTTCCCCGGGGGTCCAGACACCATTTATAGGTGCTGGGAGAAACCATGGGAAGTGTGGGGGGATTTGTGCACTTAGTAGTTGTGGGTTTTATAGTGTTTGGGTGTGTAGGTTTTTGAAAAATATAAAATATTTATAAAAAAAGGGGGATATTTATTATTTTTTATAAATGTATTTTTGGGTTTGGGAAGTTGGAGATGTTTAAATTCCATGTAGAAAAGGTTTAGTCCTTTTATCAGCTGTCCCTATTGTTAAAACCCTCTTAAAAATAAGTTGGGTCATGGCACTGGTGTAACATAAAAAAAGAAAACCCCTTGAGCAGTTGATGTTAGTATAAAAGATTCATTTTTTTTTTAAATATTGAAAGGGTAAAATTAAAAAAGCACACAGATTTAAACACAGTGAAGCTTTAAGCTTCAGGGTCTCCAGGCCAAAATAATTAACAACCCCCCCCCCCAAAATATGAAAAAAAAATATCCCTAGCTAAGAGTAAACTTTAAAGTACAAAAGCTGAGACCCCTGCCTGACCACAAAACAGGAGAAAAAGCATTAGAACAAAAATGGCAAAGAACCCCTACCAGCTTCCACAGTGAGAACAAAAAAAAAAAAAAAACTTTCCATTTTAGTTACCCACTGTCAAAGCACACCACACAAACAAGATCACACCAGATCAAGGCCCCAGAGGAAAAGAGGGGCGAGGGACACATCTAAGGTGAAGCTCTCTATGGAATGGCTGACGAGCTGCAATACATCACACCTGTGGCAGCTCACAGACGCTCCCCATCCTATCTGACTAAGCTTTATTTTTAGCAAAAAAAAAAAGAGACTTGCAAAGCTGGTTGAGACAAAACACTTAACAGGTCTGGTTGGTGTGAATGGTGGTTCTACAAAGTGTTGACACAGGGAAGCTGAATACAAATACACGGCATATTTTTCAGACTTTTATTTTTATAACTTGGGAAACCATAGATTTTCTTTTCATTTCACAGCTATGCACGACTTTGCATTGGTCTATTACACAAAATCCCAATGAAATCCATGAACGTTTGAGGTTGTGACGTAAAAACGTAGAAAAGTTGAACAGTGATGGATTTGTTTGCAAAGCACTGCATGTTATTTTTGCCATTCATGTGTGTAATGGTAGCTGTTAGCAAACAAAAGAAGACGGATTTGTTAGATGCCTCCTGTCCAGAAGCCTGAGAGTTACTTAGAGTTCGTTCTTTTCAGGTGAAGCTGACCAATCAGGTGACAGGCAGCACTGGGTCTGAGGCATGTTTCTGGATCTCTGCCGGTCCTGTGGTCAGGTCCAGATTCACTGGTAGTGAGGGGTAGTGGACTGTCTCACACAGCCTGGAGATGGGTTCAAGAGCGGATTTGGGCAATTGCTGTGGTAACTTAGGGGTTAAATCGGCATGAGTCTCAGTTTCAGGGGTGACAGTCATGGACATTGTGTCATCAGAGGCTGCAGTCATATGGATGCCGCTGGATAAGGACTCCTGAGACTTCCTGGAGGATTTAAGATCCATCTGGTCCCAGCTCTGAGGTAAAAAGGAGAAAACTTTATTTTTTGACTTTTATAAAACATTCATTTAGAGTTCTTAGCATGGTTCCACACCTGTTTGGATGCCCTGCAGTCCATCCGACCTGGGGAAACTGGATATACGCTGTGCAACACTGTAGCCCCAGTCCCATACAGAGCAGATGAATCAATAGGTAGCGTACTGGGTGATACGGTGCTGTATGCTGGGGAAACTGGAGCAATCTGTCTCTGCAGAAGCTGGAGAATGACGTTGATGTCAGCCGTCATACGAGTTTCCAGCCTGGGGAGGTTAAAGACAAAGGAAATAATGACGGTTTGTATCTTTCTATCTTTTAAGACATGTCCACCATGCTGATAAGAGCTTTTTTTTTTTTTTTACCTCCGATTATTTAGGAAAATCACTACAGAAGATGCCTGTGTGTATATTTGAAGTGTTTTCCAGGTCTGGATATGAGTGTGTGGAAATATTTGTATATTCAGATTTTCTCCCCACTCTCACTGTCTAAAAGGTCAATCCAGCCTGTTGTACCTGTTGAGCTGTGACTGCAGGACTTCAAGTCGAGACTCGAGCTCACTGGGTCTTTCTTCTGCAATCAGTGGTGGGGGGGTTGAGTTACAGATTGAAGAAGATCGTAAAACATGCTTGGACAGCTGCTGTGGCTGTTGCTGATCTGGCCAGCATCGATACATTCCCGGCAGATTCAAGGATGAAGCTAGGAAGAACACAAAGGAAAAAAAAGTAAAGGTTATTTAGGGATGGGGGTATTATCCAACCACGATAGTAAAAACTTAGCAACATTGACTTTTATATCTTTGTGCAAAATCGTTGCTCCATCTGTGCCAGAAAATGCATGCCAGAGAAATATGATGTATCATGTATGTGTTTTATTAATAATTTTATATTAGTGTCATTAATTACTTCAGTCCTCACTATACATAACAAATATTAACATTTTATTTCTGAAATTTTAACCTCTTAAATGCCAGTTTTAGCAACTGAAAAATATCCCTACATAAAAAAAGCAAAAAGTTAACTTTTTTCATACTATATGCCAATTTAGGGGAGTGGGGGTGTTAAAGTACATAACAAATACAGTAACCTATTGGAGAACTTAAAAATAACAAAAATGGTACAGGGACCCAGGAGTGTCACACTGAAAACTGTTGGGAGTTAACTTACAGCAGTGAAACAAAAAACAGAAGTTGTTGGTCCCTTCATGTTTAAAAAGCAACACTCATGCAAATGCGAGTCAAGACTCATTTCTACCTTGGTGGCCCTGATTCAACACCACGTCCCTCCCCACTGAGGCTCCATTCTGGGGCAGCTGTTGAGCCACAGAGGGCTCTTCAGTGGGGTAGAGCTCCACCCTGGTTTTTTGAGCGGGAGTCTTCGACAGACCCTCACTCGACTGAGAACAGGAGGATCCACAGCTCCAGAGGTCCTCCCAGCCACCCTGAGGAGGTGAGTAATGGCTGGACTTATGGGGGTACGAGTCTTCATGATCGATTCCATCTGATCACAGGAAAGCAAGTTACTCTCTCATCACAGGACATAAACAGTCCCATTATGGCACAGATTTAAAGTCACGTTACTTACCTGGTCTTATTCTGCAGTCAAGGGAGTGGATTCTGTGCTTCAG
The DNA here is from genome assembly GCA_036173005.1 of Crenichthys baileyi. Taxonomy (NCBI): domain Eukaryota; kingdom Metazoa; phylum Chordata; class Actinopteri; order Cyprinodontiformes; family Goodeidae; genus Crenichthys; species Crenichthys baileyi. Next base: position 259,148 of record JAHHUM010002032.1, on the reverse strand, counting down.
TTTGTGGCGACATTCATCGTCATCCCCAGATTCATCAGTTATTATTGGTGGCATTTGATCAGTCTGCTGACCACATCAAAAATCACATTTAATATATATCCAGAATTTATCCAAAACCTACAGGACCTTGCAAAATGGCTGGTATCCTCTGAGCTTTTCTGCATTTTGGTGTCGCGTTACTTCTAAAAGCTTCAACAGGTTTTATTTAGGAAATAACATAGTAGTGGATCCACCACAAAGTAGTGGATAACTGTATAATGGAAGGAAAAGGATAACAGGGTGGTGGCAGCATCATACTGCGGGGATGCCTTTCTTCAGTGGTGACAGGGACCCAGGTCAAAGCTGATTGGAAGATGGATGGGGCTAAATACAGGACAGTCCAGGAAGACAACATGTTAGAGGCTTCAAAAGACCTGAGACTGAGGTTCACCCTGCAGCAGGTATGTGACCCTGACCAGACAGCCAGAGTTACAAGGTGGTTTAGATCAAAGCCATTCATGTGTCAGAAGGGCCTAGTCAAAGTCCAGATCTAAATATAATTATAGTCATGGGTGGTTCCACTTCACAACCGTGCACTACTTTATGCTGATGATTAAAATACACTGAAGTTAGTGGTTGTAATGTAAAAAAGCTCATGGGGTATGAATACTTTTGCAAGGGACTGTAAACTAAATAATGGAATTACCCCTAACTATATTTAGCTTTCTACTATTTTATTATCGTCATTTTTCTCTGAGATCATCTGCCAACGCACATCTCGCAGATCATAAGTGATCTCCAGGTTCCTCCAGAAGTCGTCAGCAAATCTTGGGTACATATCAAGAACCTCAAGCAGGTCTTCCCTTGGTATCCGGTGCAGGTCGCAGTAGGTGAGTGTGTACAGGTCTGCGTTGGACCGTCCTGGTTCATCATACAGGTGGATAGGCTCGCCAAATATGTCATTCTTTTCTACAAGAGGATAAAGCCATTTTTATTTGAATAAGGTGCTTTTTTCAGGAACAATTTCAAACATCACAGTCAAACAGTTGTACCTAATAAAGCTACAACAACATAATCCCTCATGACTTGGATGGAACCACGTGAGATGAAGAAGAGAGAGTCCAGGAAGTCTCCATAGTGGATCAGTGTGTCTCCTGGAGGTGCATGGACTGTCTTGATCCTCATAGCTAAGGTTCTCAGACATGCTTGGCTGCCTCCGCGGAAAGCCTTGCAGTTCTGCAGCAAAGAGCGATTTACATGCAAACAGATGTCTGCCTGCAAGGACTCTGGAAACCCCCTCAACACCTTTAAGTAGAAAAAACCAAACCAACTTCACATCAGCAATTAAATGTACCATTATAGCATGACAGTGGTGCTACAGGAGGACACACCTTGGTTTTACTCACAGAATTCATATCTTTGCCATGTGTGTAAGACCAGGCATGCTGGAAGTACTCCTCCAGCCTTAGGCGCAGACCACCAGGAATTTGGTGGAAGCGGATGAACTCTTTGACCCGTAGCATCTGGGTGTGGTAGCGGGTCGTGCCAGAGTAAAGCCTCTGGATGATAGCAGACACATTTCCAAATATGCTGGCATACATGAGGGCTGCGAGAACGGGAAACAAGAGGACAAAATAAGCAGCTGATTGTAGCATTTCTGGTGTAACGTTTACCCACAGAGAAATGATAAAAACCAGCTGCAGTCCAGGAATCCAACTCACATCCAATGACCATGACGCAGATCGAGAAGATCTTCTCAGAGTTGGTGTTTGGAGAGACGTTACCAAACCCCACGCTTGTCAAACTGCTCAGAGTGAAATACAGAGCTGTGACGTATTTGTCCTTCACCGATGGGCCAGAGGTGGAGTCACTTTCATTGTACGCCTTCCCTAGTTGTTCAGCCAGGTTGTCTAACCAGCCGGTCTCTGTGTATGGCCTCTCCACGAAGCCGATGGCATACCAGATGCAGGCAAGCCAGTGGGCGATGAGCACGAAGGTGCACATGAGCAAGAAGAGGACAGCAGCTCCATATTCAGAATATCGGTCCAGCTTTCTGGCCACACGGACCAGTCTCAGCAGACGGGCTGTTTTCAGCAAGCTTGTTAAGGTCGCCATCTTTGGTTTCCATGGGCAACAGAAGAAAAAAGTGTACGGGAGAATTAGAAACTCAAAATTTATTCACCCCTCTTGAACGTCTTCTCTTTTTTTACACTACAACCGTAGTTGGTGTATTTCATTGGGATTTTATGTGACCAACACAGAGTAGTGCAAAATTGTGAATAAAAATATTGTTTTTTTTTATTATTTTGGGCAAATACTGGGTCAATACTTTGTAGAACCCCTTTTCACTGCAACTATGGCTTTAAGCCTTTTGAAGTTACTCCCTAACAGTTTTGCACATCCAGAGACTGAAACATTTGCCCACTTTTTTTTGGGGGGGGTGGGGGGGGTGTGGGGATAGCTCAAACTCAGTCAGATTAGATCGGAAATCATATAAAAACACTCATTTTCAAGTCTTACCACAGATTCTTAATTGGCTTTAGGTCTGGACCTTGACAGGGCCATTCTAACTCATAAATAGGCTTTGATCTAAATCAGAGTTCTCAACCTCCAGTTCTCGAGGGCCAGTGTCCTGCAACCTTTAGATGCATCCCTGGCCCAACGTACCTTAATGAAACACCTAAGGAGGTCCTACAGAGTCCTGCTAATGACCTACTGGTTTGACTGAGGTGTGAAGATGTAGATAAACATCTAAAAGGTACAGAAAGACACAGAGGGTGTGAGTTTAAGACCTCTGATCTAAAACCAGTCCATTGTAGATGTCAGTGTATGTTTAGGGTTGTTGCCCTGCTGGAAGGTGAAACTCCACTTCTCAAGTCTCCTGCTGCTTCTAAAAGATTTTCTTCAAGGATTTCCGTGTTTTTAGCTCCAACCATCTTCCCCTCAGCTCTGAACAGCTTCCCTGTCCCTGCAAATGAAAGCAGCCCATAGCATGAAGCTGCCAGCACCAGTGCTTCAGTATGGGGATGTTGTGCAGGATGTATTTTCTGCCACACTTAGTGTAATAATGGAGGCAAAAAGTCCAATTTTGGTCTTGTATCTTCTTTCGCCTCTTTGCTTTCTGTCCTACATGGAAATGGATCACTACAATGATGCTCTACTTTGTGTTGGTTAATTAAATAAAACCCAAATTATAAAAGCTTGTGGTTGCAACATTACAAAATTAGGCAAAGTTCAAGGAGTATTAACACTTTTACAAAACAAGGTTAAAAAGGCACAAAAGAAGAAAATAATTACAAAACTTAAAATCATGACAGTGTAACTTTGGGCTTTTGAAAAAGGATTACACAAAAAATTGTAGCAAAGAAACAAGAATTTTCACCTCGTCAGACCCAGATCTGAAAATGAGAAGGTCAAAGGGGGTCGCCGCAAACAAATCAATCAAAAACCAGCCCTTGATATAATGCTTGGCTATCCGGCTTGGCCGTGTGACCACAACTTCGTTGTGATCCACATACGTGGTGCGGAAGTTGATGACTATGTCCACTATAAACAGCACGTCCACCATGAGGTCCACCACATTCAGAGGGTTACATGTGTAGCCACATCTCCGTTGTCGTAGGTTGCCGTGTTCATCCAACAGGAAGGCGGCTGAGTACGGAGTGAAAACAGCCGTGTAAAGGACCAGAAGGAGAATAATCCAGTCCCAAAAAGCCTTGAATGGGCTGTAGTGAAGCAGGATCCACCAGGTTGTCTCTGGAACCTGGAGTTTGTATTCTGGCAGAACATCTGACTCCAAAGAAAGCACCTATAGATAAAGGAATGCGTACATTATTCTTACATGTAGATATTTACTAGACATCGTGTTCTGGGTTAGTGCAGTCTCACAGTTGCTTGACCCTGCTGTCACTTGCAACTCTTGGAAAATTCAATATGCCATAGAGATTATGTTAAGATATTAAGAATATACCAGCAGTGTGTTTTGATTAATTTTGTCCAGGCTGACTGAATATCTGTTGGGTTGTAGGGCTGTAATGATGAACTGGGTGTTGCACTGAGCTGAGGTTATCTCGTGTCTCTCGCCTAATTTCAAACAAACATTTGCTTCCCTGAAAAATACCCCTGACCTTCCAGACATATCTATTAGTTATACGAATCCATGAGATTACACAGATAGATCATCTGATTGACACGAACGGGAATGTCATAGGTTGATGCAAACTCGTCTCCTGCATTTGTTTAACACCCACGGATCAGTGATGCAGAACTGGGAGCCCCAGGGCTGCAGCAGTAAAACTATGGCTCTCAACTGAACTGTCACACAATGCACCTTTATTAACCACCAAGCCACCTACTGATTATTCCATTAGAGGGTTAATTAGCAGCAGCCTTCCATCATGGCAACAGACTGGGATCTTGTCCTGTTTTCTCCACTAGTTCAGAGCACATAGCTTGAATGGCACACTGTACCTGGACGTCATAAAGTCACAAAAAGAAAGAGGAATTTTCCTGGTGAATGAGTGAGTTCATTAATATCCTTGCTCTCCAACAAAACCAGGGACAGCTCTCCTAACACTGGATGCCCATAGCATTGTTTTGGCTATTTAAATTTGGACAGTTCTTCAGGTGATCATTACAGCCTGTAGGTCCAGTCCCAATTTAGCTCAAGACACTGAAAGGCCGACTTGGTTGACGTATTTCATTAATCTGAACAAATTTCCATCAGACATCAGTAGAACACTTAATGTGGGCGTCTTTCCACCTTTTACTTTCAAACACATTTTCATACTTTTCAGATGGAAGGCAACGTTGTCTTTTCTATGTCTCTTCAATGATAATTTGTCATGGGGGGGAACCTGCTTGAAGTTCTCATTCCTCATACCTGTGTGACCTTCTCCGTGACGTTCTGAGAGTGCTCCTTTCCCTGTGGCGGGCTGAGCAGCTCCATCCTGGGTGTTGAAAGAGAACGACATTCAGGGCTCCTGATGGCCGGATCCTCGTCCTTCATGGGGTCTGAGTCAAACCCAAACCATCAAAATACTTGGAACAAAGATAAATAGTTTGAGCTTATTTTTTACGTTTTATTATTCATTATTATAGTAATTGCATTCTAAGACTCTGTAATCTACATGTAGTGAGGCTATACCTATTTTTAGTATGCCTTCTTAAAAACATATGCTACTCGTAAATACAAAAAAGTTATCTTAATAGCTGATCACATCTTTAGACCCATAAAAGTAAATAAACAGAACATACCTGACTGGAACCAGGAGGTCAGATTGTTGTTAATCTCAACGAGAAAACCATCCCTCTAAGCTATCGTTTAACAGGTGTCCTCCAAAGTGTTTTGTTCTGGATCCATGTTTTGGGCAAAGCAATCGCTCATCTTGTTAGCACTTTATGACTGCAGTTGTCAATGTTAAGCCCTCCACCCTGGCTGGCACGGAGCAGAGGAGTGCCCTGCAGCACACCAACATTGGATCCCATCGATGCCACACTATATCTCACAGGAAGCAACGGGAAAATCAATGCAGGGCATTGATAACAAAGCAAAAGAGAGACAGTCACTGGGTTTCCCTTTCAACATCACATCAGCATGGTACCGGTCTTGGAAGGATTTTGATTTGGTAGAATGCATTTAATTATTCAGGGTTGGAAAACCTTAACACCAACTCCGTTGATCAAATATACTGCAGCCCCCTAATTTGTTGCATGATGCATGCTGTTTATGTCGGATGTTATTGACCGTGGTGCTGACAGTCTGGCAACATGAGGAGGTAGTGAACCATGATGACATTGCCCTAAAGTGTCCTTCAGCTGTACCCTTCAACATCACTACTTTTGTTTCAGGTAAAAACAGTAAAATTGGTTTTATCAGCATTAACTGCTTTGATCAATTATACGCACGACTGATGAAGATGGATTTATGTTCTACAAAAACTGAATCTTTTCACTCTTTTCTCATGTTTATAGTTTTATGTAATGCAAAATTATAAATAGAAATCCTATCCTCCCGGTGGAAGGGCCCCTAAAACTGGACTTCAAAATCCAATATGGCTGCCTTGTGCATAAACACTGGCCATAGCTGCAGAAAGTAACCCCTCGGGGTGCTGTTATTTTTTATCTAATTAAATCAGACACATACTACTGTGCAATATCTATTACTCAACTTTATTACATCTATTACTGAGTCCATTAGCTTGCATTGCTGGCAGTAGTTAGCCTGATCATTGAGTACAAATATTATGCCGCTTCCCATTTGTTCCTTAAAGTGGACATTTTAGAGTAAAGACTAAAGAAAAAAACTCAATTAGAACAGTCCCTGAAGTCAAAATTACAACAATGTAACAAAAAAATCTTCCTTAAAAAGCTGCACCTTTGTGGCTGCCATGTTTTAAAAACACAGTGAGCAGTAATGATCTGCACCTCTATCAGCTTTTTGCCATTAAATCTCTCTCATGCATGCTACTGTACAACCTTAGAAACATATAAGTGAACGTTATATTTTTGAAAGCTGAAGCTGACAAAATAAATTTTTGGGTGTGAGATAAGTCCTAAGTCACCTTATTTAGCATAAGTCTTACCCTACCGTACTAGCATGTTGTAACTTCACCTGTAGTTATTCTGGATACTGTGGCCCCTATGAAAATCATGCAGCCTAAGGCCAAACCTGAGCCATGGTTTAATGATAAAACTAGTGCTATCAGACGGGAATGCCGCAGAGCTGAACGGGGATGGAAAAAGGATAAATTGCAGGTTTCATTCCAGATCCTCAAAGACTGCTGGCATCATTATCAGAACACAGACAAAGTCACTAAAAGGGAATATCATTATTGTGTCCCGTCAAAATAACTCTCGTGTGTTGTTTAAATTGATTGACTCTGTTAATCATCTGTTAATCTTAATGCCCCACAACCTGTCTGCCTGGAGCATCTTCTGAAACATGTAATGATTTTATGTACTTTTTCATGGATAAGGTTGTTGCGGCAAGAGCCCTCATTTCTCCTCCTTTTGATCAATTTGAAATGTTGCCGGGTCCGGGACTTGAACCCGGGATGGCCGCTTCGAGGACTGTAGCCTCTGTATATGGTCGCGCACATGTCGTTCTTGTTCTGCTTGACCTAACCGCTGCTTTTGATACAGTGGACCACAATATTTTACAATCTCGTTTACAGACCCAACTTGGTTTTAGTGGTACCCCATTAAAATGGTTTAAGTCTTATTTGTCAGACAGAACCATGTCTTTAAAGTTAGCTGGTTCTGAATCTTTCACTGCTCCTCTACTTTATGGGGTTCTACAGGGCTCAATCCTCGGTCCCCTGCTTTTTTCTCTTTATCTGCTTCGTTTGGGTTCAATATTCAGAAAGCATAGGATCTCCTTTCATTGTTATGCTGACGACAGTCAAATATACATGCCACTAAAAAAAGGAGCCTTATCGATCAAGCCCCTACTTCTATGTCTTGAAGACATTAAAGCCTGGATGGCTTTACATTTCCTAAACTACATTTCCATTTCCTAAACAGAAGTGATGGTGTTTTGTCCCAGCAGCCCCTGTGAAACATCCCTTATTGATCTGTAACCCTTGACGTCTTATTTGAAGCACACAATTTCCAATTTGGGTTTTATAATAGACGGTGATCTTAAGTTAGATCGCCAGGTTGGAGCAGTGGTCAAGTCCTGTTTCTATCATCTTAGGCAGCTGGCAAAGATCAAGCAAATTCTTTTAAGACAAGATTTTGAAACAGTAATTCATGCCTTCATTACAACTCGCCTCGATTACTGTAACGCTCTTTACTTTGGAGTTCGCCAGTCTTCCCTCAGGCATCTCCAGTTGGTCCAGAATGCTGCTGCTCGGCTTTTAACCGGGAGGAGTGAGCACATCACCCCTATCCTGGCTTCTCTCCACTGGCTGCCTGTGCATTTTAAGATTTTTTTATTTGTTTTTAAAAGTGTACATGGTCTTGCCCCATCTTACCTCTCCGAGCTGCTTCACCCATATTCTCCCGCTCGTTGCCTCAGGTCAGCTGATCGGCTGCTCCTGGAGGTACCGAGGTCTAAACTAAAGCTTAGAGAACAAATTATAGAACGTTTTGCCGTTACATATTAGAAGTGCCCTTTTATTGTCTACTTTTAAAACTCATCTCACTTTTATTCCTTGGCTTTTAACACATGTTGAGACTTTTGCTCATACTTCTGCTATGGTGTTTTACTGTTTTTGTCTTTTTCATATGTTGCCTGTTTATTTTGATTTTTGCCTGTACAGCACTTTGTCGCAGCTACTGTTGTTTTAAAGTGCTTTATAAATAAAGTAGTAGTAGTAGTGGCTGTATGTTGCAATGTGCTTTTGAATCCACCTTCTTCTCACCACAAACTTCTCCTCCACATTTAAAAAAATCCTGGATATGGATATAATGGCGACCTGTCCAGGGTGTACCCTGTCTCTTGCCTAGTGACCGATGGAGATAAGCCTCACCACCACCCTGCAAGGACAAGCAGGTCTAGATGCTGAATGTTACAGAGTCATTGCAATGAATAAAGTGCTCCGAGAGGATCATATTGTTTAAGTGTCCAACTGATAAATGAAAATTCAAAAATCAATATGCAGCAAACCCAGGGGGGATGTAGGATCTTTACATTTGCAGCACAGCTCGCTGAGGATTGAGCCGTCAGTGAATCTGAGAACGTTCTGTCAGGTAACTTCAGAGGGTGAAAATCAATTTATGGATTTTTAATTATGACGAGAGAAAATGTATTTTCTGTATCTAAGAGAGATGTTTTCAGTTGAAGAAGGTATCCTCATCAACATATTTTAACCTGTTTACCTGTTCTTCATCAGGGCTAAATCTGGTGCAGCACCAGAGACCCTTGCAACAGCAGCATGCGGACAAATGATGGAAAACAAACAACCACAGAAATTATTTTTAATGTTTTCTCCACACATAAAACTTCCAAAACGGCCTTCTGAAAATGTCTCTTCTCTGTGACAACATGCATAGCTTCCAGCTCACACTCCTATAAAAGGGTCTCAGATGGCAAATCCTTGAGGTATTCCAAATATGCAGAGTCCCACACCCCCACAAACGTCTCAGCTGTCGGCCTGGATGTTGTCCCACACTCTCACTACATCTGGACAGTCAGTGAGGGCCTCTATGAGAGTGGAAGCAGCTTCTACCTGCTCCTGATCCAGGGAAGAGTGATTGCGAGGAACAAACTCCAAACCAGCAGATGTGATCTGTAATCCCAGTCCCTCCAGTGAGCCCCGCACCTTGTTAAGGTCTGACATAGCACAGATAAACTGGGGAGAGACACACAGAACCGGCTGTTAGTATCTTCCAAGTCTGTTTTCAATTCCTTGGACTGGAAAACTTCAGCAGTCAGTAAAACTTTCCAAAACAAATTAAAGTATATTATTGGGAGGTAAATGTCACACAAGCTCAGTTTAACCCTCTAGATCAGGGGTCTGCAACCTTTACAATCCGAAGAGCCATTTTTCCCCTCAGTCCAGCTAAAAAAAAATCGTTTAGAGCCGCAACCGTTACATGACATTTTGAAAAAAGACAAGGTATAATTTTTGATAAATATCTACTACAGAATATTTGTTTTAATTTTGTGAAGAATCACAATTCTTTTCCTCTTTTTTTTGGTTTTTAACATAAATCTTTGGCAAAAAGAGGATTGATACATTTTCTTCAATGGGATGTTGATATTTGCAAAAATTATGTTAAAAAAAGCACTTAGTTTCCAACCTGATGACAAGAAAAATAAGCCAAAAAAAATATTACAGGTAGTTTAAGTGTCATTCTGTTGCAACAATTCAATGCAATTATTCCATGAAAAAACTACAAAAAAAACACCAGATAAAAACCCGAATTTGAAACATTAGTTGCTTCTTTATTATTTTTAGCTAAAGAAAAATAAAAATATTTTTTATACCTCAGAATGTAAATGTATATTGTACATTTATAAGACATATGCTCAAATACAGCTGTTTTTTGTACAACTATTTAAACAAGTTACAAAAAATCATGGGTCACAGTAAGATACCAAAAAAAAAACATGCCATATAAAATTAAGTTAACATTTTGTTTCATTAAAATACAAGCAATTATCAATTTTAGTATAAACTAACTACAAAAGACTCAGGGGTCACCACAAGACACCAAAAATTATTTGTTGAGACCATTTCTGCAGTAAAAGTTTGTTGTGGGGACTAACACTGAGCTTTAGAGATGTTTTACATTCCTCATCACCAGTTCTTTTAAACCTTTTAATTATGCTGATGATATCTACAACTTTAGATGAATAGCCATTTCCTTACTAATAAAGTTAACCACACGTGCATTGTTCAGAGGGTATGTCACAAACAGATTACAAATTGAACCAACTGAACACAGTGAAGTATAAATTGAGACAAAAAAACCCAGTTTCAGTTGCATTTATTTTACAGGTCGGGTGATTGTTAGGGATGCTAAAAATCGTGGCACCAGTAATTCTGAAGTAAAAAGAACCGTTTCCCCCATTGAATGAATGTATTTAAATTAAAGGCTGGAATTTTCTAATTTCTTCAGTGTTATTTTATGCTACTGTAATAACAGATGAATTACCAGGGTGCCTATATTTAGAGGGAGGAGTGCCACTGTATGCCACAATATCAGGACAAATCACCTTGTACCTTATTGCTGTTAAAAGATGCGTACGCTGACGTAAAGTTCTGGTTTGGTCCACCTTTCTGTCTCCACTGTTGCTACATGAGAAACATTAATGTTCCCATATACAGCTTAGCAATAGCTGGTAGTCCTTTGTTTTGTGCTGGTGTCACTTTCTAAAGTTGCCCTACAGAACGTTGCATTGCACCTAGAAACGTTCTGCATGTGTTTAGAGAGAAAACAACGCTGTAGTTGTTCGGTACGTGTGTACCGAACCAACAGGGCTGTGCCGGATCTTTGATACGACTATGTGTACCGCTATGTGACCCCTGCTGGTCATTAAAAGGATTGTAAACAAAGAGAGTCAGTAGTCAACCCATTAAAGAGTACTGAGTACAGCTTCTACTACAACATTTAGAATAAAAATCAAGACTGAACAGTAACCTTCAGCTGGAGCTTCTCTTCTTCATCCTCAGTTTCTTGGACGTCTTCAGCTCCAGCCTCGATGGCCATCTCCAAAGCTGTCTCCACGGAGACGCTCTGAGCAGGCACCACCACCACCACGCCTCTCCGGTTGAAATTGTGACGAGCTCCGTCGGACAGCATCCCTCTGAGGACAACAGCGTGATCACGTTTAATTTTCTATTCTCTTTTAAAAGTTGACAAACTGAGTTTTAATGATTGGTAAAACTGTAAAATAAATACAGTTCAGATCAACAGTGAACTGTTTACAGGAATAGTCTAAATGCGATGACAAATGTGATGAAAGAAACAGGAACAAGAAACAGATCCAATATGTGAACCACACTGCCAACATTTCAGCAACCTACAGAAAGAACACTGTAGTAATACAAGGGAGGTTCTGACCCGTTCTTGTTGAGCAGGCGTCTGATCTCCTGGTGGGTCCGTGAGTTGTTGTCCGTCAGAACTTCAATGAGCAGCATACACCCACCGGGCCCCCGCGCTTCGAACATGTGCTGGGATGCTGGTTTGGCCTTTTCCTGTGGGCAGAATTGGGAGGCATGTAGCATTGTTTTAATATAATAACATGGAATCACGTTTATTTTTACATACATAAAGGATTCTGACTATACCGTTTGGGCTCAAAGTGCTTTTATGACTGGTTTTCCACTGCAGTTCTTTTAAACCAAGAGTTACAGCAGTGTTACAATGGGTTTGGCAACAAAATAAGAAGAACCAACTGAAAATGTAGAGCCAAGGCAAACCTTCAGTTTCATTCCCTACTTTACACATGCAAGATGCACATATTCAACATCTCATGTTACCATTTCTTTGATGAAAGAGAAACTATACAATGTTTTTTATTTCTCTGATTAGTATTTTAAGCTCTAACTCGCTGCACTGAAAAAGTAATGTTCCTAACATGGCTTGTAGAGCCTAGCAGGAGAAGACGTCAGGGACTTTTATTCATAGACAGCACTGTGGTAAATATTTGGGTTATTTCTTGTTTCACTGTGTATGAAATGGTCTTCAGCAGTATTTCCAAGTTTTTCTTTGGGCATACGTACAGGGGTTGGACAATGAAACTGAAACACCTGTCATTGTAGTGTGGGAGGTTTCATGGCTAAATTGGACCAGCCTGGTAGCCAGTCTTCATTGATTGCACATTGCACTAGTAAGAGCAGAGTGTGAAGGTTCAATTAGCAGGGTAAGAGCACAGTTTGGCTCAAAATACTGAAATGCACACAACATTATGGGTGACCTACCAGAGTTCAAAAGAGGACAAATTGTTGGTGCACGTCTTGCTGGCACATCTGTGACCAAGACAGCAAGTCTTTGTGATGTATCAAGAGCCACGGTATCCAGGGTTATGTCAGCATACCACCAAGAAGGACGAACCACATCCAACAGGATTAACTGTGGACGAAAGAGGAAGCTGTCTGAAAGGGATGTTTGGGTGCTAAACCCGGATTGTATCCAAAAAAAATAAAACCACGGCTGCCCAAATCACGGCAGAATTTAAAGTGCACCTCAACTCTCCTGTTTCCACCAGAACTGTTCGCCGGGAGCTCCACAGGGTCCCAATATACACGGCCGGGGTGGGCCCTATAGCCAAAAACCCTTTTGGTCACTCATGCCAATTCCAACGTCGGTTTCAATGGTCCAAGGAGCGCAAATTTTGGGCGGGGACAATGTGAAACATGTATTGTGTTCTGATGAGTCCCCCTTTTTTACTGTTTCCCCCACATCAGGGGAGTTACGGTGTGGAAAACCCCAAAGAAGCGTACCACCCAGACTGTTTGATGCCCAGAGTGAAGCATGGGGGGGGATCAGTGATGGTTTTGGGGCGCCATATCATGGCTTTCCTTGGCCCAATACTTGTGCTAGATGGGCGCTCACTGCCAAGGACTACCGAACCATTCTTGAGGACCATGTGCATCCAATGGTTCAAACATTGTATCCTGAAGGCGGTGCCGTGTATCAGGATGACAATGCACCAATACACACATCAAAACTGGTGAAAGATTTTTTGATGAACATGAAAGTGAAGTTGAACATCTCCCATGGGCCTGCACAGTCACCAGATCTAAATTTAGCCCTTTTTGGGGGTTTTTAGGAGCGAGTCAGGAAACGTTTTCCTCCACCAGGATCAAGTAGTGACCTGGCCACTATCCTGCAAGAAGAATCTGCAGGACTTGTATATGTCATTCCCAAGACGAATTGACGCTGTATTGGTCGAAATACTAATACTAATAAATTATTGTGGTCTAAAACCACGTGTTTCAGTTTCATTGTCCAACCCCTGTAGCTTTTCTTTATTTTTAGATAGTATTTCATCGTTTTCTTGTTTAGAGCACTTAACTAACTAACTATTAATTTTTAAATAGGCTCTGTAGGAACGCTGTTATAAAGACACCCTGTTCTCATTTGTTCACCTGAAACTTTGGAAATATACCAAAAGTAACTTCGTCTGACATGATTAAAATATTTTCTTTGCACCAACACGCTGACGTCAAACAAACAGACAGTGTTTCAGATCTGTCATTCCTTATTTTGTTCAACATTTGCCTAATTACTCAATTTTGACACACACCCTACAATATCCTGTACTGGTCAGATACAAGGATGGCGTAGTAAATAAAAGTAAAAAAAACAACAACAAAAAAACGTTACAAGACCCCCGGAGAACCTTAATACCATTTCAAAGAGCATGGAAAGAAAATGTGAAGACATTTGAGGTGGTTTAAAACTTTTGCACAGTACTGCACATTATGTTGTCTGTAGCAGAAAGGTTTCTATAAATTATACTTTAGTGAAGCCCCGTCCCAAAACATTGTCAACCAAAAGTGAAATTTAAGCCAGGACGCAAATGACAGATAACATTTTCTGCCGCACCCATTGACATGCCGCCCTGGGTGGTGTGCCATGTCTACCACATCTGAGGAACCTACCGCACTCTTGATTGCTGCATCTATGGATGCTTTGGGCATGTTCTTGCTCCTGCATTGCTCCAATAGGTGGGCTAAGTTTATATTCAGGTCCGGGTTAGATCCACCCTCTGCAGATTAACAACACATTAAAAATACATATTTACAAATACAGGAAGGAACCTAAAAAGAAATAAGACAGCAGCTTGAACTCACCCTTTACTGCTATTCTTATCAACATCCCAAACTTCATGAACATTTTTCCTCTCGCCTCATCTTTCGGCCCCTTGATGTTCTTCACCTTTGACCATTTGTTGTGTCCGGCGCATAAGCCGGAGCACAGCTGCAGCGAGCGGACAGGAGACGTCCTCCACACCAGGGACAGCCTGCATGAAGCCGACCGGGGGACGGGCTGCACCGGAGCCGCCCAGACCAGGGCTGGTGGGCGCAGGGTCCGCAGAGCCCTGAGCAGCGTGGGCCCCAGCATGCCCTTCACACCCAGACAACAGCAGTTAGAGAGGTCCACCGGCGCTACTCCTGCTGCACATGTCGAGACAGACGTCCTTCAACCAGTCATCCAACTATAATGAACCCCTCTGGTAAAAACAGGACATAACTTGTACAAACTTGGCAATAAAGCTGATTCTGATTCTGATAAGACAGCCTGAAGTTTGCCAGCTTAGAGAACACACACAGGAAACGGCCCTTGTTGTGGAACTACTACTTCCTGTGTTTCAATGACGTAACACGCCGACGTATGAAAATGAAAGAAGTTACTGTGGCAGGGCGATTTAACATAAAATCGCCTTCAGCACACTTACAGTCCAGATATCTGAAACCGATTTATGACTAGGCTTAAGATATCTCTATTTATATTTAGTCTATATTATAAATGACGTAAGATTTACGGTTGGTTTGCATGAAGGCTCCAAATGCAAATAATGACCAGGCAAAACTAAATAAGAGATTTCTAAAACTATTTTGGACTAGTCAAAATTCCTTTTAGGATATCTCCAAATAAATTAGAGGTCTCTCAAACATTTTTTTTTATCTAGACTGACTGATCTAGACTGACAGGCTGTTTTAACATAAAATCAGCTTCATCACACATATTCCAGATATCTGAACTGATTTATGACCAGGCATATCAGTTATTTAAGATATCTCTAGTTATATTTTTACTAGTCAGGTACCAGTTTGAGATAGCTCTAGTTATATTCTGACCAGTAGACTGCAGGTTTACTGATGGTTCCTAGAGTCTCTAGAAGTAGAATGGGAGGAAGATCCTTTAGTTATCAGGCTCCTCTCCTGTGGAACCAGCTCCCAGTTTTAGTCCGTGAGGCAGACACCCTGTCTACTTTTAAGGCTAGGCTTAAAACTTTACTTTTTGATAAAGCTTATAGTTAGAGTGGCTTAGGTTATCCTGAGCTATCTCTGTAGTTATGCTGCTATAGGCTTAGGCTGCTGGAGGACATAATGACCACTTTTACTCCCTCTGCTACATTCTCATACTACTCTCCAATTTTGCATTATTTGCTGTCATTTCAGCTTTTAACTTTATGTTCTCTCTCTTTTCTCTTCCTAGAAGCTACTCCTGGCCTGACTGTGTGTCTACCTGTGACACCTTTCTGGAGAGGGGAATCCTCCAAGCTTCTGCTGGCAACAACTTAATGCTCACCCTCTACCGATGATCCACATGGCCCTGTCTTTCAGTGTTTAATCCTGTCTCTCTCCTAGACATAGCTACTGACTGAGCTTCTACTGTAACTAATTATATGTGCACTCTCTCATACTCTAACCTTGAAAACTGGCTCAGAGTTTATCTGTTCTTTCTTTCTTTCTAGATGAAACGACTAAAGGAGCTACATCCTTTAACATTTACTTTTCCTTCCCATAGAAAGTACTCCTGGATCAGTGCTTCTTTGTTCTCTTTGTGTCTCTGCTCTGTTCTCTCAAACCCCCAGTCGGTCGTGGCAGATGGCCGCTCACACTAAGCCTGGTTCTGCTGGAGGTTTTTTCCTGTTAAAAGGGAGTTTTTCCTCTCCACTGTCGTTACATGCATGCTCAGTATGAGGGATTGCAGCAAAGTTGACGCCAGTGACTGTCCACTGTCTCTACATGCTCATCCAGGAGGAATGACTGCCTCAAATCACTGACTCGAGGGAATCTGCTGGGTTTCCTTTGATAGGAAAACTTTTTAAACAGTTTGAATAAATAACTGAATCTGACTGCACTGTTCGATGGTTAGGATTAATTGGAATGTATGAACCTGAGTTGAAATCTATTTGATTGGATTGAATTGACTTTGTGAAGTGCCTTGAGACGACATGTGTTGTGAATTGACGCTATATAAATAAAACTGAATTTAATTGAAGTTCGCATTCTCCGTACATTCCATACTGATAAGCTCTTTTAATATTGTGGCATTTTTCTGACAGCCATTGCCACTGCAGCCAACCAAAATTCAGCAGGTAACAGTTTGGACATCTCAGTGGCAGCACTAGGGGGCCTTACGTGTATTTTATTTAATTCAAATATCTAAAAATGTAATTTTGACTAGTCATAATTAAGTTTGAGATATCTTGAACTGTAAATATGGATGTGTGACCCTTCAAATGACGAATCCAGTGACGTCATTTGAGATATTTTGAAAGGTATTTTGATCCGTCAAAATGTAATTGAAGATTTCTTGAGTTGTGCTTACCAGTCAGAATGTAAATGCCGATATCTTAATGTCCAATTCCAGATAGTCAAAATATAGTTGTGACAATTCAAAACTAATTATTAGATATACAGAATGTCATTGCAGAGTCAGATGAAGCCGATTTTATGTTAAAATGGTCTGCCATAGAGATGGTCATCTTTGTAGCATTAATGCAAGTAGTCGTATTAGTATTAGTTGTAGTAGTAGTACTAGTAATAGTTAGTAATATTTATAGTTGGGCTATTAGTAGCAGTAGTAATTGTTGCTGTAGTATTACTTTCAACAGTAGTTGTGGTATCAAAAATAATAGTAGCAATAGTTCACAGTACTAATCATAGTCATATTGGTAGTAATAGTAACTGCAGTAGTTGTAGCAGTAGTTGTGATGGTCATATATCTATATATATAACTATATATATCTATATATAACTATTATATTCCCAATATATATATATATATATATATTATATATATATATATATATATATATAACTATATATATAACTAAAATATATTAAAATATATATATATATATTTTATATATATATATATTATATAATATATATATATATATATGTATATATATATATATACAGGGGTTTGACAATGAAACTGAAACACCTGTCATTTTAGTGTGGGAAGTTTCATGGCTAAATTGGACCAGCCTGGTAGCCAGTCTTCATTGATTGCACATTGCACCAGTAAGAGCAGAGTGTGAAGGTTCAATTAGCAGGGTAAGAGCACAGTTTGGCTCAAAATACTGAAATGCACACAACATTATGGGTGACCTACCAGAGTTCAAAAGAGGACAAATTGTTGGTGCACGTCTTGCTGGCACATCTGTGACCAAGACAGCAAGTCTTTGTGATGTATCAAGAGCCACGGTATCCAGGGTAATGTCAGCATACCACCAAGAAGGACGAACCACATCCAACAGATTAACTGTGACGCAAGAGGAGCTGTCTGAAAGGGATGTTCGGGTGTTTAACCCGGATTGTACCCAAAAAAAACATAAAACCAGGGCTGCCCAAATCACGGCAGAATTAAATGTGCACCTCAACTCTCCTGTTTCCCCCAAAACTGTCCGTCGGGAGCTCCACAGGGTCAATAACACGGCCGGGCTGCTATAGCCAAACTTTTGGTCACTCATGCCAATGCATACGTCGGTTTCAATGGTGCAAGGAGCGCAAATCTTGGGCTGTGGACAATGTGAAACATGTATTGTTCTCTGATGAGTCCACCTTTACTGTTTTCCCCACATCCGGGAGAGTTACGGTGTGGAGAAGCCCCAAAAAAAGCGTACCACCCAGACTGTTGTATGCCCAGAGTGAAGCATGGGGGGGGATCAGTGATGGTTTGGGCTGCCATATCATGGCATTCCCTTGGCCCAATACTTGTGCTAGATGGCGCGTTCACTGCCAAGGACTACCGAACCATTCTTGAGGACCATGTGCATCCAATGGTTCAAACATTGTATCCTGAAGGCGGTGCCGTGTATCAGGATGACAATGCCCAATACACACAGCAAGACTGGTGAAAGTTTGGGTTTTGATGAAATGAAAGTGAAGTTGAACATCCCCCATGGCCTGCACAGTCACCAGATCTACATATTATTGAGCCACTTTGGGGTGTTTTGGAGGAGCGAGTCAGGAAACGTTTTCCTCCACCAGTATCACGTAGTGACCTGGCCACTATCCTGCAAGAAGAATGGCTTAAAATCCCTCTGACCACTGTGCAGGACTTGTATATGTCATTCCCAAGACGAATTGACGCTGTATTGGCCACAAAAGGAGGCCCTACACCATACTAATAAATTATTGTGGTCTAAAACCAGGTGTTTCAGTTTCATTGTCCAACCCCTGTATATATGAAGAACATCAAAAGAAATCAGACAACATCTCATGAAGAGAAACTTCCACTAGTTTGGTCTATTCTTGGATAAAGTTTCCAGATACCTGAAAGTTCCACTTTCATCTGCTGAAATAATTATTTACAAGTACGAATCAGTTGGACTTGTATACATTTGTAGGGTCTTGGCAAATATTTGTCAGTATTCCATATCAAATTATTACCAAATATCCTGAATTCCTGATTTAGTTTAAATCAATATAATATCAAAGAGATTTTGCAGATTTAGAATAGGAAAATATTTTTTCAGATAGGTATAAAAATGTGGACCTTTACTCATGCTTTCCACATTTCTTTTAAAAATGTATTGATTTAGAAAATGTGTGGTAAAAAAGGATCCCAACCCAGTCATCGACCTGTGTTTTTGTTGTCTCTGCAAGTGTCAGGAAGGTTAGAGGTTAGCGCTGGCGATAAGGATTTATCCAATATGCAAAAACCATGAGTCTCAGTGAAAACTTTCTGTGTCCTAAAAACATCGGTTTCTTGTCATTGAAGAGGACTTTTATTGTACTGTTATTAATGAAGAATATCAGAGCCAAATCTGAGCATAAAGCATTTTTTTATGAAAAATCTGGCATACTTTTAGTGCAAAACCTGTATGTAAGTGTGTGAGAGGAAGAGAGTGGCAGGGGTCTTTATACGGGCACTTACCAGCGTTGTAGTAAAACTGATTAACAGTGATGTGAAAGCTAAACTGAGTGGCAGCAGTAAACAAGATAATTACTTCACTGCTGGGTTTGGGAAACAGAGTCCAAGCAGGCGAGAGGTAACCAGAGACAGATGACAGCAGCAGGGGGCAGAAAGAGTTAAATACTCAGCCAATAAAGGCCAACCCATCTCAGCCCAACGTCCAAAGAGCTGTAAAAGAGGAGGTTTTATCCCTCTTTGCTCAGTCTGATGGGTGCACACACCCACAGTCCTGATCAGAAATGTCCACTAAACTTTAGAGCAAAACAAGGATTTTTTTCCAACGTATTCCTGGATATCAGGAAGCGCGGGAAACAAAATGTGAGCACTAATGGGACACAGGAGAACAACACACCTGAAGAGGTTTATGTCAGCAAAGCCCGAGGAGCAACACATTACCTGAAGCTGTGGCAAACAGTTTTGTGTTTTTATGTCAAAAGAAATCATGTTGTCTCTGCAGGGAATTAACGCCTTTGCTGTTTTTCACTGTGTGATGACAGCTGCTGCACTGGTAAGTTATTCTTTTATATATGAGCATTTTAACAATTAAGAGTTGTTAAATATTTGCCTACTTCAGCAAGATTGCCCGAGGGGCTTTTAGGCAAGTAAATTTACTTAGTTCTATTTGCATTTTAGAGTTTTAGAAAATAAGAAAATATGTTTTCAGTATTTTGACTTCAGTTTGCATCAATGTATGCCTCTGCAGAGCAGACGTTATTAAAAAATAAATAATATATAATAAATTTGCACTTGCAATGCCCACATTTATTAAATTCCTTATAAATATTTGTCAAACAGAATTGTTTTTTTTGTTTTGTTCCGAATTTAACTGGTTGTAACAGCAGATTTTAGCTTTACACTGATCTCCCACTGCCGAACTTTGGCCAGAACTGGAAAATTTCACTCGTTTGTCACTTTCTTTGATGGTTTTAATTTTTGACACATTAAGAAAATGTGCCAACCCTTCACAAGAAAGATAATTCTGTCTTTTCCTTAGTTTTTAAAGAGACATGCTGTGAAAAAAACATGTACAATTTTAATAGCCTAGCCAACTTCGGCTTTACTCAGCTGTTAAAGGTCTGAACTTTGTCAGACCGTCAAACAAGACTACGGGAAAAGACAAAACAGTTTTTAAATGATAACGTAAAGTCTTATCTTATGGGAAGAGGGGCCAGCTTTAGAAACAACAACTGAAACCATTTTTGATAACCCTGGTAAAATTATCAACAGTCCCTCTTTGAAGTACTGAGATTCAGCTGCAAAGCTGCTCATTTTTGGTCCCATTGCATTGTCTTGTCAAGGTTTAAGCATGAACCGGGTTTTAAATGGACCAAATGGGCATATGTTTTGTTATAAAAATACAATATGACCAAAAAAGAGACAGACAATGCATGCAATTTAAAGACAATGTAGCATTAATAAAGCCCAATCAAACATGGTGAAAAAAAGAAACGTAAACAATAGATGATTAAATTAAATAAATTTAAAAAAGAAACATGCAACAAGGACCAAAAATGAGAGCTGAGGCAATCGCAGGGTGACTATGAGGCATGTGGGACAAAAAAGAAGCAAAAACCAAAATTGGACCTAAAAAAACCTAATAATACAAAATGGCCATGAGAACACACACACACACACACACACAAAACAAAGATTAGCATGAACCAAAAAAGTGAAAGCAGTCAAGCATGAAAAAATCTCTATCATCTCTAAAAAGTTAAAAACAGAACAGGAAAAAATGTGTTAAAACATGACCAAATATGTATGTTGGTCCAAGTATGTAGCCGGGGCCAAACAATCACCAGTCATATCGCTGTAATTTATAGCAGCCTCACTTCTCAGCAGGACAAGCAGGGAAGTGTTTTCACACATATGTGCCTTGCAGCCTGTTGCGTCTTAATCTGTTCATGGATTCATGTCCAGGTTTGAACTGTAAGACACTCAAAAAGCTTTAATTTTCTACCTTTTAATCTAATCGCACTCTTCTCTTTCTCAGCTCTAATTTACTGGCTACTGCCCTTAAACCATCGCAGGATTTTTGTTGGAGCGTTGAAGTAATATTTTTTTTCTATTTTATATTCAGTGTCTTTGTTCTGTTTTGCTTTTGCGCACAACTCTGGTTACACAACATGCCAAAGAAAACCCTCCCCTCCACACTATCAGTTATGACGTTATCTGTTTAAAACTTTCTCCCAGAAAGGCTTCAGGGTGTCTTTAGATGCCATTTTTACTCATACTGCAGCCAGAGGTTCTGGCCTCTAATGAGGTGAGAGAGGCCGTGGTTTCTTTTATGTTTCCTTTGGATCTTCTGTGGCTTCCCAAACGAGCTGTTGGATGTGCTCTAGGAGGAAATTTTAATGGTTGTCTGTTTCTGTGAAGGTTCGGTTCTCATCGTCGTCTATAGATGACGTCTCTGAGAATAAGCAGATTCTTGGTTCATCAAGATTCTTCGTTTTCCTGAAAATGGAGCGCTTAAGCAACCAAAGAGCAACCCTTCAATCTTCTCTGTTAGAAATGACCTATCTACTGCTTTTGCGTCACAGATCCCCAAGCTTTCACTCGCTGGATCATCAGCCCTCCCAGACAACACGCACCTCTCTGAGCTCCATCTCTTCATCACTAAATCTTCCCTCGGGTCGATTTTGAGGGTCGGTTCTTTGACAGAGTTACAATCTCTGGATCGGTCAGCCTGAAAATGACTTGGCTTGAAGATGAGGCCCGAGAGGGTTAATGCTCTCACAGCTCAGCAGGGAGTGGATGTAAAGACTAATTGTTTTGCTTAAATGTAATAACTGTCAGCAGAAAAAGCCCTCGGTACAAGAAAAAAATGTGAATGACCTCCTCTTACTGATGTTGATTGTTTTTGCTGAAGCACAAAATCAATGCAAGTTGAAGCATGGTGTTGGCAGAGAACGGACAAACATATACACTGTATGGAGTGTAATTGTTGTCCCCATAGATACAGGATGTCCAGTGCTGTCTGGGATCCAACAAAGGTTTTCCTTCACCCTGGACTTATGGATTGACCTCTTCAGAGAATCCGCCCACTGAAGGAAATTCCCATAGGAATCAAAAGTCATTCAGCTTCTGAAGCTCCGAATCAAAAACGCTGATCACTGCTGTTCGCTTACCATTTATGGCCCGTGCCATTATTTATATATAAATAAAAGAAAAAATTGGTCCAGCTGGAGTTTCTTCTGTTTAACAAGAATGCTGTTTGGCTTCAGAGGAAAGCAGCTGTGAAAAGGAAAACTCATATCCTTCACTTTAGCTGACACATAAAGCCAAATAAACTACCTTAAAAGCCAATTTTCAGATTAGAAACCATTTATTATCTTAAGAAACCACTCTTAAGAAAACTAAAAATAGCCATCTTCAGTCTTTCAGATAGACACAGATTGATTGACATCTCCGTCACCTCTTGTTCTCTGGTTGACTCGCAGCTTGTTTTGCTGCTGTGTTGTGAAATGTACCCTGGAACGTAGAGTTGTTTTTGTAGCTTAGCTCTGATTGATGCCGCCATGGTGCGGAGGACCAGGCCCTCCACAATAGGCTACCTCTCCCTGGCACTGAGCAAGGAGAGGTAGCGGGGGATCATCACATACCGCACCCTCGCACAAAAATTTCACAACACCTGGAGGCAGCACATCAGATCCTTGAAAGGCTTGAAAGATTGCTCTACTTGAAAAGAGACTTCTGACTTTTAATAGAAACATCTTTGTTGCTGTGGGAATTTGCAAATCATTTCTTGCACATACTAGGGTTGAAGTAAGGGCTTTGGGAAAGCCATTCCAGAAGCTTAATGTTAGCATGCTTTAATCTGTGTAAATATGTGTTTGGGATCGTTGTTTGTTGGAACAACCATCTCTTTGTCCAATTTTTAACCCTCTTATCTGCTGATTTGTAGCAAAGTGGAAGAATTAGGAGATAATTCTGGTGTTTATTCACCATTTTAATCTACTTTGTGCAATGCACCAGTACCACCGGCAGCAAAACAACCCCTCTGCATAATGCTACCTCCACCATGCTTGGCATCTGACACAGTGTGTTTTTAGCTTTGAGAGCCTCACCTTAACATACCTCTTGTCATTGTGTTTAATACAGCCCAATCCTTGTCTCCTTTGAGCATAACTTTAGTCAAGCTTGAAATTGTGAATTTTTGGAAAATCTTCTTTTTGGAAATTTCCAATTCATGCCAGGCTCGAGTCCCAGTGGTTCCTGAGTGGTTTCTGAACTATCTACCGATTTCCTTTTCCAGGGCTTGGCAAAGCGGTGGCACATCTATAACATCTACTTATGTTTAATTGTTTAAACATGTTGGAATGTGCAGTTTTTTTTTTAAATGGCTCCAGAAGACTTTTCCAGTTAGAGTTAATCTATAATACTGAGATTCTCGCTGATAACCTTGGAATTTGTAGCTGTTCTGAGTATGGATCAATGTAATGAATTAAGTCAAATAAATCCCCTTTCTGCTGCCAACTACTAGCTGCAATCAACCATGATTACTAACTAAGTTAAGAGGCCTTGTCAGGTAAAAGACAATCTATGATCTTTATCACCATTTATTAAAAGATTTAGGTAAATGGCAAACAGATATTTGTGGCTGTAGGGGTCTGGCTGCAATAAAGAAGAAAATCCTCAATCCTTTCATACTCTTAGCTTATATCTTATCTTGTCTGTTACAGATAGACTCTGATGATGTCATCACGCGAGATGAGCAGATCTATGTTCTGATTGGTGCCCATGCCAGGTGTGAGAGGAGCATCCGAGCTCAAATGACCCTCATCAAAGGTTTGTGTGCGACTTGTTGTCAATTTAGAGCCACACGCCCAGCAGGTGATATCTGTCAAAAAATGTAACAACAAAAAAAGCCTCATCACTTATCTTAATTATCTGGTATCGGATATAATATCCAACGAATATCTTCCTGAGTGTTATCTGTGGCTGCAGTGTTTGATTTATTGTAACAGGAATATTTTTAATTTAGGCTGCAATGTAGAAGCCATGTCAGATAAGATGATTCATGATTCCATTAGGAGAAAGATTTCCTGAACCAAAGCTGCACACAGATGTCAGAAGAGGAACGTAAGAAAAACATTGTCAAGAGTAAAGCAGCTAAAGTGGCTGTATCAATCTTCCCAACAGGAGTTTACTCTTACTGGTCTACAAAGATTTACAGGGTTGTTGTGAATTTCCAAGACCAAATTCCACCTTTTCTCAGACTAAAGCAGATGTTGTAGATTGTCTACCTTTTTAAAGTAGAAAAAAACTTCACTAAGAATTTACAGCATGTATTTTTATCAAGTGTTAAGGCTTTAAAATAAAAAATGCAGAAACCATGGATGGATTAATGGATGGATTGATGGATGGATGGACTGATGGATGGATAAATGGACGGACGGATGGAGAGACGGATGATAGATGGATGCATAGATGATATAGATTTTGGCTTTAACAGATTTAGAATTACAAACTTAAAACTGCAGGGGAAAAGCAGCAACTGTCACAAAAGAGCCAAACTGTCCAAGTGAGTCAGTCTGCTGAAACAGTTTCAAAATTATGCTTTAAATTGCTGCCATCTTTATCTTTTAAATCTGACATAATAAATACAGAGTTGTACAAACAGTTTACATTAATAGAATCTAACTTTACCCACAGGGTAGACCATACCCATTTCAAACATTGCTGTATTCTGTTTATTTTACTCTAAAAGGAGCAATAATTCACATTTAACAGTCATTTACACCATGAACCCATTAGTGAAGCATTCGCTGAGGCAACCAATCAAATGACAAGACGTTTTGCGATAAACTTCTCTGAAATCTAATTTGTGTGGCTCCCAGCTGGCTATCAGAAATAATCTAGTTCAGGGTCAGCTTTTGTAACTCGAGGGCATACATGTAACGTTGAATCCAGACTTTGAATGAGGGAAAGGCAACAACACAACAGCTAGCATTGAGCAGAATCAAGTTCTGCAGCTGTTTCTTATAACTCATTGCTCTGCAACTGGATCGTGACTCAAACACGAGGAGGCGATTTTAAAAGACAGAAAATCAAGGCTTAAAGTCCTAAAAACGAGCAGCTGTGGGATAGTGGAAAAGAGAGAAAGTTCTCCAGTCCCTGTCTTTACTGGTGCAGTTGTTGAGATGTTTCAGGTCAGCGTCATTCTGCCCCTGATGCCCTTATCTGTGTGAGGGTCATTTGTAATACACTTGACTGAAGCATCAGTAAAAATAGAAGATTTAAAGTAAACTTTGAGAACAAAAGCAGGAATTTACTGAGAAGTCTGAATTACCGCACCCTACACAATTGGCATGCCTGGTAAAGATATATATTTGCATGTTTTGTTCTCTTTCCAGTTTTGAAAAGTGACTAAATGAAATTGGCCTCTCTGTTACTCGCGTCATATTTATACTCCAGAGTAACCATAAGGAGTTCTTGCAAAAACTGCAGCCTGGACAAGCCCCCCCCTTCTGCTACCCCTCTAAGCTAGTTAGAATGCAAGAAATGATCTGAGAATCTAGCGCAGGCTAAAATGCAATGCAGTACAAAGCACGTCACCCTTTTATAAACTTGTTCAGACCACAACCTGTGTGGATTGATGGAGCTCATGCACGCCCTTTTCAATGCTGCCCTGGGCAATTGCCCATTTAGGCTTGCCTTACCCCTGGGGGAAAAGCACGTCATGGATTATTGATTAAAAGTTATTTAATCTGTTGTGCAAAATATAAATAGTAAAAGGTTATTTAATTACGTCTGCTGATCTTGTTGAAAGCACTAAATAACATGGGATTTTCCCCCTGACTAAGTAAAGGCTCCCAAAGGCTGGATTTTTCAAAGATTTTCTGTTATGATATTGAAATGACAGAATATTTTGGGGGGGTGTTCTGCAAGCATTAAATAAAGTAGTCTCGTAGTTATCAGACAGTTCCACAACAAAAGGGCAAGACAGGTAATTCAGGAACTTACTTTAGGCTTTTAAACCAGTGCCAAGTAACCCCAGAAATGTCTGCTCCCAATATTAGACTGGCCTATTGTGATATTAAAATACTGCTTCAATTCAATTCAGTTTATTTATATAGCGCCAATTCACAAAACATGTTGTCTCAAGGCACTTCACCAAACTCAGGTACATACATTCCAATTAGTCTTAACCATTGAACAGTGAACAGTGTAGTCAGATTCAGTTATTTATTCAAATTGGATAAAAAGTTTTTCTATCTAAGGAAACCCAACAGATTACATTGAGTCAGTGATTTGTAGCAGTCATTCCTCCCGGATGAGCATGTAGAGACAGTGGACAGTCACTGGTGTTGACTTTGCACCAATCCCTCATACTGAGCATGCATGTAGCGACAGTGGAGAGGAAAAACTCCCTTTTAACAGGAAGAAACCTCCAGCAGACCCAGGCTCAGTGTGAGCGGCCATCTGCCACGACTGACTGGGGGTTAGAGAGAACAGAGCAGAGACACAAAGAGAACAAAGAAGCACTGATCCAGGAGTCCTTTCTATGGGAAGGAAAAGTAAATGTTAATGGATGTAATGACAAGTTAAACATTGGAATAAAAAACTTTGATGTAGAACAACTCTACAGCTGTAGATTTGCTTATTGTATCATTGATATATAGCAGATGATAACAATTAGCAAAAGCTAATCAGACCTTTCCTGTGTTTCCTGTATTTAACTTAATATGGATACATCCTGTTTCCCATCATTTCTAAAGACGGGGAATGTGCTCCAGAGTGGGATGGGATTATCTGCTGGCCCCGAAGCAGAGCGGGTCAGCTGGTCTCAGTGCAGTGTCCAGCATACATCTATGACTTCAACCACAGAGGTAAGATCACCACAGAAACACACACTTCCACAAAAATCACTGGAAACAGATCTCTGCTTGCTGATTTAAAAAAGATGGATTTGCACAGTTCCCTGTTTTGTGTGAGCTGTTCTGCCTGCCACTGTCTCCCATCCATCTGTGAATCAGGGCGAGCTTACCGCCAGTGTGATGGGTCAGGGAACTGGGAGCTGGTGCCCAGTAACAACCACACATGGGCAAACTACACGGAGTGCACCCGATACCTGACCTCCAACCACAGAAACATGGAGGTGTGTACAGGAACATTTTCTGTTTGGGTTATTTCACTGTGTTCATTTGTGGACCTTAAAGTTATAGGCTGAAGTTTAAGGATGCATATCATCAAGCAAAATCTTCAGTTGTCCAACCGTGGAATAACAGAAATATTTACTCCAAAAAAAGATCAAATGATATTTTAGAATAATAATCTTCTGTTATGTTTCACATTTTCATCCAGATTTACATACAAAAAGTGCTTCGGTTCCTTTTCAGAAGGTGTTTCAGCGGCTCCATCTCATGTACACTGTTGGCTACTCCATTTCTCTGGCATCTTTGTTGGTGGCAATCTCCATCCTTTGCTATTTCAAGTAAGAAAACCGAAAACCCTTATTTGTATTTACAAGTTTAAATTAGGAATGTCCTAATCAGGACCTGATCATTTGTTTCTAAACACATATCTGACTTCATGCATGCAGCTACAGTCTTCACTGGCTTGTACTTGAGCTGCTCTCTGCACAACTCTCCTGACAGCTGTTTGGAGATATGTCAACCTGGTGCATGATAGGTCACATGACACAGACAGAGGAGGAGCAGCAGCAGTCAATATAATCTCTCTTTTACTGTAAGCACCATTGTAAAGGATGAAATACTCTTTAGACTGTTAGGGAGAACCCCAGATTGATTATATTAACTAAATCCTCTTCATGGCCTCACGTACAGTTTTGCTAGCTGTGGACATGGAAGTAGACAGTGTTAATAAAAACTACAAACATGGAGGAATGGCTTTTCAGGGTTTTAGACATAAAATGTCTGTGTGGCAGACATAAAATCACAGACAGTAAACCATCAACAGGTATCGGGAGTTAAGTTTGATAATAGACTCTGAATTGATTAATGCGTTGCCTAAATGTGTTAGTTCGAACACCTGAGCAAAAATATGGGATTAAAACAGGACATCTCTAGTTCAAACCTTACGCAGGTTCTTTTACATGTAAAAAATGTCATTTTGGTTCCGACCATTTCTTTTTGTCACACAAACTCTCTCCAGGCGGCTCCACTGCACACGCAACTACATTCACATTCACCTCTTCACCTCCTTTGTTTGTCGAGCTGTTAGCATCTTTGTGAAGGACGCTGTGCTTTACTCCGTATCTGAGGCCAACAGAGCTGAGTCTGAGTTCACAGTGGTGAAGCCGCCCATGGTAAATATAAAAATCAATACAAAAATCTAGCTTTTTTTGTGCATATAACCTTGTGTACTGTACTATGTAGAGCGTTTCTTTGTATGAAGACAAAGGTGTTGTTTAAATGGTCTAGAAATATTAATTGAACAAAGTGGGAGAAAATGGTGTTTAAATCATAGGAATGATGTTTAGCATTTCAAATAAGAAGCTATGACATGTTTGTTACAATAAAGATTGATTTGTGATTTTGAAAACTAAGTAATAAATGTTCTATTTCTGGTTATATGGATACAATAGGAAATTGTAACTGCTGAGGTTGAATTTAGCAAATACTGGGCTATTTTTATCCCAGGATGGAGTCAGGCTTAATGTCTCCATGTCTTTCCAGACTTTATGCTCAGGGCTGTGTTTGGATCTCAGCAGGAATTTGTGTAAATGCATCCACCAAAAAGGGCCGACTAATTACTGGAAGCCAGTAGACCAGCCTTCAGTGTTCAAACAAAACTTACGCTAATGGGTTAATTTGTTCCAGTAACCGCTGTTTTTGTGCCATCAGGCTGGTTGTAAAGCTGCTGTTACTCTCTTCCTGTACTTCCTGGCAACCAATTATTACTGGATTCTGGTGGAGGGATTGTACCTCCACAGCCTCATCTTTATGGCTTTCCTATCTGACAAGAACTACCTGTGGGCCCTCACCATCATGGGCTGGGGTAAGTGACATCCCAGATGGGCTACTCACCACAAACAGTGAGCAGGAGCAATGGTTCCCAAACTGTGGCACAAGCACCCTAGTGGTCCTTAGGCTGCCTTCAGAGGTAGCACTTTTGTACAATAATGTGTATGCTAAATATGAGCAACGTAACTATAATGTAGAGCTATTTGGCGCTAATAACCATCTCTTGTCTACAGGTCTCTGACCCCATTGATTTTCTGTCAGCTTTAGTTCTAGAGTTTGGCTAGGCCATTCCAAGAATGCAATTTTCTTCTCACAAAGTGTCCCAACTGCTCTATTAGTGACCTGTTCTGACTACAACTTGCAGACCTGTTACTTCCAACTAAGTATTTTGAATGAGAGTCGAAAGGTTGACTTGGAAGCATACCTGAACTCGCTGTGATGTTGAAAAAATCAAATCCCTCTTCATCTTCAGCTTTCTTGGAGGCAGCTGAAGGTTTTGCCTCAAATGCAGTTGGCATAATTTCATCCACCTTAAAGAGAAATAACCCCACAGCGTGATGCGGCCTCCACCATATTTCACTGTTAATGCTCACTGTTGTTTTATTGCCAAATTAAATGTTTAGTTTTATCTTCTATATAAGTTTGGATTTTAGCCCAGTGTAGATTTTTACTTTGGAAGACAAACTGCTTTTCAGTCACTGGTCCTCTCCTTGGCCTGGACTAAGGGTTTGCAACATGTGGCTAAAAATGCTAAAAATGATAAGGAGCCAACTAATGTTGTTAAATATAGATATAATACCAAATGCAGGTTTAAGCAGTTTTTTCCATTTTTTTCATGGAATAATTTAATTTTATTTCCACAACAGTATGACATGAAAGTACCAGTAATATTTTAATAGATCTACTTTTCTTGTCATTAGGTTGGAAACTATGTGCTTTAAAAAAAAATCATATTCTATCTTTATTTTAAAACCTAAAAATAGAAATAAAAAGTTGGTCCTTTAAAAATGACAAAAAATTTCCTATAGAAGATATATAGCAAAAATATTTATCCTGAAATATTTGAAATAGATAAATATCTTCTCCTGACTGTTACCTTTGATCTTCCCTGCAAAGTATGGCTTCAGTGTAAGGATGCAAACGGGATGTGTATACTCCTAAAATCCATGTTTATACATATTTGATTTTGAGGTCATGTTTGTGAGAAACCCCTGACTACTGAACATTGGAGGCCCTTTCGGTACATTTTTTCAATGTGGAATTTGGAAATTTCACTTTTTGAGCACAAAATGCAATGAAAAATAAACTTGTATGTTTTGACTTCTCATGCATTTTCTTTATTTTTATGATTTCACACATCCTTCTGTAAAATGCCTATTAATATGGTGGTTAGTGAAAACATAGTATTTACTACAGTAATAACCACTTGTTATAAAAAGTATGAGAATCTCTTTGCTGGTAAAAGACTCATTTGTCTTTCTGCTCGTCCCAGGTGTTCCGGCTGTGTTTGTGTCCATTTGGGTCAGTGCACGAGCTTCATTGGCAGATACTCAGTAAGTCAAATATTCAAATTAATATTTGGATTCATACTTGAATATGTTAAAAAAGTTATACATTTTTTGTCACTCATTTCAGAAAGTAAAACCCCTATATTATATAGATTCATTACACATAAAGTCAAATATTTCATGACTTTATTTCTGGTAATGTTGATCATTTTGGCTCACAGATAATGAAAACCAAAAATTCTGTGGAAATTCTACTGGTTGGTTCTTTAATTGCAGTAGCAGAACCTCAACCTTAAATTAGGTATTTTTTATTTTCACAGAATTACACTCTAATATTCCCTAATGACTAAACCATTTTTGTCAGATTATACATTTTCAAGTTAATCAGGGTGTTTAGAAACTCTAGATGAGTCATTTAACTTCCCGTTTCTCTGGGATATAGATTTGACCTCACATAGTGTCCCGGTTCTCTTAGCTTCTCTTCAATATGGGAAAGGCATTAGAACATGCTGTTCAATAAGGGCATAGGCATGTGATGTTCATAAGTCAGGAACAAGGCTACAAGACAGGCTTCTCTGTTAAACGTGCCCATACATAAAGACAGAACAACAGCTGGATGTGTCAAACATGGCTGCAGAGGGACCACGTTGTTTGCTACCAGCAAGGAAGTACGGGAGGAAAAATCACCAGTGTTAGCTATCAAACAGCTGCAGTAAAGGTTGTTATTTTGTTGCCATCACATCTCCTAAAAAACAAATTATTTTCTGGCTTTTGGAACCATCTTTACCAGTGGTGAGAATAACTACAGAGGGCGCTATGTTATTTTGACTACAGTGACTTCTTTCCTGCTTCCAGATGCTGGGACATCAGTGCTGGAAACCTGAAGTGGATCTACCAAGTTCCCATTCTGGCAGCCATTGTTGTAAACAAAATACTTTTACCTTAAGTTGCGTAATTGAGAGTTTAACGATTATGAAGATTTGACCTCAAATCTCTGCCCACACAGGTGAATTTCCTCCTTTTCCTTAACATTATCCGTGTCCTGGCCTCTAAACTCTGGGAAACCAACACCGGTAAGCTGGACCTTCGACAGCAGTACAGGTAACTGTTTCCTAGAAGAAAAGGGTACAAACCATTCGTGGCTGAGGAATGACTATCATCTGGTTAGAAGAAATGATGAGTCTAATAATTTCTCCCTTTTCTTGTTCTCTGCAGGAAGCTCCTCAAGTCCACCTTGGTCCTCATGCCTTTATTTGGAGTCCACTACATAGTTTTTATGGCCCTTCCCTATACTGAGGTTACTGGGCTGCTGTGGCAGGTGCAGATGCATTATGAGATGTTCTTCAACTCTTCACAGGTCACTGCCCAATGTGAACACTAAGCTGATCGTGTGGAATGATGCAGTAGTTAAACTGGTTAACTATTAATGCACATTGTCTTCAATAAAATTTTTATGCTTTTAGGGGTTTTTTGTGGCGTTCATCTACTGCTTCTGCAATGGCGAGGTAAAGTGAAAGCATGCTTCTGTTGAAATAAGTTGTCAGCTGTCAAAGAAAATGTATATGATTTTTTTAAACCAGGTGCAGGCAGAGGTTAAAAAGGCTTGGTTAAGACGTAGCTTGGTGCTGGACCTCAAACAGAAAGCCAGGATGACAAGCAGCGGCGGTGGAAGCTGCTACTACGGAGGCATGATGTCGCACGCCACCACACACAGCGTCTGCATGTCCGCCACTCATCCCAGAGCTTTTTCCTTCACAGGAGGAACAACGAGCTCAGGAGGGGCTGCTGGTGGGTCAGGGGTCAGGCCGCCTCGTCACTCTGCCCCGTCATCTCTCCTCCACAATCATAGCAGCTTGTGTGTGTTCGTTCCCAGCACCGCTGAGACCTCAGGCCCCCAGCAGGACTTGGCTGTGTGGAAACCAGGGAGGGCTGAGTCAGAGGTTTTTGCCCGACATACTAGAGCCAACAAAGGGAATGATAACTGTAGCAGTAATGGAGCAGAAGAACCAGACTGCCCCTTATCTGTAAAAGAGTTAGAAACCATTTTGTAATCTTTGCTGATGGAAAATTACAGACTTTGTGGGGAGGATACCTTTTGCCTTCCAAAAGTGTTCATAGATCCTGAACCAGTTGTGTGTTTTGATATGGGCTGTGTGCTGCCCAGGGCCCTGTTCCATTGGGAGAAGTTTCTAATTCCTGAAATAAAATAATAAAAAAAATGTAAACACGCCCCAAATTAGCTTATGCTTAGTAGTCTAATCTGGGAGGTCAATGGAAGTGACATTTGTATCCGGTTTTGTTGATTAGACTAAAGTAAGTG
Source organism: Crenichthys baileyi (assembly GCA_036173005.1). Classification (NCBI taxonomy): domain Eukaryota; kingdom Metazoa; phylum Chordata; class Actinopteri; order Cyprinodontiformes; family Goodeidae; genus Crenichthys; species Crenichthys baileyi. The sequence continues at coordinate 226,074 of JAHHUM010002032.1, read as the reverse complement.
GTTATTTCACAGTTAAATGGGGTGTGAATGCTTTTGTAAGGGTGTGTATTTTGTCAAGAGTTCGGGGTTTGTGTTGTCTAGGTTTTTATGGGCTCAAATTAAAGTCGCATAAACAGTGACAGAATACAAACATATTCTCCATGTATGGTTCATGTCTTATTATTTGAGTGCTCCGGTTCTGTTCTGATTTATGGTGCCTTTATTTAATTTCTCCCACTGTAGTGGTGTTACTGATTTTTATTTTTGCTTTCCACTCATGGGACAGTAATGTAACTGGATTTATGTGCAAACAATGAAGACGTGAAGCTGGAAAGAGTTTCATGAAGCTAATGGACACGATAGATGTATAAACAGTGAGATATTTTCCAGTGTGATCCTTCTCCCTGCTCTCATCTGCCCAGTGTTTGGTTTTCCAAGCCCCTGTGGAGGACCCTCAGTCCAAACTGTACTTCCGATGACACTACTTTTTCCAAAAGTAGACATCCACATGGTTTCAGAGAGACAACATACAGTAACTCCAGCTCCTACTTTAACAATCCATCCATCAACATCTCAGGATTTTTTTTGGGTCAGTCAAGTCTAGACGGTGTGTCTAGACAAATCTCCCTCCTTGTTGTTGCCCAAAGTGATCTGAACAGTCCTATTTATCAAAGTGACAGGACTCACAGGGCTGATGCGTGCACTTTTTACCCTTGATTCCTTCCTCCAGTGTGACCTCTGCCCTGAGTTCCCTCACAACACCATCCAGAATTTCACATATCCCCTTCAGGCCGCGGCTCGGAGCAACAGACACCTGAGTTATTTTGGAGACCTCGAGCATGAGTGAAAAGCACTGCAGCGCAAGCCGACCCGTATTCACAAGATAAACAGACAAAAGGACTGCATCTGTAAATATTTTATGACACTTGCTCTGTGTTATGTGTTAATTGTAAAAAAAAAAGACATTTTGATAATTTAATAAATGTTTTTGGACTACAATGTGATATTTCTAATAAATTGTGCAAACTTGAATCAAAGTCTTTCGCTTACTTCAGTATTTAGCATTGTAACCATAAAGAAAATTAAACCAACTGTTAAGCGAGATCATGCGCCCTCTGTTGTAGAAAAAACAGTACTGCAGTACTTACATGAAGTGTGGACACCCAGCCCATCTTTGCTCAGCCAAAAGTCATGTGACCTTCACACAGGAAATAAAGCAGGGTTAACAATAAAGCCTTTTTTTCCTCAATATTTAGAACAAGTTGAAGTTCTAACATTATTATTATTACTGATTAGTGTTGAATCAAACAAGACAAGGGCATCCTTTCATGTCCCAGGACCCCATACAATAAAGACTAAGATTGTACCAAGGTTTGTACTTTATTTACTTGTTAATGCTTTGACTCCTTTAGAGACAAATATTACTTTATGCAGGATGTTATTCCTGAAGCCTTGGACCTAATACTCTTGAATGTATAGAATATAGACGTGCCAAATAGCATACAGTGCGATGCCTTCCAAATTGTTAATGCATTATTGACTTCCATGTATTTAATAGGGATTTTATTTCATAAACTAATACAAAAAGTGCTTAGCTGTGCAGCCATAGAAAAATGTTTTTCAAATGTTATACAATATACAATAAAAGATCTGAAGAATGTGACATGCATTTTTATTCAGACCCCTTTATTCTGATACCCCAGTGCAACCAGTCACCTACTTAGTAAACAGAGTCCATCTATGTGTAATTTTATAAATGTATAAAAGTATAAATACAAGTTTAAAGCTGCAGGTTAGTTTATGAAAAATTATTGCTTGCAACACTGTTCAGTTAATACTCCAAAGATGAAAACAATAAAACAGCACTACTAGAGGCTAAGCAAAGAAAGCATGAGTTAAAGAAGCAACAAGAGGCCAAAGCTCAGGTTGGAGACTCTTTCTACAGAACAACTATTAGTTACGCACAAATCTGTCCTTTATGGAAGATTGGCAAGAAGAAAACCATGGTTAAAAGAAAGCTACAAGAAGTCCTGTTTGCAGTTTGTCACAAGCCGTAAGAGAAACAGCAAACATGTGGAAGAAGATGGTCAAATGAGACTGAGACAGAACTTATTCTACATTCAAAATATTACAGATTCAATGTCTGATGGAAAAATAACACTGCACATCAGGCTGAACACGCCATCCTCATCATAATACATGGTGGTGAGAACATTGTGGTGTGGGGATGCTTTTCTTCAGCAGGAACAGGGAATTCAGTCAGCATTGATGGGAAGACCAATGGAGCTAAACACAAAGCAATGCTGGAAGAAAAGCTTTTGGAGGCTACGAAGGACTTGGAAATGAGGTGGATGTTCATCTTCCAACAGAAAAACCCTAAATATAGAGCCAAAGCTGCGATGGGATGGTTTAGACCAGTGGTGTCCAAACGTTTTGTCACAGGGGTCAAATGTCATGTCAACAGTACTCGCAAGCCAACAAAATACTTTTTTTTAAAAACTTGAGTCGCAAAAATTATACTGGGAACAATAACTAACCGTGCATTTTTTTTAAATGAAACAAATAAAGTTGTTAGATTGTTTGTAGGAAAGAAATGTGTAGATCCAAAACGGATAACAATGAACAAATATTCCAGTCTCTGGTCTCACAGTGAAAAGTGCCTCTAGAAAATATTGACTCTTGGAGGCCGAATAAAACCCAGAACAAAAACATGTAAAAACACATAAAACACATGAAATTCCAATAAAAACTTTGAGATCTGTGGTTTTAACATGACAAAATGTGGAAAGGTTCAGGGGATGTGAATACTTTTGGAAAGCATTAAAATCATTGGAAGTCAGGGTGAAGTCTTGAGTCTGAGTCTGTAATGCTTTACAGGATTTCTCTTTGGTGCGTTTGGAATATGTTGTATTTATGAATAAACTATAAATCAAATAGTTTAATTTCAGTTTTTAAACATGGTCTTATTGATTTTACTTCAGGGATCATTTTGAAATCTTACTTTTTCAAAAAACTTAAAATCACATTAATATGGAGCAGCAGTCCTTATTTCTAAAACACGGCATTTGTTAAATTTTGCAATTTAAATTCATACAGGTAAAATATGCTTTTTTTCAATCAAAATCTGTTTTCAATGCTGTTTTTCCTATAGACTTGTGTTTTTTTGGTATATAGACACTTGTTGGCACAGTTGCCTTGCAGCAAGATGGAGTATGCCTGTTGTCTCTGCATGTGTGGGTCCTCTTTGGGTACTACGCCTTCTACCCTCTATTAGGTTAGTTCATCACTCTAAAAGTTCCTATGAGTGTGTGTATGTGTTTTCCATGTCCTGTGTCTCTGCGTTGACCTGTGATGGACTATGGTACACCTCACCTATCACCAAATGAATTCTGAAAAAATTGTGTAGGTTAATGTCATCAGTAGATAGGATGTGAGAAAAGCCTACAAAGAAATCAGACAATCAGTAGAGAAGGGTGCATATGACTGATTATTCCTAGACCAATACTAAAAGGCCCACAAGGCTCCTGTAAGACACACAAAAGACTTGGTGGCAACCCTCTGTCAGCTCAGTGGAGAGGAATGGGAATGAAGGAAAGTGCATTTATGAGAAATGTGAAACTACAGCCACATGTATGAGCATTTATTGTCATTTAATAAGAAGGAAGAAGAAGAAGAAAAAAAAGGAAATAAGCCAACAGGCTGATTGTGTCACGGTGTGACATTTTGGACTTTGTTTTAGGGTTTCTTGTGATGGTTTATTTTGTCTAGATGTTTCTATTATGTTTATTAGTTTGTTTTGCTCCCTCTACCGCCTCCTGGTGTTTTGTTGTTTTCCTCCCTCACTAAGTTTCCTTATGGTTGTTTCCTTTTTACTTTGTATGGTTCTATTATTATGATTAGTCTCTGTATTATGGTTCTTTGTTCTGGATTCTTTTAGTATCTCTGTGTTTATTTATGTTTGGTGGTTTTTCACCTTGCTCTCTTCTTGTTTTTTCTAGTCTATGTTTTCTGTTCCTCCTCGTCTTTATTCCCTTTCTGTGTTTTTATTCTGTTCTGTCTAGCTTAGTTCTTTATGTTTAGTTTCTAGTGTTCCAGTTCTCCTTCCCGTTAGGTCAGCTTGAGTAATTTACTTTTATTCTAGTCCTCTGCTTCCTTCTCAGTTTGTTCTTTCAGTGTTTGTTTGTTTACTTGTAGTCAGAGTTTCTTTATGGTTTCCTTTTGCTTAGGCCTTAGGTTCTTGTTATTCTTCTGTTCCTTCCAGTTCCTCTGTTTCCTTTACCTCTTGGCTATTCTAGATTTCTTATGTTTTGGTTATTTTATCTTAGTCTATTGTTCTGCTTAGATCTATGTTTCTCTTTATTGTAATTGTTTCACCTGTGTCCCCTAGCGTCCCTGCCTCCTCTTCGCACGTGTTCCCAGTTCCCCTTGATAACCTGCCTTTGTCTTCCCCAGTATATTAGTTGGTTTGGGGTCATTGTTCGTTGCTGGTTCCTCATGTTTGTCTGTGTTGGATTTACCCTGCTCTCGTCTTGTCCATGCTATACCTTGCCTTGGGAAATCTATGTCTCGTCTTGCCCTGTTCACCTGCAGTGAGTTTTGTTGCCTGGATTCTGTGTTCGTTCCTGCAGTGTTTGTTACGTTTGGTTTGTTTAAAATAAATACTACGGATTATAAAAATGATCCAACAGAGCTCTTGTCTGCATTTCGGTCCGACCCAAAACCCCCACATGACAGATTGTGGTGGCAGTTGCTATCACGTCATCATTCTTTTTGTGATGGAAACCTACTTTCAGACAAATAATATGTAATCATAATGTCTGGAGAGACAGAGCAGACACATGTTTGTGTTATTCTGGTGTAGGTTCTGTTAGCAATAACACTTGAATCACTGAAGCATCATAGTAGCTACATGCTTTACCAACATAGCAAATTCTACAGAACACACAGAAATTCATAGGTTGTATACATAAAAAAAATGTATTTGTTATTTTTCCTTAAACCGGATTTTTCTGTAACATTTTTAATAAAATAAAAGTTGCACAACAAGAACACAATGATTTATAGTGGTAGTTAAAATAATATACAGAAGACATGAATTAAGAATAAACACAGGATAGACAACTATACACACACACACACACTCAGACCTATGGGTTTAAGAGGTCGATTAAGCAAATGTTTGTTGATGGGTGGTGGGAGGAAGCTGGAGTACCCGGAGAAAACCCACGCACCTACACAGCAAGCAGAAAGGCCGCTGGCTGAGATTTAAAAGCGGACCTTCTTGTTGGTAGGCAACGGTTCTAACAACTGTGGCACCATGCTGCTGGACAGAGTTTTACACTTGCTCTCTGGTTTTAAAGCTTTGCATGTTTAATTACCCACAAACAGTTACACTGGATGCTGTAGGCAAGGGGAAATCAAATATTTACTTAATTCATGACAGCATTTCTCTAAAATTTAGATTATGTAAATTTGCTTCTGTCATAAATTGTGGATTTTTCAGTTTGGTTTATGTTCTGATTGCTGGTTTAATTGGATGTTTTTTTAAAGCTTCTCCTGTGTTGTATTGTCTGGATAACATACCATTTCTCACAGCTGCACCTTCCCCAGTAAATATACTTCCCACATTCATTCTTTCCCTTCCAGATCCTCCTGGTTGTTGGGAGAGTTTTTGTTTCTTGTGCTTCTTGCCTGCATCCTGTTTTTCTGTTGCTTTTTGGTTCTTGGCCTTTGTTTTTCATCACAAGCTTTTATTTTGCATGTCACCTGACCCTATTCTACCCAAAATATGACAACAGTTTTCACAGGCATCTCACTCCATACATGGACAGCTTATTTTTCTCTAGTTTAAGGCACAGATACAAATCTGTGGAGCGCACATTTTAACAAACAGATGGCTAAATCACTGAAGTTACAGAACAGATAAAAAGAAAACATGACTGAAGTCAATTGGAAGCAACTGCAAAAAAACAAAAACAGGGAAATATAAAAGCTAAAATAACTCGTTGATAATAGATGCCAAATAATGCAATCAAAATTGATAATATAAAAATAAACAAATACAATATGATGTTAATTATAACAAAAAGACTAGATATAGTTCTCTAAAGCAAGACAGAACGAAACACAACAATCCCCAAATTAATCTGATTAATGCGACAAAAATCATAACATAATGGGGCATTTAAACACTATTCAGTTGTCCTCGCTCTGCCGACAACAAGCTAAACGCCTTTCACACATCTCTACATAACGGTAGTTTATTTTATAGTCTGTGCAACAGAATATGTGTGAGAATATTTATACAAATTAATCATTGAACTTTTGAAGTTAATAACAATGTTCCCACATTATTTCTATTTCAGAATTTCATAGCATTTACATTTATATACAAACATGTATTATATGTATTTTCCAACAAACCATGACACAGCAAAGGTTGAAGGGCTATTTTACAGTTTCTTTTTTACATCTGTCCAAACTTAGATCCGCTCTATTTTAGGAAAATCTTGATCCTACATAAAAATACAGACTCTTTAAATCACAGTTTCTGATCTGTAATACCTTTGTTTGATTTGTAAAGATTCAGAAACTAGGAAAGTGAATGGTTTGTTTAGACTTTAAACCACAGCGAGTTTATAAACTGAAAAGACACTATCAATAGCCAGTTGTCGGATTAGAGGACATAACTAGTTTCTGTTGAAAATAATACAGACGTAATAAAGATTCTGGAGGCTAATTAATTATAAATAGTGAAATCTTTATATGAATTACTGTAACAAGCTGTTTATGTTAAGATATTTAAGTTAGGTAATGAAACAAGGAACAACGTCTGCAAACTCAAACATCTTAACCACTTTTTTCCGTTTTTTTAAATATTATATCAAATCAAATATCTTTCCAGAGCTTTCCAAGACTTAAAAGGACTCCTACTATAAAATAAAAAAGAGACAAATTTGGGAGGCAGAAACCGCTCAGAAAGCTTTAATCCAAGCGTCACTGGACGCCCTGAGCTGGTCCGACTTGCCGGTCTGTATGATTAAAGATGACGCACGCCGCCACGTCATGATGAGGTCACACAGCAGGTGGAGAAATCGCGAGAGGACACAGATGATGTTCAGTCCTCTAAAAGCAGGAATAATAATAATAAACACAGAACATCTGATGAACAGATGTCCTTCAGGTTTCAAACTCCTTTCTGCTGTATAATAGGAAGACAGTCGGCGGATGAGATGATGCGGACTCTCAGCATCCTCCTCCTCAGCCAGAAGTGACTGTGGAGGACCCACGGCCGACAGGGAGGGGTCCTTTCATTCCATGGAGCCCTTCTATGTGCAGGCAGCGATGGCCATGGGAGATGTGTCGAAGAGAGCGTCGGCTCGAAACGTAGCAGTGGAGAGGAAAAACCTCCTCACTGTCTGCAGGTCAGGCTCGGGTTTTGATTAGATATGCTGTCATGAGTGGAGACTTTAAACGCTCATTTTTCTTTAATATTTATTGTGGTAATCGGCTTTTCCTACATATTATCTTTTCTATTTCAATACCTGGCATCTTGATGACTTCATAATAAATTAAACCACAGGGGGAATATATCCAAACTTCAGCGTGATTCGTTTACATCAACGTTTTGAATTACGGGCCTGAATGAAGCCTGTTTTACAACCTTCTGATAATAAAGTTCAGGAGAAACTAACTGTATGTTTATGTAATGCATTCTGCATAACAGGCTCTTAAGGGAGGAAAGTGGACATATTTGCTGGTTTATGTCTTCTGCTAAAGCTTTGATTTTACCAGAGATTCACATATTCGTCCTCCAGCTGTTGTTTTATGTTTCATTTGAATTATTATTAGTATTTTTATGTGTACAACATAAGATTAAATAGATGATTAGTTGTCTAGGTGTTAAGGCTCTTAAAGGGAAAGGGCTTGTCTAGGAGGGGGCAAGTCCAAAGTGGATTTTTATTGTCTGATTACAACACTAACATCTAAACATTATAGCAGCTCATGCAAATGCCATTTTATGAACTATAAAATGTCATCAGAGAGGCCTCTAACTGTTGCGGTAGGAGGCAGGATGCCACCAATGATCTTCCACATACCGAGAATGGAACATGTACGACATTTCCAGTCAGAGTTACCGTCTGACATAAAAGTAAAGAGGTGTAATAAAGCAAAAAACATGATAGCAGTTTGAATGAAAGCTGCTTTACAAAGCCTTACTTTTCCGTTAGGCAGTAATGTCTCAGGCTGCAACTAACGATTATTTTGCTAATTGATTAATGTTTTGAGTATTTTTTTGATTAACTGATTAATAATAAGACAGCAAAAGGTGTTTTTTTTACAGAATTTGAACCAGGTGAGGCTAAAACTATGCCACTTGCAGAGTTCTGTATAGAGCAGATTTACAGACAAAGAAGGTTTAATAATTGAATAATCATGATTGATCACGATTAATTGTTTCAGCCCTAGTTATGTTTACCAATGATGCTTCATATTTCTGTTTTCAGTACATGTTTCACACAGGATGTTCACTGGCACTGCACAGCCATCCCTCCATCCATCCATCCATCCATGTTCTAAACCCGTTAAGCCCTGTCTGGGGTCCTATCCCAAGAAATGTTTTTTTTCTGCATGCCTGGCAAACTTTTACATTTTTTAAGTTTTCCCTTTATCCAGTGAAAACCATCCCTACCTTGTCATTGGGCCATATCAGTATACATTAGATACTTGATACTAGATACTGAGAAGGGAGACCTCCTGTGGTTGCACAATGAGCTTTGTACCCCATTTAGTTTTGTCAGCGTGTGTATGGCAAGTCATTTTCTCATTTATCGGATATCACTTATCAGCTCTCATTTTCTCACACTAGATTGATTCAGATATCATTCTGAGTAGTAGCACTTTATAGTAGTGTGGCTTTTGTCCAGCTAGGTCTTTTCATCATTGCAAAATTATTTGCAGAACTAGTAGAGTAGTTTTCATGTAGTTTTTAAAATATGCTGTAATAGTTAACCAAATACTATGGGAAATCCTGACATAAAGTCTGCCAACTGGTTTAGAAGTGCCCCTTAAATGTGCACAGTGGTTGACTAGTGCGCAGACTTAACCGTTTAAAATGTTTCATGCCAGTTGTGATGTTTTCCTAAGGATTTAGTATAACCAAAACATAACCCAAAAAACCCATTAAGCAAAACTAGAAGAGCACTCAGAGGGAGCAGACCTCCAACAAGGCCTCTGCATGTCAGCTGCTGAAAGGGTGAGGAACCATGCGGGAATTGTCTGGCAATGAGAAAGAATTACTTTCGCCTCGGCAGTAAAAAAAACTGAGTGGAGGTAGAAATTATTTGTTGTCTTCATTCACAGCCTCGTCACAAGCTGTATGCCAGCTAAGGATCCGATCTAAGATGATATCCACAGACTTAACACGTAGACTCCAGTCAATTATCCCTTTTTAGAAAGATGTGGACTCATTTTTAGATCTCTGCACACAGTTAGGCATACAACTACTCCGTCCTGCCATGCCGACCTGCTTTCTGTACTACTGGGAATGCACTGCTATTGTGCTCGCTTTGAGGACAGTCGGCCAGTTATTGTCCAGTCCAGCCTAAATGAGACATTGTTGTCTTTAGAACAATGGAGGGTGAAGTCGCTTCAGTGTCTACCGTTAAGATACCATTGTCTTGTATATGTGGACAAACCATTTAAACGGACAGACTCTGTGCTTCAAAGTCATGCATTTATAGAATAAAACAGATCAATTTTACTACAGTTTATTAGATCTTCCTCTGGTGAATGTTATTTGTCTATGTAGTCCCTGTTTATTGAGACAGTATCCCTGCAAGCGAGCCACAAGCATTTAGTAACCGTTCCTAGACCCTCTGAAATATTTACTGCCCAGATTTGGGAGGATACATTTTTAGAGCATAAATTTGGGTTAAAATCTTTTTCCAAGCATCAACCATTAAAAGCTACACAGATGTCATAGAAACATTTGGACAGAGCCAGTAAAGCTCTTATGTAAACTGAGTTGATTGAGCTTCCTGAAAGTCTGTATGACCAGGTTTTCTTCATAGTGAGTGGATGACATCAGGCCTGATTACAGAAAGGAAGATGCACCAACACAGCTCTAACAGTGATGCTCTTAGTAGTCATTAATGATTAGGACTATAACAATATGGAGTATGATATCATTTCACTAAATCCATTGTATCAATACACAATTTTTTTCCAGCTAGAGACAAATGTGACTTCTAAAAATCAAATAGAAATTTAAAATATTTTGAATGTGAGCACCAAAATGCAATCGTCATCACAATATCATTATGTGCAACATCACAAATGACTGCTTGATGCAAAATTGGTAGGACGTTATAAATCAGGTGTGAAGCATTAGGATTCTGCTAGCCTTTAATATTTTTGGCTGCTGGGATAGACTTTCACTGCCCTTTATGCCCACACCTGAAATCCAATTGAAACCAGATGTTTACATAGGCTGTTTAAAAAGAACCATAAACTTTCTGACATTAAATCGGACTAAATGTTGCCTGCTTTAGGTCGGTTAGCTTAAATGTAAGTATAATTAGCAGGAGATTTCTTTTGTAGCGATCATTTTAACTTTTTTCAGATGTTTACATATATTTTGTTAGCACTGGGTGGAACCGTTGGACTTTGGTCAGATGTTTTGGGTTTTCCTTCCTCAAGCATCCCACAATAATTTGAATCTCAGCCCATTTCTCCTGACAGAACTGGTGTGACAGGACACACACCTTTAGTCAGCTCTGCTATGAGACTGAGATCAGGGCTTTGTGATGGCCACTCCAAAACACTGACGTTGTTGTCCTTTAGCAGCTTTGTAACAACTTGGACAGCATGTGGGCAACCCTGTGACTTTTGAAGAACGTAATAAACACTAATTTCTCTCTAATTTTGCGAATGATAACTGACCTAAAACAGACAAAGTTTAGTCAGATTTAATGTCAGACAGTGAGAAAAAGGAAATGTTATATTTTTAATACAGTGTATGTAAATATCTGGCCTCAGCTGGAAAGTGATTGTGACACTGTTATGATTGAAAAGAAAAATAGTAGAAATTGAAAAATGTGTTAGTCACTTTTATACAATGTCACATTGCCATATTTTCCCAATATATTACAATCATATTATGATTATTATTTGTTAGTCTCATAACTTTCCTGCTGGGAAATTTATTTCCATTTCAACCTTATTCCTGCTTCCTTTTTATTTCTACCACCTGCAGGTTTTCCATTAAGACGCTGTTAGAGAAATACACAGCCGAGCCTATCGATGATTCATCCGAAGAGTTCATTAATTTTGCAGCAGTCCTTGAACACATCCTTAGTCACCGTTTTAAAGGTAAGAAACCAGTGGGTCACACCTCAGCTTTAGATTAAAGAACACAAGTTAGACAAAATAAGTAAGATACTGACAATCATTAACTTATTGGGATTCATTGATCTGCATGAGTACAAATTGAACTGGTTTATGGTTTCTACTGTTTTTGAATAAATATAATTTAAAATGTTTTTTTTTCTAGGCTCTACTAGCTGGTTTGATGGTCAGAGGAGTTATTGGGACTATATCCGCTTGGCATGTGCTAAAGTCCCCAACAGCTGCATCAGCAGCATTGAGAGCATGGAAAACATCAACACATCTGGAGCAAAGGTGAGCCACATAGTCTATCGTCACATGGTCATAAAGACCTAGCTGTTTTTTATTCCTATTCCTTTATTCCTATATAACAAGGCGTAGACCTTATTAACATTTGAGAATATTTTTCAGGGTCGAGCCTGGATGAGAGTCGCCCTCATGGAGAAGAGGCTGTCCGAGTACATCGCCACTGCTTTACGTGACAGCAGGACAACCAGGTCAGAAACTCCAACACACCCACCCTGACAACAGTATTACACTCCGCCCTAGATTAAATATTTTCCTTCATAGCTGTTCTTGTTTTGTGCTTCAGGAGGTTCTATTCAGAAGGAGCCATAATGCTAAGAGAAGAGTCCACAGTGCTAACTGGGATGCTCATAGGTCTAGGAGCCATAGATTTTAGGTAAGAGGGGGGCTTAACCTTTGCACTGAGAGGATTATTTTTTGTTAGGTAATTTATGGTCTTAATAATAGACGGTTTCCTTCCCACAGTTTCTGCCTCAAAGGAGAGGCCCTGGATGGGAAATCTCCAGCAGTGATTGACTACACTCCATATTTGAAATTTACACAAAGGTAACCATGGTAATACAGCAGATAAAATTGTTTTGACAGGCATGTTTAATGTTTCGCTCTGACACTTCAGAAACCCACTTTAAGCATTAGGCAATCCAGGATTCCCACACAGGCTGGGAATGTCTGGAAATGTATGGAATTAATATTTTCCAAAAAATACTAATATAAAAGAACATAAAGCATTCCATCCATCCATCCATCCATCCATCCATCCAATGGTGTGTCTACCATCCATCCATCCATCCATCCATCCAATGGTGTGTCTACCATCCATCCATCCATCCATCCATCCAATGGTGTGTCTACCATCCATCCATCCATCCACACATCCATCCATCCATCCATCCATCCATCCAATGCTGTCTACCATCCATCCATCCATCCATCCAATGCTGTCTACCATCCATCCATCCATCCATCCATCCATCCAATGGTGTGTCTACCATCCATCCATCCATCCATCTATCCATCCATCCATCCATCCATCCATCCATCCATCCAATGGTGTGTCTACCAGCCATCCATCCATCCATCCAATGGTGTGTCTACCATCCATCCATCCATCCATCTATCCATCCATCCATCCATCCATCCATCCATCCATCCAATGGTGTGTCTACCAGCCATCCATCCATCCATCTATCCATCCATCCATCCATCCATCCACCCACCCATCCATCCATCCAATGGTGTGTCTACCATCCATCCATCCATCCATCCATCCACCCACCCATCCATCCATCCAATGGTGTGTCTACCATCCATCCATCCATCCATCCATCCATCCATCCACCCACCCATCCATCCATCCATCCATCCATCCAATGGTGTGTCTACCATCCATCCATCCATCCATCCATCCACCCATCCATCCATCCATCCAATAGTGTGTCTACCATCCATCCATCCATCCATCCACTCATCCATCCATCCATCCATTCAACATTGTGTCTCAAAAGGATAATGAACACCAAGGAAATCTGGACTTTTTACATGAGAATGTGTGGGAACCTTGTCTAGAGTTAATAAACGGTGGCTCCTTTCTGTTCAGCTATGAATACTTGAGTGATGATGATGATGATCAACGGAGTGTTGACAGCAGCACCAGTGACGACAGTGTCCCTGAACACCCTTACGTCCCCCTGGTTACTGATGATGAGAGCTGGACCACAAAGTGCCGCAAAATGGAGCAGAGGTTCAAGATCGTCAACGCCCAGAAGGTGTTCAGACATTTATCTGTGCTTGATCACAAATGTGACCTTTTAAAGCACTTTACAATGTATGCGCCAGTGTACTTTTTGCAACAACAAACAAATATTTGTAAATGCATTGTCAGGGGTACCTGGAGGAGCTTGTGCGCTTGCGTGAGTCCCAGTTGAAGAATACAGAGACAGAGAACAAGAAGCTGAAGGCCCAGCTGGAGGAAGCACAGAGCCAGAGCCAACAGGAAAAGAAGGATCTGGAGGCTGTTATCCTGGAGCTTCAGGAACAAATGTGTTAAACATAAGCTCTTAATCAAGTTTCGACCATGTTTTTCATGGCAGAATACATAAGAACTGTAGCTCCTCATGTAGTGGCTGAAGAATATATTAGCTTCGTTTAAGAGAGTTAATGTTGTTTTTTTCCATGTTAGTTTCTGGAAGAAAAAAACCCAGTATATTTACCATATGTTTTACCCACGCGTGCATTAGGACAAGCTTGATTCCATGTGATTCTAACCATCTGGCCAAAAACCTGTCGATCCCCCTCATCAACCAGTGGCCGACCCTCGAGCCATACAACATCCAAGACGACATGAAGCTGTTCCGCAGGTTTGACTGACTGCCTCGACCTAAATACAACAATGTGAATTCATTGTTTTTTATGAACAACAATCTTTCTTTCACTGAGATTTGAAAACCCTGTAATTGGACACAATATAATGAAATGTGCACAGTAAACAATATTAGTTAAACCTTAAATAATGCAAAACTCACGTTAGCCTGTTTAAAATCAACAGAGGAAAAAATCTATATATATAATATAGGTTCGTTTGGTTAAAAATACATCATATAATTTTCCATCAAAGTGAATCAGATTTATTTTTAGTGCTTGCAATGACAACTGAATGTTTGGGACATTCATTACCAAACATTTATAGTTTAAAAAATAGTTTAGACAACAAATTTCTAGTTTGGCGTCATTCATTCGTATTTTTCAAAAATAACTTTCTATTTATTGTTATGGTTGGGGGTGAGAGGGGCTCGGAGTAGAGCCGCTGCTCCTCCACATCTAGAGGAGCCAGTTGAGGTGGCTCGGGCATCTATACCAGATGCCTCCTGGACGTCTGGGTGTCTCTGCTGAGTCTGCTGCCTCTGCGACCCAGTCCCAGATAAGCGGAAGACGACGAGTACGAGTACAAGTACCATAGTGTCCCCCACAGTCAATGGGACCTCTGGTAGCAATGTGCAAAAAAGCTTAAATTAAACCCCAAATCAACTTTTCTGCAGATAAACTGTATAAACTGGGTGCTATCTTTATGTTACTGTGCATTTTTTTGAATTTTACTATTGGTTTTTACGGTACATCTTGGTACATGTCTACATCACAGTCTCCATGTTTGGGAATAAAACCATCTCACTCAGACACACGCCCCTTAGCGAGTCAGGTGTTGGAATTGCTCCTCCACTGACTTGGCAGCGCCAGCTTTGGGCATTGCCGAGTCAGCACCTTGAGACAGCGGCTCCAACTGATGAGGCTCAGGCCCACTGGGCTCCATAAAGCTTCCCTCAACCTCCAATGATGAGAGGGGTGAAAACTCCACTTCAAACGATCTACCCACAGCGAAACTACCAGCTTCGCTCACTCCTGCTTAACCCCCTCCGCTCATCCTCACACTTGGCACTGCCCACTTTGGGGGCATTTTTCCAAATTTTTCTGGGGGCAGAGTTATTCTTTTATATGGAGTTTAATTCCACTTTAAAATTACTGTTTATTCCAGTAGCATACTTAAATGGCATGTTCTCTTGTCTTTCCTATGTTGAAGAATGGCTAAGAAAAATTAAATTTTTGTCTCATTCACTTTTTAAATGTTTTCTCCCTTTCTTTTTCTGTTTTTATATTCTCTTGTTTTCCATTTTTCTTTTCTTTTTGTCATGTTTTTATGTTCCAGGGAAACAGGAAGTCATAGATTATGATTTAAACATTTCTAGACCCTTTGATCAGAACACTACATTGAGAAGGACATTTATTATCGGAATTGTTAGAGGTGGCATCATTTTACAAGGTTTTTTTTTCTCCACTGGAACTGATAAATATACTCAAATTAAAGGCTGTATTTTTCTAAAATTTTTAGTTTTTAGATTCTGCTGTTTTAATTACACATGACTTTTACTCCCTTTTTACACATCTTTACCAAGGGTGCCGTTAAATGTAGAGGGTTCACTCATTGTTTTAAATGAAATCCACTGGCACACACTGAAAACAGAAACAGAACACACTGCGAACAGGATTACTGAGTGCTTTCAATTTGTCAGTCAATTAATTCAAATTAATGTGATTTTAGGCCTGCCTTGAGGCCTGCTGCTGAATGTCACCCTCTCTTGTCCTCTTGCTGACCTGTAGGAGGAGTTTCCCGAGCACAGAGCTGCTGTCAGT
The DNA here is from genome assembly GCA_036173005.1 of Crenichthys baileyi. Lineage (NCBI taxonomy): Eukaryota > Metazoa > Chordata > Actinopteri > Cyprinodontiformes > Goodeidae > Crenichthys > Crenichthys baileyi. Next base: position 210,219 of record JAHHUM010002032.1, on the reverse strand, counting down.
GGAGGTCAGCCTGGATTCGGACTCCCAAAGGATCGAGGGCAAACAGAATGGAGGAGCCTGGTGCACAGGTGACGCTTCAGCCACACTGGCAGCACCTCAACTGTTCACTTTTGAAACTGTAAAGGGGATAATTACCCTAAAGATTTTAAATGGCTGTTTTTTGTGCCTCATAACCTTCTAGCAAAGGACTACACCCCCTCCATGATGGGCCTGTGTGGGTCTTTGGCTTCTCTTCCAAGCTCGAAATCTCTGGCTAGTCTCAAATCAAGTGAGTGCCTGGTCAACATCAGCACCGAGAACAGCCCTGCTCTCTCTCCCAGCTAGGGGGCGCCAAAGACTCACTGGAAAAGCAGACAATTTGACTTTAAAACAAAGTGACTGTTCCCAACTGATGTGTGTTTTCATCAGATCCTTTAACTGTACACTCTGAGCCTGTCTCTCTCTTAAATCAAACTCAAGTGAAGGAGGACCCTGCCTGTCCTGGACTTTCCCACATGGATGCAGAAACAGCTGCTGTTCTGCATCTGTCTTCAGCTCCTCTGTATTTGAGAGCTGGTTTACGCTTCACCTCTCTTACATCACAACGCTACATTCTGTGCAGATAAAGTCCCGCATCACCATCAGTCATCACCGTACGATCCTTGTGGTTGAGTCCACTGATTCTGTGTCTTTATCAGTCTGTCTGTGCATTCTCTCTGTTGCCTAACACAGGCTGACTGGCTCAGCTTTTGTAACATTTAAGGATATATAAGCAGCATTTTACCATAGTAAGGTACACTATTATAAGAGATTAGAGCAAGGTTAGGCTATTTTATAATGGGCCAAGTGGTGTATGGTGAAGATTATTTAAAATTTAACAGAGAAGGCGCATAATATTCTGGAAATGACAAGTTAGGCCATGTTCAGTCAGTCTCCAGGTTAGATGCTGATTTTAGGAGGTGATGGGACACGTGAGGCTGCCTCAGTTTCACCACTTTGTAAGGACAGACATAAAACCTATTGCATACAAAGGCAAAGAGCTTTGGGACAATGCAGGTTTAATGTTTTCATTGCGTTTTTCTAGCCGCTTGGTAAAATGGTTTGAGTAGATGAGAACTAGTGAATCTGTCACATCTCTGTCTATGTGTGTGTTTTTGTTTTCCTCGTAGTTGTCTTTCCAGACTAGTTTTATGATGTACGGTGCCCTCCATTCTGATTGGCAAGCCCTGGTAAAGACGTTTAAAATAAGGTCGAAATAAATTTGTCTTTCACTGCGGTAGCATCATCCATGGTCTTTATATGCTTGCACACACACTCATACCTAAGGACAATTTAGAGTAACCAGTCAGTCATTTTCTACCGCTTATTCCATAGTGGGTCGCAGGGGAGCTGGTGCCTATCTCCAGCGGTCTCTGGGCGGGGTACACCCTGGACAGGTCGCCAGTCCATCGCAGGGCAACACACAAACAACCATGCACACACTCATTCATACACCTAAGGACAATTTAGAGTGACCAATTGAAGCATATTCACCAGTGAATTTTCGCCAAATATTAGAAAAATCAAACTTTTAATCTGAGTATACTGGTTCAAAGGTAATTTGCAAAGTCTTATTCCTGCCATTAATAAGTTGTACAACAAACAAACAACAGAGACCATGTAGCCTTCACTTGTACCAATTCACAAAGTTGAAACATACACAGAGAGGGATCTTTGATCATTCCTGTTTGCACAATCTCTCTACATCCTCCAGAGTCTTTGGTCATCTCTTATGCACTCTTCTGTTCAACCACAGGTTTTCTATAGGATTTGGGTCTAGGGGCTGAGAAGAAGGTTCATATTTAATGAGCCTTTTCTGTGTTCATTTGCCAATATGTTTTGGATCATAATTCAGATAAAAGATCAAATAAAAATCCATTTTCAGAGTGCTAGTATTTCAAACAGTTAATCCGAGCGAGATTCCCAGGCCCATTGCATCACAGAGCCTCCACCATGCTTAATCGTGGGTTTGAGTTGCTTTTCTACATAGTCATCCAGGCCCACCTGGAGTGTTTTTTTTTAACTAAATCTTTGGCTCATCTGACCAAAGCAAAAGGTTCCAATTAGTGTTTACCAAACTGCACATGTTCATGTTAGAGATGATTAGACAGAAAAGGCTTTTTTTCCTGGCAGGCTTTCCTAACAAACCATTTGGCATGTATAAAAGGGTTTGCTGGTTGTCATCATGGAGACTAATCGACCCCAAAATGGCAATCTTTGCTGCAGTTCTGTGAGTTTTAGGGATTTGTTACCCCCTTACCATCTTGCTCACTATGCATGGTGGCAAGATAAATATTGGTCCTTGATTATCACAGTTCCAGTGGATTTAAAGGAAATGAGCCTCTGTTGCATAACATATTTGTACCCCAGAATGTAATGTAATATTTTCCCTACTGATTAAAGATTATTTTTCCAATCTTTCCAGTTTATGATTATGCTGCAGCAATCAAAGATGGATTTATTTTAACGTTTTTATACATCTTTAACATTTGTTGCAGTAAAAATGGAGGATGCTGATTTTTCTTGCATCAACATTACAATCTAATGCACTGTGGCTGAAAGCTGGAAATCATTGCATTACTTAAAACTGCAATAAAACTGCCTTTTTTGGAAACCGTAATTGCTGGTGTGAACATGTTATTTCCCAAGTTAAGCACTGCAGTGTCATTTAGTTTTACATTTCTCAGTTATGGGGATATTTCTAAAGCTGTTGGATGGATTGGAGACAAATGTCTAGCCATCGATAAAAATGATAAAATAAATACGAAGAGCTTTGCCAGTTTCAGCATTTCAATATCTGTTGGATAATGTTGCTGTAATCGGTTTAGGTATGTCTGACCCACATGCAAAATCTCACTCAGGAACAAGAAGAGTTCTTTTTAGGTAAAAGGTTTATTTTACAACACAGACTCAAGCTCAGGTCTCTCATAGGACGGTCAACCACTGGAGGGCACAAAGGCCTCTAGGCTTCTCTGGGGAAGAGAGAGAGAGAGGTTACTCCAGGAAGGGGTTTCAGAGAACAGTGTTTAAAGCTTCTTAGCTTACTGGGTTCCAAGCAGGTTATCAGTTCCAGGAGGTTACAGTGGGGTTGGGAATCCAGGAGTCCAGGGTGGTCTTTGGGGGAGCCAAAACCAGACAGCCAAGATGATGGAGGTCCAAGGCCAAACGGCAGGTATATGTTTCAGGTAGAATACGGTCCCGGAAAAAAAGGGTAAGCCCACACCTCACAGGTACTAAAAGGAAGCAAGGAAAAACAGGTACTGGTTAGAACACACACTGCTAGAGTCATGCAAGAGATTCTACGACTAGGAATTAACCACATGGGCAAAACACTCTGGCATCGAAGGATTGGTGGTTTGGCTCCTAAGTACTTAAGTACTCCTCCAAGGCATTCACAATCAGATGAAGATCAGGAACACCTGTGGAAGGAGTACACCTAGCAGCTCTAGGGAGACCTCTGGTGGACGGAAAATCCCAAGCCCCAACAGTTGCAAAAATAACGTAAAATTTTTAAAAATGTCTCTTAATTTAGTCTCATTTTTCCAAAAGCTCATTTGTGAGGTTAGACACTGATGTTGGATGAGAAGGCCTGGTTCGCAGTCTCTACTCTGATTCATCCCAAAGGTGTTCTATCAGGTTGAAGTCAGGAATCTATGCAAGCTATCCATGTTCTTCCACAACACACAGTCATGTTTGATCAGGATGATACCATTCCCCAACTGATCCCACAAAGTTGGTAGCAGTGAATTATGCAAAATGTTTTGCTATGCTGAAGCATAAAATACCCATTGACTGGAACCAACAGGCAGAACCCAACTCCTACAAGACATCTGCAGCAAACTTTACATTGAACACAGTGCCAGTACCATTCTCTTTTTATCTGCCAAACCCAAACTCATTCATTGGATTGGCCGACAGAGAAGCGTGATTCATCACTTCGTCACACATCTCATATGCCCTGGAGTTCAGTTGTGACGTGCTGTAAACCGCCGCATCAGAAGCTCTGCAGTGCGCCTGGTGATTTAAGGCTTAGATGCAGTTGGTCGGCCATGGAAGCTCATTCCATGAAGCTCTCTGTTCTTGAGCTAATCTGCAAGCCACTTGACGTTTGGAGGTCTGTGCCCATAGATTCTGCAGAAGGTTGGTGACCTCTGCGCACTCTGCACCTCAGCATCCGCTGACCCTGCTCTGTGATCTTAGGTGCCCTACTACTTAATGGCTGAGTTGCTATCTATCCCAAAACATTCCACTTTGTTTTACTGCCTCTAACAGTTGACCGAGGAACATTTAGTAGTGAGGAACTTTCACGACTTGAGTCATTGTACAAATGGTTGTGTGGATAGGATGCCACTTGTGCAATAAGTCTAGATTCCTTCTTTCACAAACGTTAACCGAAGCAGTGTGCTTGCCTATGTGCTAGATTTCATTTACCTGAGGACCTGAGTGATTGCAACACCTGAATTCAATGATTTAGATGGGTGAGTGATCCACTAAGATGTTGTGACCCCCAGAATGACCATAATAAGTTTTTAAATGTTAATTTTGACTAAAAATCTTAACTCTTAAGATGACGCCAGTTGCCAACCTAGATTACACTAAATACTCTAGTGCTCATTTGCATCTTAATTACTAGCTGCTTTTATATTAAACTTCCTTTTCACAGCGCTGACATAGTTTACTGTTGATTTATCTGCTGACATCAGTGTCATTTACTGTAAAACTAAGAAACCCACCAAGCCCCCCGCACCATTTTGTTTTCACACCTTCCTTTTGCAAGCTAAATTTGTCTTGCATGACATATTCTCTCTTCAAATGGGCTTAAAATAGTTCACGCGAGGTCATAGGTTAGGCTCATTTATTCATTACCTCAGACAAATAGAGCTAAGCAAACATTAGCTGGTGGTCTTTTGGTAAATGTTAGAAATGCTTTATGTATGGCATGTATTACTGATTGACATTTTGTCCAATTAGCTCCCTGGCTGTTAACAAATGGATGCCAGTGGGTTTGTGATAAGTTTGAGTTTAGTTATCGAGCTTTGTCTCACTTTCTTTGGTTGAGTGACATCAATTCTTGGGTGCAACATGCTGCCGAACACATGGTTTGGCTCTTCATCCCTGGGTGATAAAGCACTTTCACTCTTTTTCTGCTGTTGCAGTACTACAAGCAAGCGTGTTGTCTCTGCATTAGGGGTATGAATCCATTCGAGAGGGGCACATTTTTGTATTTGTGCGGTTATGATGAGGGGACCCTTTGAGGCTTTGCGCTGGTCTGGGATCGGCCTGTGAAAGCGGTGTCATGTTATCTTTTGCCCTCTTCCCCTGTCCCCACCACTGGCACTCCCTTTCACACAAAGGCAGGACATTTATCTCACACAAAGCACGCTGTCTCACTAATACACACTCACACCACCCAAAGCAGCCTCGCAGTCCACCCAGATGGTGCTCACACATACACACTCATCCAGCTTGGAGTTATTGGTTGAAAAAAAGGAACAAATGACTAAAAAGGATAGAAACATACTTGTGTTGTATGTTTGTAGTTTTATATATACTAGCCTGTGTCCTAGTGCTGGTTCTCAAACCTTTTGTTTATAATTTATTCATACCACAAAAGGCAGCCCATTAACCACCAGTTGTACTTGTACCACAGTTTGAGGACCATGATGCTACCTGGGAATATTGTAAAGCATTTATAGGTCCTCTTAAAAGAACTCACCCCATAATCATAGTTGGTAGACCAACAGAGCAGCTTTAACTGTTTTACAGAGTTGCAGACTGATTTGCAGACTGCAAGACAGTGTGCTATCCACTTTTTGTATGTTTACATGCAATAGACTGCTGAGGTAGTTAATAAACCTGGAAATCATATCATATGGGAGAGTAACATTCGCTGTGGCAGAATCAACTTGGATAAACTGTATTTAAAAAAAAGAAATTTGAAATTAGACCTTGAAAATGAACACATTCCAGGCCAAATAATGGATCTTAACTGTTTCTTGTAAGTGTCCCTGGTCAGTGTAATGCATGCTGTTCATTAATAATGGTATATTAAAAGATAATTTGTGGCAAAATAAGGCTGCTCTTAACTACCTGATGCCTTTAAATATAAAGTCTAGAATATCAGGATTTTTGTGATGAGTCCTGCAGAATAATTTAGTCAGTTTAACTTTTTCTTTAATGTGTTAGAAGATATAGAAATTGCTATTTATTATAGCATAAAAATTCCAGTTTTACTCTCTTCTGAATCTCCTAACTACGAGACCAAAGTCAATTTTTTTTAAATAAATAACTCAACATTGCTGGGCACTGGGTTTCCTCAAGGTAGTGTGCTCATTTAGTTTTTAGCTTTCCTCACTGTTAACACATAACTTAAAATATGATAATTAAATTAGCAGATGACTCCAGATTAGCAGGACTCATTGATGGTACTCTGGTTGCAGTTTAGTGGAGGGCCCTGCAGAAAACAGTGAGAGCACTGAACCATGGTCAGAGACTCCTCACATCCTCTTCATGAACCTTTTGAAATGCTGCAAGCAGGCAAACAGTACCGTGACATTAAATGCCTATAACCACCAGACTGCTGCACAGCTTTCTGCATTAAGCTGGTAAAATGCTAAGCTCATGTTAAGATTGTGGGTTTTTTTATATTAATGAACTTATTTTGCATGTTTATTTTTTATATTTTTACAAATTAGTTTTTTATCTAATTTAACATGTTTACTTCACTATCTTGTTATGTCCTATGCTTTGGCAGGCAGTGAATTGACACTTAACTGATTTAAATGACTGAAAAAAAAGAAAATATATAAAATTAAATGGAATTTCAGTGTGATAAATGTTAAAGGAGTTATCAACAAGTTAAAACATGTTTAAGCAATCATATCTGCAGGACTTTCTGACTGAATTTCATTTTAGATGATGAGCACAAGCCTGGCTGCTCATATTCCGTTTTTCTACAAGAAATTCCCACCATTCATTGGAATACAGAATTCACCAATCAAATTTCCAATCAGATTCGGTGGAAACATGTTGAAGCAAAATCAATCAACATTATTTAGATATGAGGTTCTGCTCTTTTGCTTTCATTGTGGGATTTGCCAATTGGTGTGCTAATTACTTTTAGCAAAAAAGATGATACCAATGTATTTCTTACCATTTTATGTTTTTCAAAAACAAAAGGTTCACAAGTAGAGGTTGTATAGTCTGTATTTGTGCCACTGATTAAATGAGATCCAAACTGTCAGAGTTGCTAATAGTTTAGTCCTCCAACTCTCACTGTGTTTTGAACTCAGATGTACCTGACTACCTCTGATTTTCGAAGTGAGTTTTCTGCTGGTGAAAAACTATTTCTAAATGGATTTGGTTGATTTTACAGAAAATTCTGGCTAGAAGCTTTAAATCATGGCAGAAGTGATTAGTAGTCATAATTACTGCACTTCAAAAAGCAGTCTGTGTATCTATAATGTTGTGGGCATTAGTAAAACTGCGAATTTACAAACCTAAAAAGGTGTAATTAAGGATTTGGGAGGATTTTGAAACGCAGTAAATCAGTTGTTGCGACGTATGAATTGGGGGCGGGGACAGTACATTTTATTGTTTGATGTTTGACGGATTGATGGGGGTTTGACCAATAGGGTTCAAGAGTGAGTTCCCACCAGCCAATCAGAAGTTATAGCTGCATCCTGGTTTGGCATAATTAAATCCACTCCAGCGTGGTTGTGGTGGAAGTGTTTGGAGTTTGCCATTAAATTCAGAACACCGAAGGGGGAAGACAACCACGTCTAGTTTTGCTAGTTTCAAGGCCGTCAAAACACACCTCGGCCTGAAAGAAACATAATGAAACAAGCCTCTAAATGAGCTTTGAAGAGGGTGGAGTGACTTTTTTGAAGCTGGAGCTGCTTCCTCGTTCGACAGAGGGGTGAAATATCTCAACATCCTCACAAAGAAACTTTGCTTTGCTAGGCTGCTAACTCGCAAACGACACAGGCAACAACAAAAAAAGTATCACCAGCGAAGGCGTTTGCACAATAAAACGTTTCAATGTCGAGCTGGGTGAAGTAAACCTCTTTAATTCACTTGAAAGTGTTGAGGAGAGAAGTTTGTAACGGTTTCGATTAATCATCATCACTACAGGAGGAAGAGTTCCAGTGGGTGAATTAGCCAAGCTACGAGCAGCGGCCCCCCATTACAGCTTCTGAATCTGGGCTGCTAGTTTTTAGGTAATTATTTTAAGCTGGTCCCAGGTTGGTTCACGCAGACATGTCTGGCCGAAGTGGAGCTGGACATCCCCGGCCTGGCTGTCTGGGTCTGCAGCCCCTCAAGGCGACTGTTCCCTTCAGGCTGGCCAGCAAACCTCGACCAAACCGGAGGGATGGGAAGTCAGGTATGGACTCAACTCCTGTTAAACACTGCACAGAAAACAAAACATTTCTAACCTGTCATGCTAAGGGTTCAGACTTCAAATGACGAGGAAAATAAGCAATAAAATAATCCAGCTATGAAGGATATCCGTCCTTAACGTCCTATGTAGTCTTTAATATTTTTATCCAAAAGAACCCTTTTCTACCTCAATGCAGTAAAATGAATGATTTTATAAAATAAGTTTACTCCAGACAATTAGTGCTTTAAATTGTTTTCTAATACTTTTCTCTTTAGTCACTAATTTAGCTCTAATATGGACACGATCTGTAATTCTTGATCTTAATGCTGGGATAGTGAAGTGGTTTAAAATTGCTGTGTGTTAACAATGCATGGGGAAAATAAGGTTATATAAATATATGAAACGCTAAAGTGCTTCCAACAAACAATGTGAGGGACACTAGTTATAAAACAATGTTCTGATGTTACTCAATTTTCAACAAAATATCTTTTACTGTCAATGCGATGCTTTTCATTTAAAGTAAACTTGAATATTAAGTGTATGTGTTAATCAAGAAAACAAGTAGGAAGTGAGTAATATTTACTGAGTCTGGATGTAATGGCTTCTTTTTTTTTGCTAAATAAATACTTAATTTGTTTTCTGATCTGAAGATGGTCTTTCATTCTAGCTCCTGAAAGGGTCTGATACCAAAGTAGCTTGAGCCTATTGACCTGTTGCTGACCTCTTAAAGGTATTCATGTAGTGTAAAAAAAAAAAAAATACATATTTGGTTTTTAATCCAGTAAGGCTTGAAGCACTATATCTGCATGCTTATTAAAATAAGTGTATTTACACCAAAACATCAAAATAATAATTTTTATTTAAACAGAAAAGCGATAATCAGCTCTTGTATATAATACTATACCATGCCAAAAACATTTATTTACAGTTTTGAATCTATGCACAAATATAGAAGAAGAGCTGTTCTTTATTTTGTAAGATTTTGAATGTAATAAGCTGATACCAGCTGGTTAATTAGTCAGACTGTCTTTCTGGGCAGAGACCACAGCCAGCAGCTTAGCCAACTGTAGTTTTTAAACGCCGTCAGCCTAACATGAGCGGGTGGGGTTTCTGTAGTTTTCACGCCCTGACTGTTTTTATCACGGCAGGAATTATTTCTAGACAGCAGCATTTCTTTGTGCAGGCAAGTGCAGTTTGGTGGCTTTTTTTCAGAGGACAGCGTGCAGCAACAGGTGGAGGAGGGGTAGTACTGTTATACCCTGTGCCCCATACAGCCATGTGCAACATGCATATTTAAAATTGCTAACTTCTTACAGTATTTCTCTAAAATGGTACATGGAGTATTAGCGGGTTTTTTGTGAAAGGTTCTGATAGCTGTGTCGATCATTGAAGATTACATTTAACCGCTTCACTGTCCAGAATAATATCAACATTTTGCAATTTCCTTAGAAAATCAAACTCCTTCCCCCTAAGAGAGGCCATGAAATGTGATAACTTTGGGTTGTTAAGAAGAAGACATGAATTCCTTCCATTTATCTGCCTTTCATAAAATGCGTTGTGTATTTCTGTGACATTTGTAGCTGGAAAGGCCAAACTGCACCAGCTGAGCTCGGGCATGAGACGGACGATGTCCCTGGACGCCATCATCGGGCCTTACCTGCAGGGACACTGGCCGAAAGAGCCAGAAGCCCACTGCAGTCCACCCTGCAAGGACAAATCAACCCAGGTCGGCTCTAGATAGAGACATGTGGAAATAATGATAATGATGTGTGAGAGTTTGAAAGTGAGTTCCTCTGTCAGAGGAATGAATGGAATGCAGCAGTTTATCATTGTTTCCTCATTTAGTTTATTTTATTAATGCTCCGTGTGAATATGCAGGTTAGTGTTGGTGGGTATAAGTCATGTTATGTATTTAAAACCCTGCAGTTTTTTGCAAAGAAAGAAAGGAGTTGCTGAAAGACGGCGGGTAGAAGGAAGGGGGGCGAATGTCCGGTGCTTGCACAGCTATTACATGGTGCGAACCACAGCCATGAGAACAGTGACTGAAGTCAGCTGATGAGGCTGTTCTGGCTGCAATCATCCTCTCTGCTCTGTGTGTGCAAACACTCGCCACTGCTCTTCGGTTGCCCACATCCTCCACCCTCTCTGTTTTTCAGTTTCTTCGGCTCTTTTGCTCTTCCAGTAGTGTAACGAGAATATCTGTGGGTGTCAGCTGTTTGAATGTCAAGTTTAGTATAAAATAAAACTGCCTGATCTGTGTAATACTGGTGGTAATATGATCTAGAGATTTTTATGTAAATGTGATTTATTCTTGTCACTCGTGAGCTTTTAGGCCAGAACATGAATGATGATTTCTTGAACATGGGTAAATTACATAAGGAACTTGTTTTTCATCATCTATAGACCCCAGACTCATGGGTGGACAAGTCCCATCGCAGGCGACCCAGCAGCAGCAGCAGCCACAAACGTTCAGCATCCTGGGGCAGCACTGAGCATCTGCGAGAGGTCAGTTTCTGCTTGTATACCTCAACAGGTTTGTAACAGCCACATTTGGTGAACTTGGAAGTCTTTGTTTTACTGAGCAGTGATCTCATCTGCTGGTAGGAAACTTCCTGTTTTCTGATTTTCATTTATGCCTCACTAAATCTGAACCATCCCCTACATACATCTGGTTGCAACATATTTCAGATGTTTTCAGAGTATCTTTTTATTCATAATTAAAGCTCTAAATGCTGTAACCGTATTGGTGGTAACCTATGTTATTTTGCAGATTGCTAAACTAAAACAACAACAACTGCAGCAGGGCAGCCGGCCTGCAGCCTCTGGGGTGCATGACAAAGATCGTCAGTGTTGTTATCCTCCTGGGAGCTGTAGCCTAGGAGCAACTCAGGTACCATCATCAAACAAACACAGTGGCCCATAGAGGGTTGATAATATTCTTCTACGGCAGTCTGTTTCTAGACATGTATTGTCGATAGCAAATTAACACGTTGCAACTATTCACAGGAAGTGAATGAAATAAAACACTGAAGCAACAGGAAGATCAGTACATCACATGTGTTTTTGCTTCTCTGAAAGTAATACGTAGTTCTGCTTTTGAGCACAGCTGGTCATTTTATAGTGTTGTGTAGTTGCTCGCTTCATTTGGTTTTTGAGGTTTGTGACCACAGTGGTTTAAAAAAATATTCTTCATAGTTTATAGTGGATTGCAATCTGAAGCAAATGGAAAGTCATTCCAGAACCATTCCACATTTCATTTTTAGGGCATACAGAGGGTAAAGACCCAAACGCATCACAGCACACTGTTATAACAGTAGTCAGTGATTTTTAGCATAGCGCTTAGTTTATGATGCAGGAGAACGGCGATTTCTGTTATTACTGTCTGCATTCGATTATTTGGATCCGCGAAAACAAACATGAGCTGAATTATCAACAAGTTCTAAACGAAACAAAGAGGAAACAGGTTAACATTACCCTTCTTCTGCAAAGATCCTCAGCAGAGGTAGCTTGTTTACTGAATTCTTTTTAGCCGGATCCGCAGAGTCAGTTGATCTGTTAGAAACATTAAGCAACGTGTTTTTGGGGGGGAAGTGTAATTAGAACTTTATAACGGCTTTCTCAAACCCAGTGCTCTGGGTATCTGTAACTTTTATCTAAGTTTTTTAGTTACTATCCCCTTTCAGATCATAGTTTTGCAATAGACGTGCAGCAACGCCCTTGACACACCACGTTCTGACCCATGAGTCAAGGCGATCCCAATCAAGGGCTGTGTGAGCACTCAGTCATGTAGCTGAGAAACTGGGATAATGGAATCAAAGGGGTGTCATCACTCTTCCACCACTGTGCCTGACACGGACTTCTTGCCCTGATATACTGGTTTGGTTTTCTCTGAACAGGTCTTGGTGCATTTTGGTATAGATCCAGCAGTTTTGTCGCTCATTCAAATGAAACTTGAGGTGGGGTGCTTTACTTCACATAAACAAAGAAAATCCTAGGGGAAACACTGCTAGGTTGTGCAAATTTGTTTTAGAGAGAGGGGAAGTTCTGCTGGTCCACTTCTGAGAAGATTTAGCAGCTATCTTAGCAGTGTTCTACTTGAAATTTACTGCTTATTGTTGAATTATGGGCCAAACGTTGATTGAAAATGGCCTTATCATCCTTCCCAGCTTAAGGGGTTTCAACAGTTGCTTCTCTAAGATCGTTGCTGATGACTTTCCTTCTTGACATTGTTAACACCCGTATGCTTTAGAGCACCGAACTGCAGTAACTCCAGTCTTGTAGGTGGTCTCACTTGCTGATCAGTTAATCAAAGCTTCATAGCTAAAAAAAAAAGTAATGTTTGGCCTTTCTGTATCGCAAGATAATCTAAATTCAGATGAACATGTTTGTGTCCTCAGACTGGGCCCGTTCCCATCTCACCCTCTCCCCTGTCTACCCTGGTCCCTCGACTGCGCTGCAGTGTGGAGGGCCTCAACCAGGAGCTGGAGGGCATGTTCATCAGCCAGTCTCCACCTCCACAGCTCAGGGTAGGTGTCTCCTATACTCCACACAAGCTCATGGGGTAAGGTTGGGGTTTTCCTGACCCCCATTTTACAGCTTTCATGTATTTTCTTTTAGTAAAATAACAGTGATTGTTTTCCATCTCAACAGCTACTAGAAGTTCCAGACGGTCACCGTGCTCCTGTCCCTCTGCACAGCTGCAGGAGCAGCTCACAAAGCGACTGTGCCAACACACCCCTGTCGTCCTCCTCCAACTGCTCCTCTCCCTGCTCCTCACCTCGACCTAACTCTCTAGATGCTTCTCTGGACCCTCACCAAGGCTAGTTTGTTAGATTTACTTTATACAGTCTCCTTTTATATACCCTCTGCATGCTTGCTGATAAAGCAAGAAACAAATTATTTGTGAGTAATTTTTTTCTTTATTTCAGGCTCAGCAGAGAAGTGTCAACTGTCTCCAGCGTCCTCTCAAAGTGAGGCTGAGCTGCCTCTGCCACCACAAATCTCCTCGTCTCCAGGGCTCAACAAAAGTTGCTGCTTCCAGAGAGAGCCTCCAGAGGGCTGCGAGAAGGTCCGAGTCTGGGAGGAGTTCAGGTACTTTTTTACCTTCATCTGTCCTACAGCCTTTCTGGTATGGTTCAGAGGAAGTAACATCAGTGATTCCTGAGGAGAAATATTGCTCTGTAACTGGGTGGGCCTTCTGTATTTTTATTTACGCAAGAAGGTTTTAAATTGTCACTAAAACAGGAAATTACTTAAAAGCTTTTAAAAAAATCTCGTAAAAGAATTCAAATTTAAACCATATGAAATTTCCTTGTTGAGGCAGCGCTTTACCTTCCAAGTGGTTTGTGATGTTGGCATAATAGTTGATGCTTGAATGCAAACATTGTAAAATCATAACTCTCATCTTGAACAGCGTTGAGGCGTAATCCTGTGTCCTCAGTCCAAGCAGCAGTGGGCTCCTCCTGGTTCACTTTCATTCTCTGCAGCATTTAGAGAGGTTGAATCAGTCTGACAGGCTGTCGTTTTCTCTACATTCTGCTGTTATCTGAGCTTTTCTGTTGCAGACAAGACCAGGAGAAGGAAAACTGTGACCATTTAATGCATTTCTAAAATGAGCCGTTAAAAAAACCCAAAAAAAAGCGCATGCCTCTGTTGTGAATCAAACGTTGTGATATTGGGGAAAGTTCAGTAACTGCATCGGTGCTTATTTTACCAATCAATGCTCACCAACATGAATCACAACAGCGCAGCGATCACAAAACGTTTGGTCCTTCTGACCAACAACACCTGACCCTAGTCAAATGTTCTCACCTTCTATACAATCGTTTAGAAACACAAAAGGTGAGTGCTAGCGGCACACACAGGGTGAAACAAAGCACAAAAATGGCTCCTACACATTTGCTTTGCATGACATGTTCAATATTCCATCTCTTTAGTTTCTTACTGCTGACTTTTTGTGGCATTGTTTCAATATCTTTAGGCTGCAGAATCAGAAATGGGTAACCTCCACCTCATGCTGGATGCAGTCTTTCGCTTTCTAACACTAAACCACATTAAATCTCATTGGTTCGTTTTCCAACTCATCTCACTTTCCATGCAACAAATAAGAGCTCTGATGGGATTTCATCTCCCTTCAGCATCTTGTTTTCAGAAAAAAATATTGATGAAAACATTCAATCAGCAAAATTAACTTTGTTTAAAACGACTCTGAACTCTGTAAAGTTGAGTCTGGATATCTATGAATGCTGTGTAGAAGCCCTTCTTTGAGCTGAAGATAACAAGTTGGACTATTGAAACTTATGTGTAAAATGATGAAATTGAAGTGAAGCTGCAGTTTAATTCCTGGTTCTCTTGATTGTAGTTTTCTCTTGGTTAAGCTCACAGCTTCTGACTACATTTAGCTTCTTTTTCAGGCACACTGGACATACTTGATTATATCAGAACTTTTTTGTAATCAAACCCTATTTTAGTATTCGTTTGACTAAATCTTAATTTCTCCGGCAGTATTCCACATCAACACAAGGAAGCCCTGGTCTCCTCCTGCCCAGATCCCAACAAGGTGAACTTCACCCCCCATGGAGGCTCAGCCTTCTGCCCCGTCAGCCTCCTGAAGCCCCTGTTTCCTTCCATGGAGCTGTTGTTCCGCAGCCTCACAGTCTCTCCCGTCGGGAACTGTTCGAGCCAGGGAACGAGCTCCTGCCTGACGGCTTCCTCCGGAAACCGGGTTTCCTCTCCTGATCCTGCCGGAACCTCCACTGTCCTGGGAGACGTTTCGGGAGAGGGCCTCGCCTTCTGATCACAGCTGCAGCTCTTTTCTGTGAAAATGGTGATGCAAATGTTTAGCTGGACAGGACAGGTGTGTCTGAACTGCTCTTTAGGAGGGGCTTTTCTTCCTTGCAGGTCTAAAATAATCCGAGATAAGTAACATTGGAGGTGAATAACATACATGCAGTGACTCAGCAGTGTAAACACCCCTGGTAAAATGCTACAGCTGAGACCGTGATGAATAATTCCAAACTTTCTCCACTTTTTAATGTGGAAATTGTTTTGGTTGAGTTATGAAAACATTTGCAGCTTTTGATTCAGCTACAGCAGTCGATTTTCTTTAGTTGGAGTCTTTCGTTTTAACATCTAATATTTACCCACTCTACCTGGGGAAAGTTCTCCAAATCAGTCGGATTGTAAGGACTAGCCCAGAGCCCCCTTCCGTGTCTCTGCTGTTCTCCCATTGACATGGCATATAAATAATGCTACGGAATTTTATTTGTAGCCTTCTTATGACTGGTACCTTTGTACGATGAGATCCTCCTGGCTTTAGCTAACAGATGTCAGGAAAATCCCACTCAGACGGCAGGACTTTATTTCAGGTTGAACAGATTCACTAGAATTGATGGCAAGTAGGAAATCTGGAATACTGAATGCTGTAATTATATCAAAATGAGTGTGAACACTTATTGAAACAGGTTATTGCTGCTCTTGTTCTTCACCTTTTTCCTCTAGCAGATGTTTTCTTTTCAGTTCAGCTGGTCCGAATGTCGCTTTGAAAGAGGAAAAAGTTTTTGAGTTTATCAGGATTTCATTTTCTTTTTTTCATTTTACCAGGGATGTGTACTCTTTTGAGATCCACTCTAACCCAAAGGAAAGATCTTATAAGCTATAGTTCTTGTTCCCAAGAACTCATCAAATTAAAATTAGGTTCGACTGGTTTATTATCCAAAGAAAGTTCTGGCCAAAAACACATGAAATGGAGCTTTGACTTTGAAGCTTTGTTGGATGACTGACGGCTCACTTCCTGCTTAGGTCCTCCCTTTTTTTCTGTTGCTTTTTTTTCCAAAGAACTGATGATATGAGGCATGTTTGTCGATGTTTGTCCGAAAAGTCAGGAGGCTAGGCGCTCATGAGAACACCCAGCTATTGTTGAAATGGGTTTTTTTGCTTATTAAGTATTCAAAGATATTTATGTGCAACGCGATGCTGCACCTGTTGCTAGTGCGTGACAAATCACCTGGTAATCTTTGCTTGATTCAAGAGAAGACAATGAAATCACATTTTTTATTATACTAGACTAAAGGGAAATTTCCTTTTGTTGGAGTTGGGTAACATTTATACCCAATAGCTTCAGCTCATGCATTCCTGCTTTAAGGTAGTTCATTGTTTTTTGTGAAAAACTTTGTATGAGTTGGTGGATAAAGACTCTATTTTTCATTGTTTCTAGGTGTATTCTTGATATTATAGTTTTGAAGTTTCACAGCCTGGTTGACTACCTAACCAGTTTTAGTGGTATAGATGCGTCATCTTTAATGTTTGCTTACATGTTTTTGTTCTGCCAAGCTGACAAGTCGATCAACTAGTTTAATTTCTGGTAGACACGTTTGCACAAATTGAACTGCTACCTATGAGTCGCAATTCTTTACGTTCACATGTTTGTACTTCGTTGTAAATCTTAAGAGTAGTATAGTGTATTTTGTACGTCTTTATCAGTTACCTGCAGCATAAGCTAAAAAAAACTCCTGTTACTTGTAGTTTAGTTCTGTTGGTGTTTGTTTGTGGCAGGTATTTCATCATCGGGTGGAGTTTTATGCACTTCCAGGAGAGGATGTTTATTTTTTTCTCCCCCTTTTAAAAAATGTTTTTAGTTCTAATGTCTGACAGATGTTGTGTGTGAGCAGGGAGGTGGAGAGTTGATTGATCTTTTGACTAACTTGTAGTTTCAGTGTCTTTATTTTTTAGAAATGTAGAAGAATAGAAGCATTTGTTTTCCATATGACACAAAATGTTTTGTTTGTTTGGATGTTGGGAATGTGCTGTTCTCTCAGGTTCTGTGTTCTGTCCACATAAATATAGTGTGACCATAAACTGTGTTCTGTGTCGTTTCTCCACTACTTGTAGTCTCTTCTGTATTTATGTCAAATGAAAACGAGTAAATATAATTTAATGGCCCAAAGCATATGGAAATTGACTCCTTAGTGCCCTCTGCTGGTATGTGGCCCATGTGAGCACTTGAACTCACAAAGGTCAGATAATTTGAGCACCATATGTTGATGCTAATTAGTAATTTCTGCTGCTTTCGTCACCTGAGTGAAGTTGTTTATCTCAGGTGTTTTCCATTTCAGCTGCAAATATTTTAGTTTGTGTTGCCATAATTTTAAAGATGCTGAGGTTTAAAGGTCATCCAAACATCTTTGGTTTTACTTTCATACTTTTACATTGTCAAAATTAAGGTGGAGCAAACAATAATTTCCGTCACAAGGAGAGAATAAAGCAACGGGACCATTTTTGTTTGATTTGGGTGGTTAGGGTCTGGATTAGCGTTGATGACATACCCCTAAGGGTTTATCATGTTTAAAATGAAAGCACTACAAACAAACCTTTTTTTCTGCACTAACTTGGTACAAATGTTTGACACCATGTTAGATTTGGAGAATGTGTGGGTACTTTAGTCTAAGCTGTGGTCCCATTTTCTGCACACTTTCCCTGCATGTAAGAAGATAAGAGTAAAGGCCTTTCTTTCCAGTGATTGTTGTGAACAGAACATTAAACATCACCTTGACTTTACCAAGTCTCAAAGTAATTGATGAGCATACAGGTGCGTTGCAGTGAAGTACAATATAACTGAAAAGTTCATTTGTATTAGTAATTCAATTGCACAAAGCGATTATATTTCAAACATTTATCTGAATTTTGAAAATTGTGACCTACAGGCTTCTTGGAATATTCAAATCTTGCACGAGACTAATAAAACAGAGCTTTTTGTCCAAGTATATATATAGAAAGTTGAGTGGAAGGAAAAAGGGGTTAAAAAAGATGCATAATCATCAGGAGGAGTGTGACTGGAACCCCCTTCAGGACTTTAGGGGATTCAAGCTGGGTAATGTAGCTGGAGTCTGTGCTTCAAAGAGCCACCGAAACTCCACACATTGTGGCTCTCCATCAAAAACCCAATAAAATGCATTAAATGTGGTGATGTGATTGACAAAACATGAGGTGTGAATAATTTAGCAAAGCTCTCTTGTCTTCATCTGACTAGCACTGGTGTGTGGCAGCAGGTGATTTTTCTTTAAGAGCCCTCAGCCCTTTGCCTCTCGGACCGGTGTCAATGCTGGTGCTTCGCGTATGCGGCAGGGATTGGCTGACAGCAGCAGGGTGTCCAGCTCTGCAGCCTTCCTTCAGGCCTGCAGAAAAAAGATCCGCAGCGGCGCTGTGCGTGTTGTCCGCAGTTTTTTTAAAACCTCATAAAGTGTTTTTGGAAGAAGACCCTCCACCATGTCCATGTTCTCGGTCGTCGCGAAGCAAGTCAAGACCCACCCATCTGTAAGTAACGCCATATTTTCATTGTGTTCATATTATCCTTTCTTGACATTGAAACGTGTCTTTGCAGAGCGCTCTGAAAGGGAGGCGCGCTCCCGATGACTAAAATATGCCCTAAATTATAAGGCGAAGGGCGACCACTTATTAAATAGCATATAAAATATTATTTCTATTCATATGTATTAACGCCCTATTCTGATTTCAACCCAAACGTGTAGGTTATTTTATTCCACCAATAATACTCTTAAATTTGACAGAAAATGGTTTATTCCATGTGTCAAATTCCTCGACAAATGATGTGTTAGATTTCTCCAAAACTCCCAAATAGGCGTTATTTTTTATTACGTCCTTTTGTAAATACATCTTCATTGCATTATTTTTTCTTAGCGCGTTCATACCCTTGTTCACTTCCTCGGATTGGCTGCGCTTCACATTCAGCAGTCACATCTACCAGATTTAGCCTATTCTTGATATTCTAGAGGGAAAAGATCCAGATGAGGGGATTATTACTGCAGCCATGCATGGGGGTCGCCAAAGCACGTATGATATCCATACAGGCCTGACTGAAGTCTATTTTTCCAAGGACGACGGGGTGAAACAGGCTGCTTTGAGGCAGAGATGATATTAATAGACCACTGAGATGTTTATGTCCTCTGCTGGTGTGTGACTCACTCATATGCGAGTTTATTTCTGCTGTTTGGAACATTTTATCGTGAAAAGGTCCATTATTTTTAGTTTGAATATCCAATGAACAAAAACATCCACAATCTAAACCTGATAAAGTGATTCAATGGATCTCAAAAGAATTCACACCGTTGTTAAATTGCCAGGTCTTTGTGAAGGGGAAAAAAGGAACTATGATAAATAATTTATAAACCCTTTAATGTGATCTATATCCCGTCCACTTCAACTGAAAAACAAATCTGTAAAAACTAATAAAAGCAAATATACTTTTTGTCTAATGCACCTTTTGATTTAATTTTAACATTCAGTCTTCTTGCGTACACACCTAACATCACTAAAACAGGTCACATAGTAGAAGTGTCTTTTAACAAGATGTTTCTCCAAAAATTGATAAAAACACAACGTTGAAACTGGTCGGGGAGGCTGCCAAGATTCAGACAGCAACACTGAAGAAGCTGCCGAAGACACAGATGGTGTTGAAATGTTAATATCCATGAAGTTTGTTGTCCTTCAGTTGTGCAACACCAGATTCAGCCATTGTTTTTTGGAAGTGCTTTAATTTTTCTGAAGCTGCATAAATATCTAGCATGTTCACCGTTTATCTGCAGTGAGAAGAAGAGTCTTTTCTTCCAAAGCAAACATGGTTATGTGGAAGAATGTGTGCTCTGGCTGGAAAAAACATTCTTATTTTTTGGGCCACAATTCACTTCAGAGTGCAACATGGGGTTGGCAGTATTATGATCTGGGATTTTATTATGCTGCATCACTGTAAGCCCAAGCATATGTAAAAACCACAGAGCTAGAGTCCATAGCTACATCAGGCAGAACATCTATGGGATCTCCTGAAGAGGGTTTTGGACTAGAGATGTCCTCATGATCTAATAGTTCTGGAGTACTTTTGCAGAGTGGGCAAGTATTGTCAAGAAGGCTGATTTGATGGTTTTTCGGTTAAATTGCACAGGGTGTAAAGGTGGAAATTGTATTTTTCTCTCATTTGTTTACATCACATACACCTGCAATTTAACATAGAGTCACCGTATATGTAAAAAACATGTATAAATGTTCCAAGCGGTTATTATACATTCTTTTATCAGAATTATTCATTTTTATAAGACTTTCTTATCATCTTATCTGCTTTTGTTTTAACACAATAAATGCTTTTGGCCTGCAGCTGATCCCCCTCTTCATCTTCATCGGTGGTGGAGCAGCGATGAGCATGTTGTACTTGGCCAGACTGGCTCTGAAAAATCCTGACGTTTCGTAAGTATCTGTGACACCTGATATAGGATGATGTAAGACCTCACTTTGTTTTTCATAAATCAGCATATTTTAACCTCTGATACCCTCTACGGTATTTCGTCTTCAGGTGGGATCGCAAAAACAACCCAGAGCCTTGGAACAAGATGGAGTACAATCAGCAGTACAAAGTAAGAGGCTTCTGCACAGCATGCAGAAAAAACACAGGCTAGTTAATAGTTATTACTTGTTTACATGTCAGGTTAAAGCACAAGCCATGCCATTGCTCTTATCATCCGTCAAAGTCCACGTTGCCTTCCTCACCCAGATTGAGTGCATTTGCCCTATTTTTCTCGCCCCTGCAGTTTTTCAAAGTGAACATGGATTACTCCAAACTGAAGAAGGACCGGCCAGATTTCTAAGTCGGAGTCATCACGGCCGTGTGTGGAGCTTATGCACTTTCTTGCCAAACACAGACACCTGAGAGACTAAGTTCAGCTGTAATGTTGGTCATTTAACATTAATGAGTAGGAAAGGGGAAAGGGATCATAAACCTAAAGAAGTTTGAATAAAAACAGGCTACCACCTGTTTCCTATTGGTGAATTCTGTTTTTTTTTTTTTTTTCTTGATGTGTTGTATATTATTAAAACAGTTAAAATTCTTGTTCTCGTTAATATGTTTATTTTTGACATAATCTAAGGTTTATCAGAACTGTACCTTTTGGTTCAGCCTTATCCTATTAAAGCAACTGCACATATTTTTCTTTCAAATCAGCAAAAATCACTTTAGGTTTAGTTTTTTCCAACAGAACAACATTTCAAGGTCAGTTTTTCTGTTTGTTTTTCTTTTTTTTTATGGTAAATAATTATGTAATCAAGATCAAATTTACCCTCCCCAAAACACGCTTCCACACATACATGCCTCTGGTGACATCACATTAGGCATAAGGCAACTTATCATATAATCATGAGTACGTCAGTTTTTTTTATTTATTTATTCACATATTTTCAGGTAATTTCCTCTTTAAAAAAGCTATATTTGCTGCAGCAAAACATTTGAACTGTATGTAAGAACCCTGCATAGATTTCAGCAAAAGACATGGAATCGGTGTATGAAGACAACCAAGACAGACGGGACTGGCCAGATTTCATCATTAAAGATTTTGCAATCCTTTCAAGCCAGATAGCTCTAAAAACTAAATGTGCTGGTTGATATTTCCCATTAAGACAATTTTCAAGTTCTAACAAATCCCTTGTAGAGCCAACACATTTTCCAACAATGTGCGAACCCCTTCTTCCGTGTCCAATGTGCCATTTAGGTACAAAAAAAGAAATGTTAGCTTTTCTTTAATTAAGAGAAAAATACATTTTTTCTTTCGGTTTTAACTAAATGTAAACTAATCCTGTCAAGGTTTTGCCTGTCACAAACTTCTAAAGGCTTCTTTTTTTACATTTCTATAAAAATATTACAGTTCCATAAATTTCATTCTATGGTTTAAAGGATAACTGTTCCCTATAGAATAATGCAGATCAGATTTGACCTATCTTACTATTTTAGTATTTTGAACCAGAGTTTAGGAAACACAGTTGACACTTCTTAAAAACTACTGAAATAACCCTTTGATTTAGTTCCAAATAGAAATCTTGAATTAGATAAATACTTCAATTGCCAGAAGCACTGAATGGCCATATTTTCTTAAGGTGTTTACACTGGAAATGACGATCAGCAGCAGAAAAGCTTTTTTCAGCTGTTCTTGCCAGCCTCTGTCATAATGGCTCCCTGGGCAGTGAGCCATATCACCTTTAACAAATGTGTGGCACTTTGTACTTGCACTCAAATGCAACTTGAATGCTTTAGAATCTGCGTCGAAATCTGTCAAAGGTTTACTAATGCCAGCTGATCAGCCCGACTTATGTATACTTTATAAGAGATGTGAATCATTAAAAATCTATTTTACAAAACAAATCTGTGTTTGTGACTCAAAAGCACAGAAAGTGACTCAAAAGCACAGTGAGGGAATATCCGGACATCCATTTTTTTAAAACAATCTAAAACCCCTAGATTTTGAACTGTATATGGAACATTGTCAAATATAATTTGTGTTTTACAAGATGTAATTGCCATCTAACCATTAAAGACTAACATTGATTACATGGAAATAGTTAAAGTTCATTAGAATCAAAGTAAAGCTTGGAGCGGTTCCTTCTCCAAGTAAGACTGTCTCTGCCTCTGCTTTCACACTAATATTTACATTTGTGTTCTGCACTAAAGCACTGCCTGTCCATTGGGAGCTGTGAATGCTGGATACTTTTAATGCAAACTTTTATCTATCACAAGCAGAGAATTGCTATTTCAAAATGCTATCAATCAGCACCGTAGTTAGCAACAGACTGAATCCTCCTGAAAGACTGATAGGAGTTGGGAAATATCACTCCAAAGTGGGGCAAGGAGCAACTGGATGTGAAGCAAGACTTGACTTTGTTATAAGAAAACATTGCTGTGACAAACCCTGAGGCAGATCTTCATCTCCTATCTGTGGTTTAGTGTTCATTCAGTATGCAGAGCAGAAAACTGGTCTACCTGAATGGTTCTGGTTTTATTATAACTTTACCTCTAGTAAAGAAGTGCAGGATTGCACTTGAATTAAAACCACAACCATTATTCACCTCAGCTTTGGGTCTTGATTCAGCTTCTGTCATATCATGCAAAAATACTCTGCAGAGTTCCTAAGAAGAGCTGATTAAATGTTATGGTGCAGACTTGGATAAGAAGCCTCTACGGGACCCCAGATGGACCAAGTTCTTCACATTTTGTTTGACAAAGCATGAAAAATAGGTTAAACAATAATATTTACTTAAGAAAAGATGTTCATGTTTATGTGTCCCTGGATGTTAATTGTTTTATTTTATTATGCAATTTTAAATTTTATTTTACCTAAACCTAGCAATCCTGCATGGTTAAGGGGGTATAGACAATGGACCTCCTACACAAATAATTAAAAATCTCTTTTAAAGGAGGAATTTAAACAGAATAGCAATAAATTATGCAATCCAAATACAATTAAATACAACTAAATTAAATTAAACCTAACGTTATATTGCAGGCATTGCTCCATTCTGTTGGGATAGAAAAATAGAAAGAGCCGAACAAAAATGTAAAGATTAACCGGTCCAACTATCTAAAGGTTTGGTCATGATCATTGTTAAAAAAAACTAAAATCCAGCTAAAAGTGACTGAAATAAGCTCCTCTCGCAGGGTGGCTGGGCTCAGCCTTAAATAAGCAGCGAGGAACTCCGTCATCCTAGGGGGAGCTCGGAGTAGAGCCACAGCTCCTCTGCATCAAAAGGAGTCAGCTGAGGTGGTTCAATGATCTAAACAAGATGGCTTCTGACTGCCTTTGTTTGGAGATAATTTGTCGGACTTCCTAAGGGTGGCAGGGCTCAAACAGAGATACAATGGGTGCTTCATCATTAGGGGAGAGCTCAGAGAAGAGCGATGCTCCTCCGCATCATAAGGAGTCAGTTGAGGTGGTCCCACTGGGAGGAGACTCCAGGGAAGACCCATCACTTGCTGGAGTAACTGTACAGTCCCCCAGGCCTGCAAGAAACAATGAATCTTGTTTAATGAACTGGAGAGCGTTGCGGAAGAGAGAAATACCTGGATATCTCTCTTAACCTATTACTTCTTTGACCTCAGGATCAGAATCAGCTTTATGGGCCTAGATTCATTGCACAGACAAAGAATCTGACTTCAGTTTCACTCGCTCACCGTGTACAGACATTAAGCATAAATATATAAAGTTTAGAGGAAATAGAGGAATATAAAAAGGAAAACATGTACATGTATGTGTATGTACACCCAATATTTGTAGTTTTTTTTTAAGGCAGATTATAAAAGTGCAAATATGTTTGTTTCACAACAAAGCAGCTGACTACTCAGGCTGTGAGGTGTTCGTTGTGTTCATCAGAGAGACAGCCTGGAGGCACAAACTATCTCTGTGGCAGCTGGTTTTTGCAAATACTGCTCTGTAGTGCCGACCTGAAGGTAAAAGTCAAAACCGGTTGTATCCAGGATGTGTGGGCTCTGCAGAGATGTTAGGTGCCCTTTTCCTGACCTTAGACCTGTACAAGTCTTGGATTTGGACCTGATCTTAGATAAGCAGAATTCAATTCAATTCAATTCAATTCAGTTTATTTATATAGCGCCAATTCACAACACACGTCGTCTCAAGGCACTTCACAAAAGTCAGGTACATTCATTACAATTAATCCGAATCATTGAACAGTGCAGTCAGATTCTGTTATTTATTCAAATTGGATAAAAAGTTTTTCTATCTAAGGAAACCCAGCAGATTGCATCCAGTCAGTAACTTGCAGCATTCAATCCTCCCAGATGAGCATGTAGAGACAGTGGACAGTCACTGGCGTTGACTTTGCAGCAATCCCTCATACTGAGCATGCATGTAGCAACAGTGGAGAGGAAAAACTCCCTTTTAACAGGAAGAAACCTCCAGCAGAACCAGGCTCAGTGTGAGCGGCCATCTGCCACGACCGACTGGGGGTTAGAGAGAACAGAGCAGAGACACAAAGAGAACAAAGAAGCACTGATCCAGGAGTACTTTCTATGGGAAGGAAAAGGTAAATGTTAATGGATGTAGCTCCTTTAGTCGTTTCACCTAGAAAGAAAGAACAGATAAACTCTGAGCCAGTTTTCAATGTTAGAGTCTGAAGAGAGTACATAGAGTTAGTCACAGTAAAAGCTCAGTTAGTAGCTATGTCTAGGAGAGAGAAAGGGTTAAACACTAAAAGACAGGGCCAAGTGGATCATCGGTAGAGGGTGTGCATTAAGTTGTTGGCAGCAGAAGCTTGGAGGATTCCCCTCTCCAGAAAGGTGTTACAGGTAGACACAGAGTCAGGCCAGGTGTAGTAGAATACAATGGATAGATGGATGGATGCAAATGGCTGCATAATGGAGACATTGTAGCATCACTAATAGGTGCTTAAAAAATAGCACAAATGGCATTTGTGCCCATAACAGCTGACATGACTGAGCATAATGATTTCAGAAAAAGTCATGGTTGAAATTGATATTATAAATAGATCAATTTCACTTCACTTCATAAAACAAGCTTTACACTAGTGTACGCACCACTGCACTTTTTTTTAGCTGATTGTTGCATAATATAGCCTGAGAAGATGACCACACATTGACTCGGTATTTGATGTAGGGCATGAGTCTTAATATGCATACAGATATAATTATAATAGACATAATCTATTACAATATATTGTAATAGACTATGTCATAATTTATGCAATTATTTTTTTCATAATTTATGCATTTTTGTTGGGAGAGATTTTTTATCATTGTTTATACAGCCGTGTTCACTTTTTCACTTTTGTATATAAATATTTGCCACTTATGTGTTAGTTTTTCTCACATTTAAAATTGTTTATTCATTTTTTGCAAGTTAAACTTTATTTTTAATGTATTACTAGATGTATAATAAAAAATCTAATTTTTAAGTTTAGTTCAGATTTCTGTCTCTAGAGGGCAGCAACACACCACTAAATCGAAGGCGAAGAAGAAGCACGGTATGAAAACGTTCTTCTCGCGAGGTTTCACTTGAAAAATAACGCGGGAGCGTTGATAAAAACGGAAACGTCGAACCAGAAAACAATGTATTATGGTTTAGACTAAAGCGCAGTAATTTATACCGTGTTTGGTTTTCTTTCGTTGGTAAAACGTCGCGCTGTTGTGACAGCTTGTCTGTGGCTCCAGCTTGTCGTTGTTAACGTAAAACAGTGGTTTCTCGTAGGTTTGTTATCTGATTTTAGCTCGGGGAGCTAATGGATCCTACGGAGGACTTGTCAGCTCGGGTTCTCCTCAAAAATATTCTGAGCACAGAGCCGCCCAGGACTCCTCTCAGCCGCAGGTACTGTCTTCTCTTCCAGGAAAAAAAAAGTGTTGTGTGACATTGTTTAAAAGTATAAACGAGTCTTTTGGTGTAGCAGCACAATCTCACACTGAAAAAAATCCAACCCTTTTACATGAAAACATTCCTACCACAATTATTGGCACACATACATGTGTTTTACTGTGTACCTTTTTGCACCCTTTTTGCCAGGATAGCAGTGTTCTTCTAGGAAACCTATCCAGGTTGGCGCATACAGTAGAAGCATCTTTGACCATTATTTGTACAATCTCTGTAGATCCTCCTAGGTCCTCTGCTCTCTTCTCTTAAGTTCAGCTCACAGGATTTAAATCCGGTAGCTGATATACCTTGAAAATCTCGATTTTGTATTTGTTGAAGCATTCCTGGGTTTATTTGGGTGTTTTTGATCATAATCCTGTTGGAAAAACCCAGTTACAACCTATTTTTACTTCTCTGGCCCACAGCATTACATATCCTTGAATATTCTTAACACTGGGCATGAGCTGCTTTTTCACACTTTCATCTTTTGTTAATTAATCCAGTCCCATGTGGAGTCGTTGCAAGATAAATATGGCTTATTGTTGTTTTTGTCCTTTAAAATTATTTTTATTTACTTGTAGCCATATCCAGTCTTCTAAAGATCTACACACATCTGCCCGATGTGGCATGTTCTCTTGTCTTTCCCATTTTTAAGAGTGGCGTATAGAAATTGATCCATGGGTTGTGTTAAAAAGAGAACAGGAAGCCGTGTAATAAATGTAAGAAGTGATTCAGTTACATAGCTCTTCAGTTAATGGTGGGTATAGGTGCCATATCTCTGGCATGGGGAGGTTTGATTAATCCCCATGAACGAGGTTATTTGATGACCGCAACACCACCACTACTAAATAATTCTACTAAAACCACTGTTTGGATTTTTCTGTAATTTTCAGTGTGAGATTATACTACTGAAAATTGAGGTATGTTTATTTCAAGCCTTTTTATATACTGGTAAAGGGTGCCAATAAGTTTTCAGGGTGTTTTTATATGCTGTTGTCAGTATACCATGAAAGGTCTTCATTTGTATGACTATTTAATTCTATTTTTTATATTGTAAGTTTTCTCTGTTTGGATGTTAGTGCTTCCCAGGCACCAAGTGGCAGCGGGCTGCGACGCAGCAGCAGGTTTAGGAGGAAAGATGCTGAGCCCCAAACCCCGCAGATCATCCTCAGGCGCAGCATGAGGCATAATATCCATGAGGTGAGAAGAACACCAATAACTTGGTTGTTTAAAGGGACCTTATTCTGAACCTTTCTGAGTCTGACCGGCTTATCTTATGGTAGAGTATAACCAGAAAAATCCTGCCTGCTACTAAACCAAGAACTGCCTCGGTTGTGCTCAGAAGGAAAACTGCTTCTACTTCGATGGTTTTTAATGATGAAGAAACTCCCAGGCATTTACTCAGAAACATCCTCCAGACAGGTGTGTGGATTTATCTGACATTTTGGCTCTCATTAGGGCTGATTTGGTGTTTCCCTTTGTTACATTCATGTCATTTGGGTATGCTTTTCAGAACCTTTGAAGTCTCCTATTGTTCATGAGAAAGTACCCCCTGAAGAGCTACAGCCCCTTTCAGCTGACAATGCAGTTAATAGAACACGGTCTAGGTGAGCCACTGGTCGTAAGTCCATTCAGCTGTAATGTTTGGTGTAAAATCTAACTTGTTTTGTTTCTCAGCATCTTTATGTTGACTGTTTGTACACTTGGGTTGTATAGAGTCAAGCCAATATGTATATATTTTCTACTTTCAGTATTGAGCTGTCAGGCCATGATCTGTTTGATATAACGATGGGGAATGTTGTGAGCACCAAGAAGGGACTGAGCAGAAAGAGGCCACATCGGAGCCTTAATGTTAGTGCTTTTGAAAAACGACTTAAAGATGAACAAGGTAAAGTTAAAGCCTTTTCCCGACTTAAACCCACAAATAAAAATAAAAAAAGGTTTTATTTAATCAAAGTGCAGATATATGCCATACACTATAGTGTAACAGGACCATCATATATGTGTTTTGGGTCATTTTATGCTTACAGATGCTGAAGAAAAATCCGAAGATTCAATAGGTGACCTTTCATCACTTTCTCTGTCAAGGTAAACTTAAAAATAACTTCCAATAAACATTATTTTACTTATTTAATATAAAATGGTCTGATCATTTAAAACCCAAATGTGTGCATGTCCCATCTGTCTCTCAGCTCCACTTCCTTAACTCTGAAAACGCCCTTTGTTGACGTTCGTTCCGAGAAGAGAGGCTTTCAGAGACGTGTTTCTAGGCACAGAAAGTTCACGGAGGAGTTTAATGCTGCCCTGAACAAGCAACAGATGGGAGGTGGTTATCTTTTCCCTCTTTGTTTCACATGTTATTTCTAGAAAAATATATTTAAGAACTTATAGAGGAATCAGTGTTGTTTTAAGAGTAGTGTGGTTAGGGTTGATGGGAAGATGGATGGAGCTAAATACAAGACAATCCTGGAAGAAAACCTGTTAGAGCCTGCCGAAGACTTGATAATGTGGTGGAGGTTCCCCTTACAGCAGGGAAATGACCCTAAATATACACCCAAAGCCACAATAGAATTGGTTAGAACAAGGCATATTCATGTGTTAGAGTGGCCCAGTCAAAGACCAGACCTAAGTCTAACTGAGAATCTGTGGTTTGACGGGAAATTTAATGTTTGTTCGCAGAAACTCTCCCTCCAAGCTGATCAAGCTTGATCTGTTTTGCAAAGAATTTGCAAAAACTTCAGTCTTTAAATTTGTAAGGTTGGTAGAAAAATGCTTCAGAATACTTACTAGTAGTTTGATCACAGCTGTGGCTGCAGCCAAAGGGGGGTACTTCAAACTATTTACCACTTTGTGTTGCTCCATCACATAAAATCTAAATGTAATACATTTAAGTTTTAATGCGTCAAAATATAAATCGTTTAAGCTTAATATTTATGGGATATAATTATCCTTTTTATTTCTCCTCTGATGATCCTTTTGTCAACAATATTATTTTCCTACACAGATGTGAGCGGTCCTAGGCTACAAGAGGAAAACCTTGGCGAAGACACACATTTTGAGGGAATCACATTGGGTCTGAGCGAACCGGATATCACAGTGGATATCATGAACTGTCACACGGCTCTGTATGACCAGGAAGATCCCATAACTTCCAACTTTTCAATCATTGCAACTCAGGATAAAGCCACTGTTATGGCCTCTCAGCTTCAGAGACACATACAAGAGATAAAGGAGCAAGAAGAGGAGCAAAGTGAGATGCAGAGAGAAAAACCGGTGGCTGTTTTATTCAGTGAAGACGATGCTGTGACAGACCCTGAAAATGATGATGGTGTTTCTGACTCTAGAGGGAAGAAAGATGTCGATAAAACTAAACCAGGGGACACTGAAGCTGACGATCAACCTGAAGATCATCAGGATTCTGCAGCTTCATTGAAATCTAAGGAAAAGGAGGATGCAGTTGCATCTCAGACTTTTGGTCTGGATGTTCGGGTTGATTCTGAGGAACCGGAAGCTCAAACTGAGGAAGAGGCTGCAGCTGATTCTCAGTCTGAGCAAGATGAGGCTGCAGTGGGGCCTCAGGAGGAGGATGAAGGTGTTAACCGATCTGGAACTGAGGAAGAAGTTGCAGCTGATTCTCAGTCTGAGCAAGATGAGGCTGCAGTGGGGCCTCAGGAGGAGGATGAAGGTGTTAACCGATCTGGAACTGAGGAAGAAGTTGCAGCTGATTCTCAGTCTGAGCAAGATGAGGCTGCAGTGGGGCCTCAGGAGGAGGATGAAGGTGTTAACCGATCTGGAACTGAGGAAGAAGTTGCAGCTGATTCTCAGTCTGAGCAAGATGAGGCTGCAGTGGGGCCTCAAAATGAGGATGAAGGTTCAGTGAGCTCCCGAACAGGGGACGAAGACATGGAACAATCTCAGACTGAAGAAGAGGGCGATCTTCCTGAAACTGAGAAAGCTGCTGCTGATTCCCAGCCTGAAGATTCTGTGGCAGCTTCGCAGTCTGAGGAAGAGAAGATTGCAGCTGCTTCTCAAACCGAGGATGAAGATGGATCAGAATCCCAAGCTGAAAAACTTCCAGTTAATAAATCCCAATGTAATGTTGAAGAAGAGTTTCAGGCTGAGGTGGATGCAGCTAATCAGACTGACGAAGACCATAATGAGGATGAGAAGGACCAGGAGGAAGAGTGGGGATCAGAAGTGCTTGAGCGTAACGTAGGGCACATCAGTCGCAGGGCTTATCGCTCTGAGGGTGGGCTCCTTCTACCTGTCATCAAGGCGAGAGAGGATCCGAATGACACCACTACAGCAGGTACATATATCTAATGGTGTAGTTCTATAGATCTATGGATCCTATAGATCCTAAAGATGTGTTTTCCTTCTGAAATCCATATTCCTGGTGTTATTTTACAGGTTCGTCATACACCAAGTCCAAAGGCCACAGTGCTTTGGGTTTGAACGCCAGTTTGGAAATAAGAAACCAGTCTCAAACTGGAAAACCAGACTGGCCTAAACCTCCGTTCCAGGATCATGAGGACGATTCCTGTTTGGAAAATGATCCGGCGGACAGAAGAAACACGTCGTTTGACCTTCTCCAGGTGAGCCGTGAAGCTGAAGTCTGTGGTCAGCAGAGTGATATTCCCCCAGAAGAAGCTCCTGCTGCAGAACAGGAGGAAGAGATGGATGAGGACAATGACTATGAAGGTGTGAATACTTGTATTTTTTAGCATGTGTGATTTCTTTCTTCAGTTTTATATATATATATATATATATATCGTTGATAACTAGAGTTCTCCAGCAAGACACCAGCATTTGTCAGAGAGAAAAGGAACTTTACCTCTGATCCTCAGCCTTCACCTTCGGTTATTAAAAAGTTCAAGCAAGGCAAGTTACACTTCTTCCTGCTCTGCTACGCTGTTGTTTTACATCAAACATAATTTATGCAAGCTAGGACAGCCTTTCCCCACTGACATAAAGTGGTAAAGTGTGGTGTTTTTACCGTTTGTCTCTTACAGTAGTACAAGTGAAGCTTTATCTACAGCCAAACCAAAGCAGGTGAGACGCAGGAAACCGGGGCCATCTAGGAAGGAAGCCGTCCTCCCCAAGACCTACCTTATGGGTGTCTTTAAACACTTTGCCAAAACAAAAGTATCTGCAGATGTCTTTCCTGTCCTCAATGAGATGTGAGTAACAAAAACTACTTTTAGTAGTTATTATTAAATACAGCACTTCATGCTGAAAAGCATTGTTAGCTGCCAGACCTATTTTTATATTTGATCTTGCAGAAATAACTGCAAACGCAGTCTTTGCTTATATAATCAATGCATGTTAACTTTGTGACAGAATGGATAAATTCTTCGCCCGTCTTGCTGAGGACCTAGAGACGTATGCAGCCCATGCAAAGAGAAAAACTATTGAGGTTGAAGATGTTAAACTTCTGTTGAGGAGGTATGTGTACTGTACATTATGTACAGAGTGCCACCAAACATTTTCTGATTTAAAAAAAAAAAAAAAAGGAAAGCGAGATTAACTTCTCAGGGTCAGTTTATTCAAAACCTAATTAATCACTATGGTAAATCACTGTGTAAAATTCGTTTTCACTGAATAATTAAACATAACACATTGATCATAAAAGATTAGCAATTTATTATGGACAAATTTAATAAAAACCTCTAAAATGTTTGTTTTCGATTCCTCGTTTTCAACCTGCATATGAATGAAGGATCAGGTTGTTACAGTTAAGGACTGTGATGCTAACTAGCTGATTGGTTCATCTTGTGCAAAAGAAGCATCACTTAAAGTGCTTCTGCTCATGGGAACACAGAGAGAGCCAGAAGAGGCAAAATCAGACATTACAGGAGAAGGTTCATGCCCACCATTACAGAAAATTTACATCTCTTGAACGACTTCAAAGTTTTCTTGCACCTTCCGAGAAAATAACAATTATTTCAGTTAAATTCACGTTATCGTGTTGCACCAATTCACAACACTGGTAAATCCACAGCAGAAGAAAAATCTTAAACTACATTTGACTGACTTCTCGGTTTCAAGGTTTAGCCCTACATTTGTTTTCAAGAAAAGGTCAGGAATGTGTGGCCTTATCAAATTTAGCAGTACAACTCTGAGACAAACCTTACATTTAACAATCATTATTGAGATGTACATCTTCACAGCATCATATTTGTACTCTTTGATTATAAGAATCAGCTTTATTGCCAAGTTTGTACAGACAAACAAGGACTTTACAATAGAATATAATGTGAGATCAGTCTAAGTATGCATGGTGGCACTAAGACTGATGCGTTTTTTCCTTGCATTTTGCAGGCAGGGCTACATAAATGACAAGGTACCGGTGGAAGTGCTCATTGAAAAGTATCTCCGCATGGAACAGCGAAAGATCCTAATCCCTGTTGCAACCAGTGGAAATGTTGTTATTCCTAAAATACGGAAGTGAATCTTTTAAAGCACCTCTTGTCTGATATTTAACTGTCAGGCTGTTAATTAGTTTAATCACCATAAAGGTTTTTTTTAGATTTGTAAATATTTGTCAAAATGATCCTTAGAAATAATATCTTTATGTCATTGTATTTTGTTCTTCTGGTTTACGCTGTATGAAAAATTAATTTGTAAATGTTGAAACTAGTTTTTGGTCGATAGCTGTGCTCTGATAATTGGGATTGCATGAATGACTGTCACCTTTTTCATTGTATTATCTGTTCTGATTAATTAAATCTGTATCGCTCCAACCATTAACACAAGTTTGAATAAAGTTCTGTCATTTTTATGTTTCATAAGAAGCCCCTGTACCTTTCCCTTGTTAGTAACATTGTGACTAATATGAGGAAATGTATTTAAACAGAACTGAGTTGAGACTTGACTTGTTCCAGATTACCTTTTTTACATTTTAGATGTCTAGTATTATTATAAAGTTATGTGCAATATTTTGCAGCTGTGACAGAAAAAGTTAAGTGTGCTTAAAAACATGTTTTAAGGTCGTATGTGAATGAGCCTTGTCAGATTTCTCCACTGTCCATTAGATGGTACGAATCCCCGCAAAACCAGTCCAGCACAAGAGGTCTCTCTAATTATGGGGAACTGAAACCATGTCCCAAAGCTGTATTCTAGGCTAAATGGTCATTTGTCTTAATGCACATGAAGTCCACCCAGAAATGATTTCTGCTATGTGCAATATGTTCATTGATGCTCACTGATTGCAGCTAACTTAAATTAAAGCTTTTATGTTGACTCATCCATGAGTAATATGAAATTAAAAATTTGTCTTCCAAATACATTTGAAAACATAACCATTTTCTTTATATCCTATTATAAATTAATTTGTTCTAAATGCATTTACGTCTCATTTTGTCTAAGTAGGAAAAGTTTTCGTTTTATATGGTAACCGGGCTGTAATTCCACTCCCTGACAGCAGGCTGCGCTCTTTGTACGACGTGACTATGGAGAGCTGCCAGTTGTAGAACCACTAGCTAACAACAACAGAAAACCCCGGTCGGCAAACGTTTTAATTGGACCCCACATAAAGGTGAGTTTGTCTACAGATGAACCCAAAACGAATAATATCAGGGCGCTTAACTTATAATCACACGATGGAGGCAGCTTTGTGGCATTTATTTATCTCAATTCACGGCAAAATCACGAGTTTATTTGTTTGGCTCGGCTTAGCTGCTACAGGAGTGAAGCTAACCAGACTAGCTCGATGGAATGAGCTGCCATGTTACCGTTAGATTACCGTGGATTATAGATAGGATTTCTGTAGTTTTAACAGCGTCAGACGCTATTGTTTCTGATTAGTTTTTCATTTGAATTGCTCCTGTTTTAAATCAGTTTTTTAAAGAATGGAAGGAATAGGCTGTGTATTGTTAGCAGGTTAACTACCTGCTCCGCCTACAATAACTAACTCCAAAGTATGTGTCTTAGTTTACAGTATATTGAGACTACAGGAGTTCTTTTTTAGTACATATAAAAGTGTTAGTTTTAAAAGAAAGTATATTTGAGATGCACATTAAATATCAGGAATGTGGCATTTATGTGGCCCTTTTATACATGTTTATTATGACCTTTTACCCAATTCATTATGATATATGAATTATTGGTTTATGTCAGGGCTTGTATTGTAGTGTTTTACCTCCTGAGTAATGTTTAACAAAGCTGCTCAGAAACTGACCGGCTCACCAGCTGTCATCTTTTATTGTTGTGAGAAAGACTGAATGATAAAGTTCACTATGATACTACTGAGACACACAGGCACAGCTAACCGAGTAAATCCGCTTTTCTTGGAAAAAACACGACATTTTGCAATGATTATTCTGTTTTGTAGAGAAATCTAATGTAATGGTGACCTTAAAATGCTGATGTACAACTACATCTAAAAAATGTAGTTTCATGGAAAAGTTAGTTTATTTATGTTACATTTCAGTAGATTAAACTCCTAAAAAGGTGTCTGCATATAGATTAATTACTCACATTATTGTACATATAAAACATTTATTTCTGTTCAATTAGATTTTTATGGCTTATAATTTATAAAACCCCATAGTTCAGTTTCTTCACATATTGGATGTCGCAGATTAAAACATTAAACTAATCATGGGGATGACTGCTGACCTGATAGTTGCACAGCAGTCAGTCATTGGTACCATGTTTTCTGAGCGCTGTATCGAAGCACGCTGATGGAACGTTGAGTTAAAGGAAAAAGCATGGTTGAAACAGCTGCACAAGGAACAGTCATAAGAGGCATGTGAAGTAAACTTTTGAACTCATTCGAGAGTTTGGGGAAAATACTCATTCCCTTTGAAAATGCCATGAACACTACCACTCTGTCCCGATATCATGAACCAGCCAAGTAGATGCAGATTCAAGTTTTAAGATTTTGACAAATGTTTATGATGAGCAAGGCCTGAGAGATCGTTGGTGGTCACTGGCTGTTGTTTTGGAACATCAAGCCATGTTAAACTTTTTACCTAGAATACCTGAGAATGGAGATCAAGAGCAGTTGGTAACACAGCAATGGTAGCTGAAGCTGTGCAGTTTTATTTAAGAAAGCATTTAAAAAAGAAAGCATACCTTAAGGAAAATGGAGAGAGCATCACTCGATGGTCATTTCTGCTGTTGACATTTTGTTGCTAGAGTTCACTGCTTTCATTTGATATTAGGGCCTCATGTCTCCATGAGGTTTAACTGTATAGACAAAGATAAATTAAATAAAAAAGGACTGGAAAATATTCACAACACATTTATTCCAAGTTTGGTAAATATTAGGGTTTTAACTTGATACGTGCATTACAAATTTGAGAGTTATTGATTATTGTTTTAATACATTAAGGCTACTTCTGTTAGGCATTATAGAATGTCATATTTCATTCAGCTACATAGAAGAGGAACGCTCTATTTTCTTGTAGAAATATTTAATAATTGGACATTTTATTATTGTATTTGAATGTATTTAATTTAATTTTGGCTTTCTGAGGACGATTAATAAGAAGCTCTTACTTTGCGAAATCAGTATTAGAGGCCTGAAGTAAGAGGGCGAAGTTGTAGTTCTTTGTTTGCGCAGTGATATTACTTAGAGTACAACTCCCCCTTACTGTTGTTGGAGGCGGCTTTGATTTCGTGCCCTCTGTGAACTCAATAACCAGCCGTGCATCACTGCTGAAGTAGCCTCGTGGTTTTTGCTGAGTTCGTTGTTCTGCCTTTTACACATTACCGAGTTAAGCTGAAATCCCCTTTAGTTTGATTACCAGTCTAAAAAAAAATCAAAAGCACTCTGAAACTAAAAGGCGATGCATAGTTTGGGAGGTTATCTCCTTTAATGTTCATCACATGATCTGTTTATTGTCAACCCTAACATTTTTGAAGGATTTCTGGATGTAATGCCTTCTTAATGTTTGTAAGACTCTCATCTATAACTGATTTTATTTTGAGTGTTTTCAAACTGCTTATAAGAGGTATGTAGCAACAAGAACTTCTAAGATAATGCTGTTTGAGTTAGTCTTGCACATGTATGTTTGGTGAGTCTTTCATTGAGTTTGCTTCCAGTTTTCAGTCTGTTTTTACACTATTTTATCACAAAACTTTTTAGGATAGAGAATTTGTATGTTTAAGCATAGTTAATGTCTTAAAGTCATAGTTTTATTTTTAATTTAACAGAACCTGTCAGTGCATATCAGGTGTTTAAGTAACATAATATCAATATACTATGAAAACACAGTAAAACTTAATTAAAGTTTGTGTTCCTTAGGTAGTGTAAAGGTTGTGCTGACACCAAGGCTAATAGTTTTCATGTCATCTTCCTGTAATTATTATCAGTGCAGCAGTCTGTTGTTACCAGGGCTGTACCTTCTCAGCTAAACAATTTACCCCATTTAAAGCATTTCTATAAAAAGAGCAATGAAAAGTGTTTTGCTCTCAGACATTTTTTCAGCCATCCTTAACCTTCCTAACCTTCAATCTGATGCGGTTTACTGGGAACGTGCTTCGCTAGACCCCTAAATAAATGAGCTCACCTAAATGTGACACACAATAAATCAGGTGTCTGTTTATTATCTTTAAAAATATAAAAGTTGCACACCTGTCAGGGTCTTGTTTTGTGGCCATCAATTTACTTTTTAATTTACTACTCGTTTGTTTTTATATAAAAATATACTGATAAGGGTAATAAGAAAATATAAAGGATAATGTACAGTGCTTAACAGACGTATTCCAACCTGTTGACATTTTTCACATTACAGCCACAAACCATAGACCAACCCAAATTGCATACAAATAAAAATCTGATATTTATTCCATTATGTATTCCCGCCCACTTACTCTGATACATGTAAATAAAACCTTCAGAACTCAGACAATTAATAGTCCACCTGTGTGTAACCTAATCTCAGTATAAATCCAGATGCACTGTGAAGGCCTCAGATGTTTGCTAGAGAACATTAGTGAACAACCAGCATCATGAAGACCAAGGAACATAGCAGACAGGGCAGGGAGTTTAAAGCAGGGTTCCCAAGCTTTTAAACATCTCGCGGAGCTCTGTTGAATACATTCTGTAAAGTAAAGAGAAAAGCTGCAAACTGGTCGGGTAGCCATCCATCTAAACTGGGCAAGATGAGTGTTAAACAGAGAAGCAGCAAAGAGGCCCAGGGTAACTCTGGAGGAGCTG
Source organism: Crenichthys baileyi (assembly GCA_036173005.1). Taxonomy (NCBI): domain Eukaryota; kingdom Metazoa; phylum Chordata; class Actinopteri; order Cyprinodontiformes; family Goodeidae; genus Crenichthys; species Crenichthys baileyi. The sequence continues at coordinate 172,451 of JAHHUM010002032.1, read as the reverse complement.
CAGAGATCCACAGCTTCTCTGAATCTGCCATCATGACACGTAATTGTCCCTACTCCGCAAATCCAGACTTTATGGGAGGGTGGCATGAAGAAAGACAGAATTCTAATTCTTAGTTTGCCATAATCCATTTATGCTGTGCTGATTATGTCCAAATATATTAACCTTTTAATCTGGATGTCTCTGAGCCACTGCAACCCCTGTTTAATTGTCTCTGAGAGGTCAAAGATTGGTTGACTCAGAATTGTCTCACCCTGAAGGGAAACAAAACTGAAATGATTGTGTTTGGTGATCGTACGTCTCTCACTAGATCACCGTATATCATTGGCCCTCTCACTCCACATTGCTCCACTCTCAGGAATCTCAGCGAGTTTTTAGACAGTTCTTTTAAATTTGAAAAGCAAGTGCCCACAGTTGTCAGGACTTGTTTTTATCAATTACGTCAAATTGCCGAAGCCAAATCTTACATTCCTTCTACCTCAAAACTCTTGCCCATGCCTTCATTACAGCTAGATCCGACTGCTGCGGCTCCTTATACTTTGGACTTGAGAAATCATCTCTCCATCGTTCACAGGTAGTCCAGAACGCTGGCCAAAGGCCAAATTATGGCACAGAGGGGAAAACGGATACGGCCTGAATCTGCTCCATGGTGGTGGCAGCATCATGCTGTGGGAGTGCTTTTCTTCTGCAGGGACAAGGATGCGGGTCAGATCTGGTTGGGATATTTGGAGCTAAATACTTGAGGCTATAAAAAGATAAAAGGCTTGAAACTGGGGTGGAGGTTCACCTTCCAGCTGGATGACGATGGTTCCCATGCAGCCAGAGCAACGTGTAAACTTACAGACTTATGGCTGAATACATATGAAGGCAACATTTCAGATTTTTATTTATAAGACAATTTAGAAAACATCATCATTTTACATTTACCTCACAACTTTGTGTTGGTCTAACATGAAATCCATCAAAAGTATAATGAAGTGTGTGATTGTAGTATGACAAAATGTACAATAGTGCTGTAAGCCTCTGTATACGGCTTATAATTTAATTATTGTCAAGCATTTGAAATCATTTTTAACACATTTTACTCCAACCTTAAATATTTAAGGTATCTTAGGAGACAATGATGTGACATTTTGTCACAAGTGAAGTCCAAGTCTATGCCTGTTTGGATTACTTTGTGGCTGGAAATTCATAGTTAGATAAAAATATGTATATTTATATATCACACAGACAATCGTTCAAAAGTTTTTGATACGCTTTCTCACTTAATGGGTCTCTTTATTTTCATGACTACAAATTGTAGATTCTCACCACAGGCAACAAAATGGAATTATATAGTAAACAAAAGTATGAAAGAACTCTAAATATTTAAATATTTTAGATTCTTTGCTCTGATTACTGCGTTCTCTCCATGAGCTTCATGAGGTGGTCACCTGCAATGGTTTTCCAAAGAGTCTTGAAAGAACATCCCAGAGGTTCATTGAGAGACGGCCAGAGGTTAATATTTGTCATCACAGCAGAGGGCGGCTACTTTAAGGAATCTAAGATCTAAAACATATTTATAGTTCTTTTACAACTTTTTGTTGCTACATAATTCCACATGTGTTCATTCACAGTTTTGATGCCTTCAGTGAGAATCTACGTACAATATAAGTTGTCAAAAACATAAAGAAAAAACCATTAAGTGAGAAACTGGTGCTAAAACTTTTGACCGGTAGTGTGTGTATATGTATATGTACTGTGTAGTGTAACCCAGTGTTACCCAAATCTAGGAAGACAAATCTTTCTTATAGCGCTTGAATTGTCCTGCAGGAGTAGTTCGCCTTGGAGGTCAACACAGCAAGTAGGACTGCTGGTCCAAACAAGGTGACATTAGATATGCATTGGGGTCCCTCCTCCATTTAACCTCCCATGTGTGGTGAAAAGACCAGGGTCTTTGTTGGGAAGTTCAGACAGGGGGTGAAGGCTGGCTGCTAATGCTTTTTTTTTTTTGCCCTGTCAAATCCCCTTCGCTATAATTGTGGGTCCGCACAAAGTCGGGGGGGATGAGAGCGAGGCGAGCTGGTCGCTGTAGCAAAATCAATAGTTCATACCTTACTGAGATTGAGTTTTTAGGGAAGGAGAAGCGCCGTAACCAAGGGCAGAATATGAAATCTCTTCCAGTGAGACCGAGCATGCTCGTTGCAATCGATCCCCGGCCCCTGTACCAATTACAGTTTTAAGGTTTGTCTGTTGCTTACTGCAGTCCTCAAAGACCGAAGCTCTGGAAACAGACATTGTGTTCACTGACACTTTGACAAGGGTTGCAATTTTTTTCATCTCTCTTGGAAATTGCGGTCTGAAATGCCTTCATCCTTTCCGTCTTTAATTTAGAACCGAGATTGATTTCTTCTTTCTTATGTGACGGGTGTGAAATGTCGATGAAAAGGACATAACTGCAGCTTTCTGTCCCAAATGTTGTCAGAATTCACATTTTCTGAGTTGTGGGATTTTGTTTTACCTTGAGGTCAGAAGTCTTCGTTTTTCTCTTTCTGACTCTGGGTGTTGTGGGTCTTTGCTCTCAACGAAGCGTACTGATGCTGGTTCTAACATGTTGGTGCATAAAGCAAATATCGACTGAATTTACTTTTCACGGTCAAACTGGAATTTAAATTAAGCCCAGGCAATTGAAAACAGTTTGAAACCTATGCAAAGCAGTGTAAATAATTTAGATTTTGGTTCTTATCAGAAACTTCAACAGCAGCTTCTCTAAGATAAATCAGTTTTTATTCAGTGGCTTTAATTATGTGATGTAGAGATGTGTGGATGTCATTGTGGGTTGACCAAAGTGTTAGTCTGAAGAATCTTTTATGGATCTTGGCATCAGCAGACCATCTTCTCCACCAGAATGAGTCTTCACTTTTATTCTTTATTCCACTTCCTTATTGTTTAAGCTATCTTTGTCGATTGGTTGAATTTTTGATGTTTCTAGCAGCTACTTTGGGATTTTTCTCTTGGACTTTTTATGCAGAAAATGTGGGATTGTCTGCTTTTATTATTTCAGTTTTACAGTCTTTAAATTGCAACTGCTGGTCAATCAGGAAAAGTTTTAGTTGCAAAGGCTGAACAATAAAAACACAAGTCAATAAATCAGCTTTAAATACAGCTGCTAGTGATGTTTCCAACCAACCATGCATCACTTGTACCCACTAGTCAACAGTAAGGAGATGTTAGGTAACTCCAATAAGTCATATCTATCTGCTGGAGGTCAGTCAGTTATTTTGGTTTGATCAAGGCCCTTAATCTGTCATATTTCATTGGAGTCAACAGCCCTCAACAGGGACCAGAACCCTAATCAACAGAAATCAAATAGATATGGTGTAAAATTTTCAAAATATAATGTACAATTATATTTACTTCTAACAGATTTGATCATAGAAATTTGGTGAAAAGGCAAACTGACCCAGAACCTTGGCTGTATTTGCCTCGGGATATAACCTGTGTTGCTGTGATTTCACACCCGTCATATAAACGCTCTCCATCCGAGCTCCACCCATGGAGAGCTGTTTGTTATTGCAGCATTTGATGGTAGCGTATGTGACCAATCAATATTTGTGACTTGCTACATATATTTGACCATGCCAAGTATTTGGAGAAGCTTTGGAAAGGTTGCAGACTTGATGATGGAAATGTACGCTAACATTTTCACGTGATGAACTCCTTTCTACGCCAGTCTAAACCATTATTGAGGTGCTGAAGGATGCTTTGTGTGTCTCAACACAAAAAGGATACACGCTCTGACATTTAGTTCTCTGCTGTCTTTTCTCACGGCTTTCTCATACTTTTCTCAACTGTTAATCTTGTATTAATGCAGAGTGTTTCTGTGCTTCATCTGTCGTTTACCGTGGGCATGTTTAGTTTCAAACCTTTTCCAGGCTTCAGTTGATTAAACATGACATCCTCAGATTTCCATGGTGGATTAGGTCTGTACAGAAAAGGAAATCGCAGGCTTGGCATCGGGTTGGAGATGAAATTGATGATGCTCTCCTGGACCAGGATGTGCTATCGCGACAAATAAAGAGGAACAACATTTTGATTCACATTTTGTTTCTGCTGCTTTAAGAGTAGTGAATATAATAAGACTTTACTCTCTGTACCTGTAAGCCTAAAGTTGAAATGCGGAGCACATCCTCACCTCCGTCAGCTGTCTGCAGATCTGTATTTGATTTCTCTTTCATACCTTTCTGTGATTTTCTTTTGTCTCGAACCTCTTCTTGTATCAATTTATCTTGGTGAACGGTTCCACAGATGGTGCTCCATCCTTCATCCACCTCATGATTTCTCATTTGGCTCCTCTATTACTTTACCTTTAATCTTCTTCCTCTGTGCCTTCTGCCGTGATCATCCTCCCTCTCCATCTTGCCTGGTGAAGCAGGTTTGCGTCTCAGTAGATATATTAAGGAAATATTTAAATGGTACGGTACTGATATAGTGTATTTTGGACCGACTCTTTTGAAAGGAACGATTGTTAGCTGCAGTGTAATTTTACTAGTTTGGCTTCAGGTAAAAAAATCTGGAGGTTAATTTGTTCAGTACGTGAGAGGAACTGCCGATGATTGTCTCAATTTCTTTTCACCAATGAAAACTGTGATCAACACGTTTGGAAAGAATATAAAGAATATAGTACCAAAGTGTCTAGTATTTCTTTTCAGCTATTTTCTTTGTTGATTTACTTTTCATGAGCAATCCGTTTGGAATTTGTTAGAAATTATCCGTCTATTTAGACTGAGGATCTCATTATAAACTGTAGAAATTATTATTTAATTAAGCAATAAGGCTGAACAAATGTTTAACACATCTTAGATTCATATTTTTAAACTTCTTTATTTCATTAGAATACTGTTTTTCCTGCAGGACTAAGATATGTGGTTATACTCAGCTTACTGTCAGTTTGCTCCTTCATACCTGTAAACAAACCATTTTATACCCAGTTAAGTATGTTGATGGATTATTGAGATAGTCATAAAACATGCTAAGATCTATCTTAGAATGTGATTCATCACGTGTTATTTATTGTAGATTTCATATAACACTTTAATTCCACTGACTGCGGTTCTGATGCCCACTTGGGCCAGTTGTTGTTCATAAAATATGACTGATGATGACCCCGGATTAAAGATGCATGATATAAAAACAAGCAGTTATTAATACACATTAATATTGTGACAGTATTGTTTGTAAATTATGCAGATTTTCTTCAGGCATGAAGGCATGATCAGACGGTACACACGGTTTCTTCAGAAAAATGTTTCATTTGTTTTATTAATAAATAAATTGAAGTTTTAGTTGTCCACAAGTTGGTCACAGGCTCCTGGCCTTTTCTCAGTCCTGGGAGGCTCCTTGTTTATTGACAGTCCAGCTCTGACACCTAATTGGTATTTTCTGGAAAAACACATGGGGCCATGGATCAGATGTTGTTCTCCAGTGGGGCAGAGACAGTTTATCTAATGCTATACCATAAACTAAATAGTAATGCATCTTATGTGGGTTGATGAAAGATGCATTGCCCATGTTTGACCTCTTGCCTCCTGATTTGTGTCTGCTTGAAGGGGGCAACCTGCTTCCATCTGGTGTTCACTGATGCAGCTGGACGTCAGGACTGAACACTGACTTTTTGGAAGTACATTCCAGCTCCTCTTCTTCACCCTCTTGTCCCACATCACGCTCTGTCACACTGGCGATGTCAAGGGTCCCGAGTCCCCCTCCCCCCGCGGAAATGTCCAGCGGGCCCGTGGCCGAGAGCTGGTGCTACACGCAGGTAACGTGTGAATTCAGGTGTCAGAGGTGTCACTGCTTTTAACTTTGTAAAACACCTCAAGCTTTGCTGTGTCATTTCTCTTTAAAAGATCAAAGTGGTGAAGTTTTCCTACATGTGGACCATCAACAACTTCAGCTTCTGTCGTGAGGAGATGGGCGAGGTCATCAAGAGTTCCACCTTCTCTTCTGGGGCCAACGACAAGCTGAAATGGTGGGTTACAGTGAGGACTGAGATGTTTTTCACAAGACTTAACCTGTTCAAAAACACTGACTACAGGGTGCTGTTTTCTCAGTTTGTCGGGAAGAAAATTAAACATGAAAATTTTCAACTCGATCTGCACGTGTGCAGTTGTGTTTAACCCCTCTGAGCCAATTCTTTGAAAAACCGTCCTTTGCTTCAATTTCATTCGCAGCTCTTTTGGATAATGTCTCTACCAGCTTTACACATCTAGACACTGACAGTTTTGCTCATTCTTTGCAAAACGTAGCTCAAGCTCAGCCAGATCGGATGAAGAGCATCCAAGAAAAGCAATTTCAAGTCTTGCCACAGATTGTCAATTGGATTGCCAATTGTCTAGACTTTGACAGGGCCATTCTAACACATGGATATGCTTTGATCTGGCTGTATATTAGGATCTGTCCTCCTGGAAGCCGAATCTCCACCCCAATCTCAAGTATTTGCACCCTGAAGCAGAATCGTCCATTCATTTATCTTCTCATTAACTCGGAACAGCTTCCGTGTCATCACCATGCTGTACCATTAGGATAGTATGACTGCGTTAGTTTTCCACCACACATAGCGTTTTGCATGTAGGCCATTAATTTCATCTGACCAGACCTTCTTCCACATGTCTGCTGTGTCCCAATATGTAAAACAATCCCAGGAGCATGAGGGCTTTTGCAAGACACTTTACATCATAATGGCACAACTTCTAACGAAGACTGATTCAAAAGCTCTGAAACGTAATATTAGAGATTTTATTTGCACTTTTCATTGACATCAGGTGTTTGCGAGTGAATCCCAAAGGCCTGGATGAGGAAAGCAAAGATTACCTTTCCTTGTACCTGCTGCTGGTCAGCTGTCCGAAAGCAGAGGTGCGTGCAAAGTTCAAGTTCTCCATCCTCAATGCCAAGGGGGAGGAGACCAAAGCCATGGGTAAGCAAACCTATTAATTGATACAGAAACAATGCGGTAATGTTGTAGAATGACCATTTTTAGACCTTATTTTCTTATTTGTACTGTTCATTTGTCTTCCATCTCTGTCTCTGTGTTTGGTCTGTCTGCAGAAAGCCAGAGGGCATACCGCTTCGTCCAGGGAAAAGATTGGGGCTTTAAAAAGTTCATCCGGAGAGATTTCCTCCTTGATGAGGCTAACGGCCTTCTGCCTGACGATAAGCTAACGCTCTTTTGTGAGGTACCCTGTCCTCCTCGTTGTGTTAAGTTGCTCAGATTATGGCCCTTTTAAGTCACAGTGCAGTTTTGCTGTGTTGTATTCAGTGGCTTTGTTTCTCTCAGGTGAGTGTTGTGCAGGACTCAGTCAACATATCTGGTCAGAACACTATGAACATGGTGAAAGTTCCTGACTGCCGGCTAGCTGATGAGCTTGGGGGCCTGTGGGAGAACTCACGCTTCACAGACTGCTCCCTGTGTGTGGCTGGACAGGAGTTTCAGGCCCACAAAGCCATCCTGGCAGGTAAACTGGTTTATAATATACTGGGGCATATCTGTGTTAATTGGAATATTGTGAAAAGTTCATTTATTTCAGTAATTAAATTCAAAAACTGAAACTCTGATGCATTTAATACACACAGTGAGATATTTCAGGCTTTGTTTCTGTTGATCATGATGATTCAGAAAAGTATGTCCAGTATATAAACTCAGCACTTAGTCTGGGTTCCTTTTCCACGAATTACTGCATCAATACGGCGTGGAATGGAGGTGATCAGGCTGTGCAACCTAGGTTGCTATAATAGCAGCCTCAGCTCATCTGCATTGTTGGTTTTGGTGTTTCTCGTCTTCATCTTTACAATCGGATCAGGCCATGGTCATAAATAAGGACTTGGTAAGCATCACTGACTTTGGAAACCTCAAGCAGCTTAGATTTAGTGCCTCTTTACTCTTCCCCCAGACCTTGTTACCTTCATTTCCAAATGAAATGCTAAGTTGACTTTAATCTAAAGAACGTGAAGCCCTGTCCTTTTTCTCCTTGGTGCAGGTAAGACGCTTCTGACATTGTGTCTGGGTTCCGAAGTGGCTTGAAACAACGAGTGCAATAGTTGTAGCCCACGTCCTCGATATGTCCTTGTGTGATGGCCTGAAAGTCCTCTTAGGGCTGCGGTTATCCCTGTTGGTTGTGCCCCGTTTTCTTCCATACGTTTTCCATCCACTCAACTTTTTATTACTATGCTTGGATATGACCAGCTTTTTTAGCAATATTAGTAGTTTTCCACATAACTGTGGCTTTAAAGATGACTATAACATAAGATTTCTGTGTATGTTAATTACTGAATTAAATGAACTCAATGCTACTCTGATTTATTGTACAAGAGCAAGTTACCATTTCACTCTTGACTTTTGCTAAAAACCACAGTTACTAACTCAGTGACATATTTTCTCCTGTTTCAGCCCGTTCCCCTGTATTCAGCGCCATGTTTGAGCACGAGATGGAGGAGAGCAAAAAGGTGAGTCCGAACCCCCCCCAAATGTAATCTGCAGAGGTAAGTCTGTTTGTGTACCTCGATAGCTGCAATTTTCAGATTTTCAGAAGCAAGTGAAGGATTGCGTGACATCGAACAGCTGCAGTGTTTGCTGAAACTGGGCGATAGTGGAACCCAAATGCAATTGTGCCGCTGCAGTCGGGGGTCAGGACTCATCCCTCACTGTCCGAGCCACAGAGACAGAGAATTGCTTTTTCTCCCCCTCTATCGTCCACGTGCGACTGTAAGAGATGAAACCACAGCCACACCTATTTAGTCTTTCTTTTTCTTTTAAACTAAGACCAGTATATACATTTTTTATTATATTTTAACTCAATAATCAAGGTGTTTTTGGCTCTCTTAATATATTCTTTCCAAAATAGATAAAACATTATGAAAGAAAATAATTAAATAGCATTTAATCCTCACAAATTTCCCATTATTATTGGCTTTTAACTACTTATACAAATCTTATACACCAAAGATTTCAACAAATAAATCATTGTGTTTGTTGATTTAATTGCATAGATGTGTTATCTCGGCTCACATTTTAATCTGGATAAATGTGAAAAAGGATCATACAAAATAGAAATAAATACAATTAAGTGCATTTTACATCAGCTTTGAATAAAATAGGACACTTTATCTTTGATTTGGCACATAACTTGAGTTTTTACAACTACGGGAAAGGTGTCAAATGTCCCAAAGCTTTGTTTGTTTTAGTCCAGATTTGACAACCGGTTTTGAAATAAAACAGTGAAATAGCCCTTCACCACTCTTTCTTTAGTACAGTGTTCTTGCATGATTTGTCGAGCATATAAATAATCAAATGACTAGGTCAATGTTTTGCTCTCAGATGTCCAGAATGTTGTTAAAACAGAAATTTAAAATCTGAAAATGTTTGAAATATTGAACAGGAAAATCTGCAGGAAGCCTAAATACACAATGTTAGTTTCACAAGAGTGAAAAGAGATTTAAACAGGATTTTTAAGTAAACTAAAGTGAAAGTTTCACAAAGTACTGCGGTGTCTCACGTGCTTCCACTGCCAAAAATAGCCATGAAATCCCTTTCTGTGTTTTCACAAGCAGAATACAAGTCTCACAGGTTACTAGTCATGTTTTAATAAATCTCAGTTCAGCGTAAAATAACTCATTAACCAACCTTCTACCACCTCCATCCATCAGAACCGTGTGGAGATCAACGACGTGGAGCCAGAGGTTTTCAAGGAGATGATGTGCTTCATTTACACAGACAAGGCTCCCAACCTGGACAAGATGGCCGACGACCTGCTTGCAGCAGCCGATAAGGTAATTTAGGGCCGCAGATGCACTGACGTTCTGTTAATGTGTTAATCATGTATTAGAATGAAGACATTTTACTATAGTGCCGTCCTTTTTCGGCTGTGCACATTTGATTTCTTCTCTGTTTTCCGACAGAGTCCTGCTGCTAACATTTTCATACACAGATCAAATATAGAGGTGGTAAATATATCCATAGTGATTCAGTTCATATATTCTGGTTAATGCATGTCAAAATGCATCTGCATGTTTCTACAGTGACTCTTTGACCATCCGATTAGGGAATAATTTCCAAGTGTTTCAATGCTAGAGCTGCACAATATATTAAGTCGCAGTCATCATCGCAATATCACAAAGGATTAATTGGATGCAATACTTGGTAGGATATTCTTTTTTCAGGTGCCATGGATGCAAATTCTGCATGCCAATAATTATTTTGTCCTGCTAGACAGACTTTCACTGCCCTCAGTGTGCTCGCTTGATTGATATTCTTAGTGGCCAAGATGCTAAACCTCACAAAACTGAGCTTTAGCATTAGCTCACAAAACTGGGTCGGCCTTTCTGGTACAGCACTCGATTAGTTTAAATCCTATTTGAAGGACAGGGACTTTTTTGTGCCAGTAGGTAACTTAACTTTAGAGTCCACAAAAATCACATGTGGCGTTCCCCAAGGGTCCATCTTAGGGCCCCTCCTATTCAATATCTACATGCTCCCCCTAACTCAGATTTTAATAAACAACAACGTAAGTTATCATAACTATGCAGACGACACACAGCTATACGTTACGATGTCACCAGGTGACTATGAACCCATTCAAGCGCTGGATAAATGCTTAGAAGAAATCAATGCATGGATGTGCCAAAAGTTTCTTCAGCTGAATCAAAACAAAACTGAAGTAATAATCTTTGGACAAAAGGAAGAGTGTTTAAAAGTTAGCACACAGCTTCAGTTAATACAGCTAGAAACCACCAATCAGGTTCGAAATGTGGGTGTAGTGATGGACTCAGACCTGAACCTTCAGAGGCACATAATGACAGTACCAGGGTCAGCCTTCTATCACCTAAAGAACATCTCCAGGATTAAAGGACTAATGTCTCAGCAGGACCTTGAAAAATGAATTCATGCGTTCATCTTCAGTAGAATTGATTACTGCAACAACGTCTTCACAGGTCTGCCTAAAAAGTCGATCAGACAGCTGCAGTTGATCCAGAACGCTGCTGTCTTTGAATTGTCTTGCTACTGTAATGTGCTATATAAATAAACTTGCCTTGCCAAAGAGAGGCGGGACATTGTGATGACCTAAAAGAAAGAAAATAGTCGGGGAAAAATGTGGGTCAAATGTAATCACAACAGTCAGCAATAATATCATAATGACATGTTTTCTAGATATTGTGCAGCTTTAATCGATACACACTGAGACATCTTCTCTTCTGCTGAACAGGGTACCGGCCAGGCAGGCAGACTCTTAGCACCTCCTCTCATTAGCACCTGAATGCACAACCATAAGCTGACACTGTGTTCCTTTTAAAGGAAGAGGTTAATATTTAAAAATCTAGATTTCATTTGTATTCTTTGGCTTAAAAAACTGTTAAACTGTGTGTCTGTTTTTGCATTCATAAGATCTTTCTCCCAAATACTGTCCTAAAATATTGGAAAAAAAGCCACGATGAAAGAAAATGTAAGTAGTTCAGGTGTTCTGAATGAAATGAGTGTTTTTTTTTTAAAGAAAGACGACACACTTTTACCTTTTTAGGAGATAATTAAGACCCCTATGAGGCTATTTTCACATTGCTCCCTCTTCCTGATGAGTGTGTGAGGCTGCATCTCTGAAGTTGAAACTAAATGTTTATTTATTACTATATTTATGTCTGAATCACCAGTCAGTTGTCTTTGTTAGAGGTCTGACTTTATATTTGATCGCCCTACAATAAAAGTCAGCTGAAGGAATACTAAAGCTTAGTAATCATGTTCTTTTTCAGTACGCTCTGGAGAGACTTAAAGTCATGTGTGAAGACGCTCTGTGCACCAGTCTGTCCGTGGAGAACGCCGCTGAGATCCTCATCCTGGCCGATCTGCACAGCGCCGACCAGCTCAAATCGCAGGCAGTCGACTTCATCAACTAGTGAGTTCACACACAGAGAGGAGCTCTTCGACACATGTAATTGGACGTCCAGCACCTCTTTTGGGCCTCACAAGTCCACCATGTTCACTGTACATTTTGGCGTTTTGTCAGTTGGTTTCGTCTCGTTCCTTCCTTATTCGTCATTACCAACGGTACCAGGACTCAGCCTCACCTTTGAAGCTCATCACTCAGTGCCTTTATCAGAGTCACTGATTTAATTTAATATGTGTCTCAGTGAAGTGGTGGGTTTCATTTTATTCAAGCATGCCGAATGTTCCTGAAGGTTCGGGGCATCCTGACTCCTCACTGGGCCTGTTGACGCCTCCTCTGCTGCCTCAGAAGGATGTGTGATAATGACTCCGATCACGTGTCCGTACAGACTTCCAGCTCCCGCAGACATTGTGTAGGAGCGGATGACTGGGCACAAAATGTTTAATGTTAGGAATGTGTAACTATGAAGCATAAAAGGACAAAACATGACGAAGAAATGCGCTCCCTCTTGGTCAGTAGCTGCATATATAAATCTGTGGTGAGACGTTTGTACAGGTGCATCCTGGGTGATAATATTTCTCATCATGAGTGGAAATTAGGCTGAGAAATGACTTGACCTGGAAACTGTTAGAGTAGTTTTTTTATACATTGATATCGGCCGATTTGAGTCATTTTTTAATATCGGTTGACCATATGGGGTTCGTTTGGTCATGTGACGCTGATAATGATGCAGCACAGGATTGTGGGTGTTTCACTGAAACAGAGAAGCGATGTCAGCTGTGTGGTCGTTTTTTCACAATGTCGAAACGGTAGGAAAATATATATAATATCGGTTCTCTACCATAATGACAATCATTATATTGGATATGAATATTGGCCCAGATTTCCATATCGGTGCATCCCTACGTTTTTGGTCATTTCAAATGTTTCTCTAGGCATCGTGATCACATGATATTGTTGAAGAAATTAAGAATGTGGTTCAAATCAGGATCAACAACATGAGTGAGGATCAAAGATGCAGAATACACTGAGCTGCTGTTTCCATCATAGTATCAGGGTGTTAAATATTGCGATCGCAAAAGACTGCTTGAGAGAAATAATGGTTAAATATTACAGCTTAATTGCCATGATATTTTCAAACAGTTGGAAATCCAAATATGACCTAAAACTTTGTCATGAGTTACTGAAGTGCAGAGAGAGTAATGGTGATATCGTGATGGTGGAAAAGAACGAGACAACCGAGGAAAATGCAAGGAAGGAAATTTAAAGTTTGGAAAATAGCCACAGGCAAAGCTTTGTCTTCTGTGCTGTTTCTTATCCCCCAAAAAAGATGATTTTACCTGTTTGTCACATGCTGTATAAATGTATTTTAATGCTTTAGGGGTTAATTCATTTTACACACTGGAAATATACAGTTGCTTTGAAAATAACAGCAGCCCAACATCACTCCCCAGATCAACCACTGCTACATCTCTACACTGCAAATACTTTACCAGTAGATGTAGTAGAGTAATAGAAAACCAACAAACCCAACATGCATGTAGCTGATTCTGTGTTATTAAACCATTATTAAAAAGGTGTTCAGGCTAACTGTAGTGGGAACTTTAATGAGACAGGTCACTGGTCTGGGAAAAGAAGTTGTCAAACAGCCTGAATTATTTCAGCCTGAAGGCAGCAGATGTTGAAGATGCTGGCTATGGACCATTCCTCGACCATTCGTCTCTAAGTCAGTAAAATAGGTCGTTCCAAACATTTTTCATAAGATGATTTCATTAAAAAGCTGATAGGAGAGGTGAAATGTATAAAGAAGTGCAGAAAAGGATCTCAAATGCCTTAAAATTGAAGCCAAAACCAGAACAATGATGAAAAAAATAGAAAACTACCATTTAGGTGGAAAAGATTCAATGATCAGCTCTCGAGTGATCAAAGAAATTCTTCAGGTACCTGTAAGCTCTGTAACAATTAGAAGACATGTACCTGAAGACAAACTGGTGGCGAGAAGCGTCTGCAAAGTTCTAGTTCCCTCAGGAGCACACTGACTGGTCTAAAGAAAAACGGAACATTTTCTGGAAGTGTTGATTTGAAACAAATCTGCATGTTTGCTTATAGATACAAGACTGTTTTGTTTGAGTCTGGGGGCTTTCATGCTTCCCACAGTGTTGAAGCCACAACACACTGGGAAGCATGCTGGCTGAGGCATCACGGTGTGGGCAGGTTTCTCCTGCTATGATGTCACATCTGTTTATTGCGCACCAGGGGTCATGGATCAGAGGTCATGTTGACCTATACCAAGCAGGAAACGGCCTTGCAAAGAGTGTTTTAACAAGACAACGACCCCAAACGAGCCAGGAAATGAGCAGCATTTGGGTCCAGACCCCCTAGATGACCAACACATTGCTGTTTTACAGCAGAATATGAAAGTGTTTCCTTTGCATTACCGTGTATGAGAATAAAAGCAGTTTTCTGAGCTTTTAATCACTTTTTTAAAACATGGCTGTTATTTTGAGCACAACCGAATGTCCAGCTATAAAACCCACTTTCAAGTTGCGACACTACATAAGGCACAATTTATTCTGACCTTTGGTAGTTGATATTAGCAGATTACACCATTGCACAGCTCTTTTGACATGCATACACGTTCAGCCCACATAAAAGCTGGTTTCTTATAGCCTGTTCAGCTCTGCAGAGGCTTATCAACAAATTAACAACAATAAATAACATGTCTGTTGTCTCCCTGTCTCTCCTCCTCCCTCCAGCCACGCTGCAGAGGTGATGGAAACAGCCGGCTGGAAGTCCATGGTTGCATCCCATCCTCACCTGGTGGCCGAAGCTTACCGCTCCCTGGCGTCCGCCCAGTGCCCTTTCCTGGGACCCCCACGCAAGCGGCTCAAACAGTCCTAACAGTCTCAGCCGGAGGGCATAAAAACACAGTCATGCTCGCACACATACACACACAAAAGCAGTAACACCCAGGTCTGCCCCTGCTCCCAGGGAATACCGTTCCCCTTGCTGTTACTTACAACACTACCTAGGGCCTTCCCTGAACCCTCCTCTTATGCCCCACCCAGAACCTGCTGTATTTAGTCTTTTTAAAGATGGAAGGAAGAAGAAGGAGGAAGAGAAGGAAAGCTGGGATTGTAAAGTGGATCTATGCCGTTTACAATAAAACCCACAGCAGCCCGTCCTCTTACTCCTCGGCTCTGGCTTTGTGAGTTCTGACGTCGTTCTCTTTTTCCGTGTACCCTTGGACATCCTGCTAGTTCCTACTTTGGGGTCTTATTTCCGAGGAAGAACTGAACAAGCAAACCCTGCCATCGCCAACTGTCTCAAAATTTGGACCTTTGGAGTATGGTGGCAAATAAAAATTTTTAGTGTCTGTTTTATCATAAAGCGAATAGAGCGATCCAGTTGCCCCCCACCCCCCAACTTAAGGACACAAGGGCCTGTGATTGGGAGGGCTATGGTTACAAACTAGAAGCTCCACCCCAAGAAAGACAACCAAGGGCTAGTCAAAAAGCAAAGATGAGGAGGGGGGGAATCAACAAAAACTTCCCAGTAAAACTTGGGAAAAAGTTGCACTAATTCCACAGATCAGCCCTTGCCAACCCTGAACCAGCAGTAACATAGAAATACTGTAGGCAAGCACACAATGAAGCAAGCTTCGTGGACTTAAGACCCAGCTGGACCACCACCAACAAGTTCCCTTTAAAAAAAAGCTATGTGCAAGTGAGAAAAAAAACCACATGTACTCGTGTATCGAACTGTCCAAGCTTCACCTGCGTCCGTTTTCCTTTTTTTTAAACGTGAGGAAGAATGAAGCATAAAGAAGAAAGAGAAAATAGCAACGCACAATCGGGCGTCATTTTTGGGGAAGTTCTCGTTAGGGGCTCCGTACCCCTCGACGTGTCTGAAAACAGCCCCACCAGGAGTTGGCCAAACGTCTAGAAATCGTTACAGATATTTAGAAGGGCTTAGTCAGACACGTTGATATTCTTTTGTGACAGATTTCATTTTATTTTGTTTTATTTTTTGCTTCCATAGGAAATTGTACAGACACTCGTGTTTCTGCGGCGGGAGCATTTTCAACAGTCAAACTGAAGGAAGAGATGAGATTTTTCTTTGCAGCATTGAGACTAAAGGGAAATAAAACTACAATGAACACGTTTTAATGTTCAGAATATATCAATTGTAGACAAAAAAAACCTCCTGAACCACATGAAATTAAGTCGTAAAAAGAAAGTACACCCTCCGTCAGTTCTTGGGTTTTAAGGTGAAATGACCTGCTCTTTAACAGGTTCTAAAATGATTTAAACCACACACCAGAGATTACACCACTATTTATTAAACAGTGATGCCAACATGGAAAAGGTTTGGTAAAAATTAAGTACACCCCAAAAACCATAAATATGTACAAAAAATCTAAAACCCTAGAATTTAAGGGGTTGTACTTTGTTTATTCTTTTTTGTTTTTAACCATGACTGTACATCTAAAGTTATCATTTCAACCTGTTGGAAAATGGTATTGATAGAAGAAACCGCTGTTTCTTTTCCTGTAGATATTTCTGATTTTGAGAAGTGACACTTAGCTGTTGCCATTTGTTTTTTTGTTCCCAGAAAAATAAACCACAACTATTTTGTATCGAATGCAGTTCGGACGTCGTCTGAGTATTTTTATACCAAATAAAATGTCCTCATCTTGTTTAAGTCATATGAAAGCATTCACACCTGCAGAGATTTTAAACAAGTATGAATATATGTGCGTTTTTGTAGCGGTTCATATCATTTTCAGAGTTTGAGATGTTTGAAATATGTCACATGTTGATGAAAATAATTTTAGGGGTTGAAAAGGATCTAAAGCACTCTCTCTTTGCAGGAGCTTAATCTCATACATAAGAACTGAGGAGATTCCATCCTTTAATTGGAGTAAATTTATTTAGTTTTGAACAAAATTAACAGGTACGACAAATAATGGCACCTTTGCTGTACATACTCTGTACAACCTTGCTGCATATCTTCTCTAGGTCTATTGTGAAGAGTGCGATCTCTTCTGCAATCATCTGTTGGGGTAGTCGCAGGTAGCAGTTCTGGGTACTGTCTTGGAACCTCTGGAGAGGATTGTGCAAAATAGGATTATGGACAACTCTGAGCATCCTCTTTATCAGACTGTCATATTACTGTGTCTTCAGTCAGAGGCTTCTTCTGCCCTCAACTGGAGATCCTTCCTGCCGACAGCTATCAGCATCTACAACAACTTTGAAGAAATTTGTAAAGCATGAGTTACAACTTCTAATTTCCTTTTGGGATTAAGTTTCGGTCCCATCCCCAACTTTGGAACCACTAGTCCAGATCATTCAGAGACCTGGGACCTCCTCTTCAGCTCACACCAAAGGTCTTCTATAAGGATTTAGAGTTGGGGACTAAGATAGCCGTGCAGGAAGGGAACCGTTGATCAGAGGTTTTGGATCATTTCCTCTTAAAGAGCCCAATAATTTCCCATTTATAAGTTTTATGTTGGAATCCAGCGGATTTGTATGAAAAATCTTCTGGTATTTCAAAGACCTTTAGAAGCGAAACTGGCCCACAGCATCATCGATCCTCTACTATACTCAACAGTGTGCACTTGGGGCTTTTCCACATTTTCGGCCTTTTTTTTTTCAAACCTACCTGGACTGTTTGTTGCCTAAAGCTCAGTCTTACTCTCCTCTTAAAGCAGCATATACTATAGTTTCCTTTGAAACTCCAGTAGTGTTTATGAAGTTCCAAACATCCGTTATCGTCCTGCTCACTCTGGATGATGGCAAGATAAATATGGGTCTTAAGCCGGCCTGAAGCATGAAGTGCCTCAGACAGAAAGTCTGGGATTACCGATTACAACTTCCTAGTCACTCTGATCAACCTAAAAAAATTAAAGAATACATTTTTGCTTCACTTACATTTTTCATATGTATCAATTATTGTTGCCAATAAGTGTGGAGGAGGTTTTATTGTTGTCTCATTCAAGTATCGTCTTCCAAAAATCCAAAATTTTTATAAGTATAAAGCAGGTTTAAACTTCATTTTTTAAGGTAATGAAGATATTCTCCTTTTTTCAAAAAAACCCTTACGTTTATGGAATTTCCCACATGCGTAATTATTTGGTGAAATCCGGAAATTTAAGTTTTTTAACAGCGAGAACTAAAGTCAAATTCTCACTTTATTGCCCTTTGTATAGTATAGTATAGTATAGAATAGAATAGTATAGTATAGTAAGTTGTAAAGATGATTTTACATGAATTCATGAAATTTAATCTGCACTAGTCTGCAGGCTTCATCTCCACAGGTGTAAACTCCATAGTCTTGGACAGCTTTACTGGTCGATGTGCTACTTTACCTGCACAAACTGAATGTGTTTCATAGTTTCTACATAGTCTGGTATTTTCATTTTTCATTTTTAGAGTTGGATAAGATTCTTTTTTCTCTATCCCATTGTCTAAACGTTGTTTTCTTTTTTCCTTGTGTCCTTCCTTCCATCCATCATGTCCTTGTTTGTGTCCTTCCTCCCTTTCTTCCTTCTTTGAGGCCTTCCTTCTTCCCTTGCGTCCTTCATCCCTTTTTGCTTCTTTGAGGCCTTCCTTCCTTCCTTCTTTCCTTGTGTCCTTCCTCCCTTTCCTCCTTTTTAAATCTTTCTTTCTTTCTGGAACATATGGAACCTTTACATAAAAATGTAATTAACACATGGAAAAAAAACTTACTGGCTTTTAATTACCACAATAGTTTAACCAACTACATCACATAGTAATCAAATGTTTCTTAATTCTAATATTACACTAATCAAGTACAGCCAATTGTCGGCCATTTGAACTTTTATTTTTAACACATGATCTTGTTTTTCTGTTTAACTTTATTAAAAACGAAGCTCTGATGCAATTTCTTAATATACTGTAAGGTATTTAAACAAGACAAACACCATAACTGTTTATTGTACTGTTAGTAAACGCTCTGGACATCATCTAGGTGACATGTGTTCACCCAGCACAAAGCTAGCGGTTAAGCTACAACCAACAGCAGCTCAGAAACAACCCTCTTATAAGTTCTAGAGTTTTATGTAGGAAAAAATACAGCTTTTGTTGTTTACCATCCTTAATTATGGTCTTGGAAGAATAAATATTGCACGACAGCAGGACTCAAGTTTGTTGAGATTCACCTGAACAAAAGAAAGCGACGATGTTTAGCTATAATTCATAGAGTGGAAATTTGCACAATAATCGGATGCTGAGTCTAAAGCATGGTGAGGGTGAGGATGTGGTGAGAACGTTTTTTCATGTCCTGATACTAGAACGCCTTAGAATTGGAGCGATAAACCTTAACCTCTCTACCTCTTACTGATCCAAACTGAAACACAGACTGCTTTCGGATCAGTTCTCCCAGGAAGCCAAATGCCAGCCCCTTTGATTTGATCCAACATCACACTGAAGTTTGAGAAAATAGTAAAAAAAAGTTCAATGTGCAGAAGTGAAATAACATAAAGAACCTTACTTAGGTGTTTTGCAGGTTCACTTATATGAGGAGGAAGTCATGCGGAAATGTGTTGTAGGCAGGTTCTCAGCATGAATTGTGGCAGCTTTGTAACCCTGATTAACCGTTTTCTCACATCCACTGGAGCCCTGAAGGTTCGAAGGCTGGACCAGGTTGAAGTGAATGTGAGAACACAAATTAGTCATTTTTTACAGGCATTTCTGTCTTACATTTTCCTTCCAAAAAACATCAGAGCGAACATCAAAGCAGGCAGATTCGAAAGTTGAGTTGGAAAGTTCAGAATTTCCTTTGAGCAGGGGTGAGAGGTCGTCATGTTTGTTCTCTCTGCTTGTCTATTTATCTGCTTTCTCGCTGATACTGTGTGGATACTGTCCGATGGGAAGTGGGATGTGGTTTTTAGGGGGGAAAAATCCTTTCAGACTGAGTCAAAGACGTTTGTTTTCTCATACAACCTCCAAAATTAAAGAGCTGTCGAGACTAATTGACATGAACACCACAAACGTAATTCAAAGATGTTAATTCAGTTGGAATGACTACATAATTACATTTTTCTATGTATTATGTAACCTATTATCTTGGGGCTTTTGTTTAGGGAAAAAAAGGCTTCAAGTCAATTTGCACCTTCGCCAATTTGTACCCACCATTTCATACCCAAGCGTTGCCATTTTGCTCCTGTAAACAAAGTATTTGTACCGGTATTAACCACTGCGTTTTAAGATAGCTACTCTTAGTATTTAAGTATTAAATAAAGTGCTGTGAAAATGTATTTACCCCGCTCACATTTAAATATTTCATATATTTTTAAGCAAATTTTAATACTGGAACAAAGATATCCTAAGTAAACACAAAAAACTGTTTTTTAATCTTATTCCATTTATAAAAGGGACAAAGGCTAACCAAACCAATCTGACCCTATGTGAAAAAGTAATTAACTGTGATCAAGCACATTCGTTTGATTAATTTTATTAGCCATGAACACAAATGGAGAAGACGTCACAGTGGTGAACCTTCCCAGTATCTGAGGGGCTTCCAAAATTATCCCAAAAGTCAATCAACGACTCATCCAGGAGGTCACAAAGGTAGTTAGAACAACATATAAAGCATTGCAGACCTTACTTGCCTAGGTTAAGGTCAAAGTTCATTGTTCAACAATTAAAAAGAGACTAATGGTTCCCGATAAGAGAAATCCAAGGCAAAAACCACTGCTGACCAAAAAAACATCTTGATGATCCCCACGGCTTTCGGGAAGGTATTCTGTGGACTGACGAGACTAAAGTGGAACTTATTTAAAGGTGTGCATCTTGTCACATCTGGTGTAAAACTAACACAATTTCAGAACCAGAACAGCCAAACAGGGTGGTGGCAGTATGATGGTGTGGGATTGCTTTACTTCTTCAGGACCTGAATGTCTTTTCTTAATTTATGGCTCACAAGCCAGAACTAAGCTTTTGTGTCATAGTCAAAGTTCAAACCTAAATCCAATTGAGATGCTGATGCATAATCTTAAGGAAGCTGTTGATGCTCGAAAATAAAATCAATTCTGCAAAGGAGAGTGGGGCAAAATTCCTCCACAGCGGTAAAAGACTCAGTGTCAGTCATCACAAACACTTGATGACAGTTGCTGCTGCTAAGGAGTTATGTTGTGCTAATTACTTCTTTACATAAGAGCTAGTTAGTTTGGAAACTTTTATCCTCTTAATAAAGATAATCACCATTTAAAAGCAGCCTTTTCCATTTACTCTGGCCAGATTTGATATTAAAATCAGTTTGATGGTTTTAATGTCCCAAAAGGTAAAGACAGAAGTGATTTTTAGAGAGGCGACATGAACAGCATCTGAAAAGGAAGTGATACTTTGAAGGTTATTTATTAACAACATTGTAAAATGTGGTAAAACCAGTTCGTCACCTAATCGTCTGATTAGTCTGGTTGCTTTTAGTTTCACCTAATGTCAGCTACAGTCATTTAGTTTTGAACGGGCAACATCTAAACATATATATTACAATGTTTGATGAAATGTATTCTAGAACAAAGTTTTGAATGTCTTTAAAAGTCACTTGTTCAAACTGCATTCCTCGATGGATTTTCACAGACGTCTTCCATCATCGTCCTCACTTGGTCCCATGTTTACCCTGTAGGCAGGTAGGCTGGGCTCTGGGATGTGTGGCCTGGACAGACTCTCTGGACCAGCCTGTAGTCCGTGCTGTAGAAAGACATGTAGATGCAGATGACCTGGAAAGGTTTGAAGCACATCCAGGTGATGTGGCTCTGGGTTTGTTCTTGGTCGCACGTCTTTGACGGATCGTAGTTGCACAGCATCACCTTCTTGCTGCGTTCGGTTTTCTCATAGTCCACCCGGCAGTTGAACGTCTTTGACTCCTTGGGATGGATCACACTCTGGCGCTCCAGGTCAAACTCTAACTCTTTCATAGGTGGGACGAGGCTGACGGACACGTTCCCAACACCTGTGGAGTTGTGACGGAAGTAGACGCCAAGAGAGCCGTTGCCGTGATCCACAATCTTCCCCATTATCAGTAAATTCAGCTTGACAGTTTTGATGTTAGAATAAAAGTCAATCCAGTTAAACAACCTCAACAATTTAGATAATCCTTGGACTTTCACGAGGGGCTGAAGCTTTATCTTTACCGATGGGTTGGAGTTGGACTTGGAGTTAGCACCCAGGATTTCCCAAAGTCTCTGCTTTGGTAAAGGACCGGATGAGTTATTGAGCACTTTGGAGTTCTGATTCACACTCCTGGTCTGAAGTCCCCAGATCTTCTGAAGATACTCAGCTTGGTTTTTGTGGAGTTGAGGTGACGCTGAGTTGCCAAAGGTGAAGTTTCTCTCATGCTGACAACCTACCAACTAGACAGAAAACAATGAGAAAATACAAACAACGCGCCTCTTAAGAAGTTTAAATGTGCAGTAAGCAGAACATTTTTATACATTCAAAATAGATCTTTTTAACGAGTTGCTGTAAGCTAAAGTGCCCATCAGAAATGTACTTAAACTCATCATCAGCTTGAGCATTATATTAGGTTTGGTCTTTTACTGAAACTTTGAACCTTTTTTTAGCACAAGCTTGAATTTGTAGTGGATTTTCACTAGTCCAAACAGCTTCACAATTACACGTATCAGCTCAATAATATACTTGCATCCCCACTAATATCTAGAATAACACTCCTATTGCAGAGTACAAAGAAACCACACGCCGTTTGTAGCTTTCAGAAAGCTTCTGGCATAATTTCAGCTGATTATTTGACCTCTGTTCTTGTCGGTACAGTTAATTTAAACTGGTTAATTATACGGCAGACCTGGCTGTTAATCGTAGCCAATAAACCTTAAATAGGATTGATTAGGTCCTTCCAGAAGCTTAATATACGTCGGGTTTATACACTCCAAACACCGTTTTAACGTGCGTTTGATATTATTGTGTTGCTGAAATGTGAAGTTTCAAAGATCTATTCAGTAACTTCTGGTAAAGCTGCAAAATCTATTGAATCACAATATCAATATTTGCACCCAATCTACTGTGATCAGTTTTGATGCAATATTGCATTGGATATAATAGTTTTAAAGCCAGCTTTACACTCTGCATGGCAATAATATATTTGGGAAGTTGGATGGTGTCTCACTGCCTTTGCTGCCCAAACTAGATGCATATTTTTAGTGGCTGAGATGCTAGACCTCACAAAAATGGTGGAGAAATAGTTGTGATGGAAAGAAACAGGACATCACAATATTCAGCAGAAGTATCACAATTACATGTCTTCCCTATATTATTTAACCCAGAATTTGTAGTGACGTTAAGTAGTTTGTAGGTAGCCCTCCTTTAGTATTCCATCCACTTTGAGCCATACCACAGTAACACAGTGCAGCAGTCCCACAGCATGCCGCTACCACTACCATGCTTGACAGTTGGAAAAATGTTCAGAGGTTTTTAGGAAATGACATTGATTCCTTAAGTCTTCTTGTCATAATGGCCAAATAGAGCTATCTTTATCTCTTCTGACCAGAAATCCTTTCTCCAGAAAGCGCTTGGCTGGATGTGTGGCAAGATGAAGTTTTCAGTCAAGCCTAAAGGGGTTGATTTTGTTGCCGGGGCTTATGTCCTGTTTAACTAGGCCCCCTCCCAGTCCAGGCTGATGTTAAACTAAATTGGTTCTTTGCTTGTTCTTTAACAATCTGAGTAGATTCCTTTCACCTTAGAATGACAGTTTGGGTCAGATAGTTGCAACTTGGACACCACTGAGAGTTAAAAAGGACAATTATCTTAAATACATTTAAATGAGATCTCCTGTTTTTTATATAGAAAGCGTGATAAAATAAAATCCAGAAAAAAATCATGTCAGAAGCCTTTTAATGGCTAAGAAAAGTGTGTGGTATCTCTGTAGCCTAAAGGGAATTTTATCCAAATATTTGTTGTGAAGCATGTTTATATTTCAGCCTGCATGTATAATTTCATTGTGGCTGAGAGAAAATCCACAATAAATGCAAACTCCTGCACCTAGCTCTTATTAAAATTCACTGATACTGTTGTATTATCAGTCCGCCCAAAGGAAAACACATTTAAATGAATCGTTAAAACCCCCAAATTAATATAATATCCATGTATGTAAACTTCTGACCACTTCTGTATCTCCTTGACTGAAAACTAAATTAAAAGAAGCTCAGATCCACAAAAACTGTTAATTTATTCAGAAATACTTTAATGCACTATAAAAATGATTTTTAACATACATTAATTTCCAGTTCTTAAAAAGCACCTTTCAGTGTTTACGTTTTAAAATACTTAGAAATTCATGCATTCTTCTATTTTATTAACATGTTTATTTTGGGCTATTGTATCACCCCTGTAAAGGTGATCCAGTCTACGTTAAATTACTGCTGAGAACAGCTGCATAAGCAACCGACTATCCACAGCAACTATTAAATCAGTTTAATTAGACTTTACTCACCAGACAAAAACTTCCACTCAGAAGAATCCAACCAAAGCAGCGACAGGAGAACATCTCCATGGTTCCAAGTGTCATCCACCTTTATCTGAGCTTCATTCAGGATAAGTGACGTTTTGGTGAGCCATGCATAGCGTGATTAACTCTGGAGCAGAAACCCTTCTGTATGCTGCTGCCTCTACTCACAGCTCCCAGATGAGAGGTTCTCTCAGTTCTGGAGGTTTTCATCATAGTCTGTTTTCCTCACCTCCCTCTCTTTCTCTTTCACACACTGAGATTTTTTTCTTTAAATCCTAAAAATATCTCACAGTTTTTAATTTTGCCTTTGGGTCTCTGTTTCACCTTAAACCCATTCTCATGAATAGATTGTTACTTTATTAAGATTAGAATTTATTTACATTTAAAATGAAGCCAGCTGATTTAACAAAAGTGTGCCATCTTGTGGCCAGAAGAAAATATGGAGTCTGAGTTCAGGTTGCACAGCTGAATAATTTTGTAGCTGAGTTTGGACCATGTCCATTCAGTCCTTAAGATACAACATACTTCAAAATACAACATGCTATTCCCGCTTATCCTTGTCGGGTAGAGGAGGGCTCATGCCTATCTCCAGTTCTCATTAGGAGAAAGGTCCAGTCCATTATAGGGGAACACAGAGACACACTGAACAAACATGCACACACACACACCCACACACACAGTCACACGTAACGCCAAGTTAGAGAGATCAGTTAACCTAATAGGCATTTTTCAAGACTGAGGGAGAAAGCCGGGGTACCCAGAGAGAACCCATTCCTTCATGGAGAGAACATAGAAACTCCATGAATAACGACTCCAGGCTGGGATTTGAACCCAGGACATGCTTGGTGCAAGGCAACAGCACAGCCTATAAACTATTCAGCTGAAGATAAATTATTGGAATTAAAGATTTTATAAATGAAGTTGATGCTTTCTTTTCTACAGTGATTTACCAACCCTAACTGCTCTTCCTGAAGCAACAAAAGGCGAAGAGCTTGATGGACTAAGGGTCAAGTGCTTCCTTATCACTATACCACTACCACAACACAAAAGCATTAACAACCAGAGCCTTAAAATTTAAATGCAACCAATTACTTCATCTATAATTAGTGATAATTGGACGACACTATGAATAAACAGTCTGAATTTAAATCATCTGACTGTTGAAAAACAATCTGCAGTGATTTAGTGTTTGCTGCCATACGCCCTAAATGTAGTTAGGGTCAGGGATTTACAGGATTAAACTTCTACTGTAGTTTAATCCTGTGGAATCAATGATTTAGTAGAAGGGATGCATTTCAGTTAATGTAAAGAGTTGAAAAACAGATGATCACGAATCATTGTTGGGCTAGCTGTTGTTTAAAATTGTTAGCCTAATCTTATTGAAATAAATAGAGCTTAAATATAACAACCAAGAGCCACTGTCAGGTGATCTTAGAGGGCTTTAGCACCCCTAAACATGGGATCCTGTCTCATGTACTGCTCGTTTTTGTTTTGTCTTGGGAGTTCTGTAGTTATGACAACTGGCCATATGGCTATTCATTTGTTATTGTATCATTATATGTGTTGGGTATAATGTTTTATGAACTTTTGACACAAGAAAAACTGGCTATATGATACTGAAACAGCTAAGGAGAACATGCCATAGTGTGAAATAGGGGGCTCTTATTGGTGCAAGCCAGGATCTGCTTCGGAGGCACAGTATTTAACCTATACCTGCAGGCCCATGTACAGGAGTGAAGTGTGAACCCCACAGTGTAACGCCTAGTCGGGGTCATAGTGGGCTGCCCATAACTGTGGACTTACTGTACGTACTTATTTGGAACCTTGAGATTTGCAGGCTCCACAGCAGAGAGCTCCACCTAAACCAGAGAAGACAGACCCTCCCCCGCCATGCTTAACAGTTGATATGAGGGATTGTGCCAAAGTGCTGCTTACATCTGTATTTTGTTCTCATCTGCCCAAACGGCTCTTTTCCAAAAGTGTTTTGATTCATCCAGGTGCAGTTTTGCAGTCGTGCTGCAACATTGTTTTAAAGACAGAAATGTTGTCCTGACAACCTTTAAAAACAAGCCATTCTTGTTTCGGTCTGTTTCTGGCTTGAGGCCCGTACAATCCCAGATTCTTTTCATCTTTCTCGTCAGCACATCCTCTGACCACAGGGTGAATTTAGTTAAAGATTGGCACTGTCTAAATGAAAGCTTTTATTGAGGTACTCTATAAAAGCTACTTGGTACCTGTTAATGAGTTAATCATATTCAATATTTAACATTACCTGGCTGGCTGACTGGCGATGTGTTCGTTTAATAATTATTATGTTATGATATATAAAAATACTTTAGACATAACTTTTGCTATTTATGTTTTTAAATTGGTGTTGATTGTTGTTTTACTAATTCTACTAAGTGAAATCTTTATTTAAGTTTATGTAGATTTATTATATTTCAAAATTAAATACACCTATGAAATGTTGCAATGACAAAGTGACAAAGGTAAAAAGTGACCCAGATTGATTTTACAACCCATCTGTCAGTCGGTGAGTTTAATTACTAACTTTGTGCTTTCATTTTAATTAAAGAACAATAAACAGTCACAGTTCATAGAAATGAGCCAACAGGAACAATCTACCACTGTGACCTTCTAAAGTGTTTTTCTCTGAAGCTGAACATTTTTCATGTTCATAGGTGTGCCTTCAAGAAAACAAAAGAGAATGCCTACCACCCTTATTACTAACTACAACACCCAGACTTCCCGGTTTAAACACATATGTGGTTCTTTTCCTTCCAATTACGTGAAAAAAGTAAGATGATCACTTTATTAACGTTCGTGATTAAACTTTGTTCCACATTTAAAAGCATTGCAAACTAGCTTTATTGTTTTGAGGAATAACAGCAATATGACGCAATTCTTTTGTCAGCTGAGGCCTCGCTTCTAGGTTTCACCTGGAAAAGCTTTTTCCAGCTGACTCACCTTCATCTAGTGGTTCGGGTCAAACTGGATGTTTTGTAAAATACAACATAAGGGAGAAAGGTAAAACAGACAAAACAGGACTTACCTTTAACATTTAAGAACAACCTTTAAGTTTGTATAAAACTGATATTGCTTTTTTCTACAATCTAATTAAACAAGGTTTCAAAATTACAACAGACACCAGCACACAAAATTTGGACAGCTTTCTCTAGGAGCTTTATTATAGGTACACCTACTTATGCTTTTATATTAGCCTAAATTCGTTCTGGCAGAGAGGTTTTAGTCAATATTAAAATAATAGCATCACGCGGTTCCTGCTGATTTGACTCCTGCACATTCAAGATGAGAATCTCTCATTCCTCGTCATGCCATAAGTAATCTATTGAATTTGATATTGTGACTGCTGAGTTTATTGGAAAACAGTCAACTCATTGTTATGTTCTAGGAACCAGTAGGAGATGATTTGAGCTTTGTGACATTTTGCGAAGTAACCATCAGAAGACGGATACATCGTAACCATAAAGGGATGGACATGGTCACCTACAATACTGTTGTTGTATCATTTCCTCCCATACCATTATACCTCCACCAGCAGCCCAAACTGTTGATATATACCAGGATGGATCCATGATTGTATGTTATTTTTGCCAAATTCTGACCCTACCATCTGAATGTTGCAGCTGAAATTAATCTGCTATTGTATCATTTTGGTGAGCCACAGTTGGAAGTTCGTAGCTGATGGGACAAACCCCCTATGTGGTCTTCTGCTGCTGGACCCCATCTGCTTCAAAGTTCAAAATGATGTGTATTCAGACATGATATTCTGTACACCTTGGTTGTAACAAGTGGTTATTTGAGCTACTATTGCATTTCTATCATCTAGAACTACTCTGTCCAATCTGCTTTAAACCAACAAGTCATTTTCATCCACAATAGCACAACTAACATTGTATTTTTTCCTTTTTTTTAACCATTCTCTGTAAACCAAAGAGATTGTTGGGCAATAAAATCCTGAAAGATCAGCTGTTCATAAAATACTCAGACCAGCCTTTCTTACACCGACATCCATGCAACGTTCGACATCACATTTCTAAAGCAGGGTTTGAACTTTAGCAAATTGTCTTCAACATGTTTAGATCCTTAAATGTTGAAAAACTTATGACACCATGTATACACTAGATCAAAACTGTTTTGAATGATTCGGTATTCTTTAAATTCTAAGACAAAATTCACTGATAATCAGACTCGGTCAGTCCCAAAAAGGCACAGGAAAAGTAGTAAATCCCATTCTGACACCTTTAATATGTCATATACCCTTTATGATTAATCTACAAAACAAAGAAACCTCAAATAAAATAAGTGAAAAAATCTCCAATAACCTAATGGTGTAGGTGCATTTACTCTAAAACAAATACTGTGTTTAAACCCCCATTTTATTGATTACTGCATTTAGTCTTCTGGGGTTCACACCTGCCACCCATCAGTTAATCTGATTCAACTGAAATAAAGTTCGTATAATATCATATCATTTTCCTAGTTTGACATAACAATTAGATTTGAATTAATCATTTAAAAACAGTTTTGAGCTACGATGTGGCATAATTCCTGTACAATTCAACTGAAAAACAATAAAAACTGTAAAAAAAAATAGAAAAAAGCTGCACTGATTTGGTTGCATAAGTTTGCACATCCTCAAATGTTTACCTTGATTTTATACATATTAATCTAATTTCAAACATTGTTTTCTGGACGTTTGAGCATTAGTAGAGTTTAGCTGAGGCATTCATTACCAGAGATGTTACAAGGGATCAAAAGGATCTCGTTGAACAAAGATGTCGGTCAGGAAAATGGTACAAGATAATTCCACCTTATTGTATAACAATCTTGGCACAGTGTCAACAGAAACCTGAGAATATATGGGGCAACAGTAAAATGACTGGCAAGTTGTTTCAAAGAAAAAATCGAAAATCTCCCAAAACGTCATGGGAGAACATAGTATAGCCTGATAAACTCAAGCCTAAATTTGTGGGTCCCTATTGCAATAGTTATTTTTGGCTTTAAAAAACAACACTGCACATCACATCATAAATCTTCACAGACCTCTTCACTCTGTATGTACAGTTTATTATGGTTTACCCATAAAGGCTAAATAATGCTGTATCGTTTATATCTTGTGTCAGCTTCCCATTTGCTTAGACATTTGAACACTTTTGGTATGATTATGTCAAATGCTTTTAGGCTTTAATGAGGTCTTTTTGATGTATGACCTGTTTTTTTTTAGCTCTAATCCTACCTGAATAACCCGTTGTATGAATGGTGCTACACAAATAAACTTGGCTTGCCTTCCACGTAGAGCTATTATTACCCACGTTTGGTTTTGGTTTTCCTTTTCTAGATTTTCCCTAGTCTACCTTGCTTATGTGTCTCTTTGCTGTTGATTTTATGTTTTACATTAAGTAAAACATAAAACCCGTCCCCCTATATTAACATACTTATGCTCCTCTCTGAACCCATTATCTTATGTTTTAATAACTGTGCAAACATTTCAAGATACTCTATGTTTAAATACATCTCTTTGTAATACTTGTGGAGCGTTACACTACATATTTTCTGCCACTTCAGTATTTTTAGTTTTATTGCTATATAGAAGCTTGAATGTTTATGACTGCAAAGCTGCATTCTCCATTACAATGGTATGGCTTACACTGGAGAGCGCAGTGAGTTGTTCTGACTTGTCAACCTAGTAATAATGCAGCAAACAATGCAGCAGAAAAACACCATAAAGTTGGCATTTCTTGGTATAAGTGGCAGAAATTGTGAAAACCCTGACATCTTGTGTGGAAGGTAAAACTGCCGTGATTAGCTGGGTTAGATGTAAGTTAAGCAAAATGATGCTCATAATGTAAATCAAAAAATATTAAATTATTATTGCAATGAAGAAAATCTGATAATCTCTGTTATGATATTGTAATTATTGTTAGAGCTAAACTGTACTTACTGTGTTACCTGCACAGCTGTTATCTGCCAGGTCCTCAAGTTCTTTATAGTATGTATTTATATTTTAAAGTAGTGGGTTCATTTCTACCGATTATTTTACATTCATGTTGCATAGCATACATCGGGTTTTTTAAGTTTTTTTTTTGTCAGCACACAGTTGCAAAGTTGTTCTGCTTTGGAAGCTTTGAGATGTTTTCAACCAATTCAAACAAACAGGAGCAACATTTTTCAGCTCTCTCAACACTAGAAACCTGTATGTTGGCTTCAGCCATGACTGTGGAAGGAGATGAAAGCAAAACTTTAGTGAAATATGCTCAGGAACCAAAGACATTTTATTATTATTAGTTGAAAATGTAATAATTTGTTTCTCAATTCTTGCTCCACCCCACTCTAGTTTTCAGAAAAGTTGCTTTGAGCTGCTTCTTAAAACCTGATTTGCTTTGAGTTGTAGCAGGATGTTGTTGCTTATTTTTGATATGTTTGCCTAGAAATTTGCAAGAACATGCTGTGCTTGATGCAGGACATTTATAAACCTGAGCTAAATTCTGTTTTATGATATGAATCTCCAGCCACCCAGACATGCTTCTAAAGTAAAATGCCAGTATGCCCAAAGACTTATCCATCATTGCATCTTTTCTCCACTGATTATGAAATTTTAAATCTTATCTCCTATTCCTAATTGTTTGTCACAGTGGGGACATAATATTTTAAACTGAAACAGATTAAACATCTTCTTTGGAGGAGTAAAACAGTAAAACCTGACATTGTCATTGTTTTCACAGTACTCCTGAACTGTCACAGCATTTCAGATGAGAAGAACACATTGTTCTTACAAGTTGGTGTTTACCTCTGCATTGTTCAGCTCATGTGCTTAACGATAGATCTACAGTATCGTTTTAAAAGAAACAACATCTTAAATGCTTTCCAGTAATCCGGAAAATTTAAGTCAGGTGTGCTCACGCAAGAGTTTATTAGGCATGCCTGTTTATTAAGCCCCTTGTTCAGAGGCAGCTTGTAATAAAGAGAACTGTGAGGAGATGGTCACAGGAAGCTGGAGAAGCCCTGTGAGGTTGTTTTGAGGCTACCGACTGGGAGGCACTGTGGCAGCCACATGGAGAGGACATCAATGCCATGACTGAATGTGCCATGACCCTGTGTGGATGCCACCATCTCCACCAGAACAGTGAGATTCTTCCCCAGTGACCAACTCTGGATCACCAGTGACCTGAAGGACCTGCTTAACAAGCACGAAAGAGTCTTCAGAGAGGGAGACAGGCAATTATTGAGGAGTATACAGAAGCAACTTAAAGTCAAGATAAGAGACAGCAAGGAGGTGTAGAAGAAGAAGCTGGAAAGCAAACTCCAGCAAAACAATATCAGAGATGTGTGGTCAGAGATGAAGAAGATCACAGGCTTCAAGCAGAAGGATGATCAGACCGATGGAGGTCTGGATAGAGCCAATGAACTAAACACATTCTTCAGTAGGTTGAGTTCAGAAACAATCTCTGCATCCGCTGCTGCTTACAGCCAAACAGACATCCCACCCTCCTTTGACCCAAAGCTTTCCTTTTTTTTAAAGATTTTATTTAGGCACTGATGGCCTTTTTATTTTTCAGTTTTTATGAGAGTAGATTGATAGGAAATAGGGCAGAGAAAGCAGGGTTAGGGAATGCAGTACATGTCGACTGGCCGGGATTCAATCCCGTGACAGCCTGCGTCGAGGACTAAGGCATGGGTCGCACCATGTCCGACGCACAGCTTTCCTGTCACACCTCTAATGTTTTATCTTCCACCTCAGCCAGGGACCCTTCTGCTTCTACATGTTTGCCTTCAACCAATTTAGAAGATGCTGATGCTCATTTTGCATCCCTCTTCCACCTGTGTGTCTCAAGAAGTCAGGAGAAGAGACAACTGGAAAGACTGAACTGGAATAAGGCTGCAGGTCCAGATCATGTCAGCCCAGAGTCCTAAAGGCCTGTGCAGAGCAGCTATGTGGGATTCTGCAGCACCTCCTCAACCTTAGGCTGGCCCAGAAGAAGGTTCCAGTGTTGTGGAAGACCTCCTGTCTTGTTCCAGTACCAAAGAAAACTCACCCATCAGTCCTTAATGACTATAGACCTGTTGCCCTGACATCCCATATCGTGAAGGTCCTAGAACGACTCCTTTTGGCCCACTTGAGTAAGCAAACAATAAACCATCACGACCCCCTTCAGTTTGCTTATCACTGTGGAGTTGGAGTTGAAGATGCCTGCTTCAACAAACCCACTGTCATCTGGACAAAGCCAGCAGCACTGTTAGGAGCATGGTCTTTGATTTCTCCAGTACATTCAGAAAGTTCAGAAAGTCCCCAGAAGACTCAGGTGAAGGTCTCATCAATCTCCTGGATCAAAGACTACTTGACAAACAGACCACAGTTTGGGGGTTGTGTGTCTTACTAGGTAGTCAGCAGCACAGGAGCACCACAGGTGACTGTACTCTCACCATTCCTTTTCACTCTGTACACCTCAGACTTCCAGGACCAGACAGACTCCTGTCACCTGCAGAAATACTTAGATGATTCTGCAGTTGTGGGGTGGATCAGAGATGGACAAGAAGCTGAGTACAGGAAGCTGGTGGACCACTTTCTGGCATGGTGTGGAAACAATCGTCTCATCTTGAACATGAATAACACAATGGAGATGATTGTAGATTTTAAGAGAAATAGGAATAGGTCAAACACTATTTCCATCATGGGAGAAGAAGTGGAGTCGGTGGAGGAGTATAAATACCTCAGTGTTCACCTGGACAACAGACTGGAGTGGAGATATAACTGTGAAGCTGTCTACAAGAAGGGACAGAGCAGACTGTATTTCTTGAGAAAGCTTAGGTCCTTTAGTGTTTCCAGCGAGATGCTTCAAATCTTCCATAAGTCTGTTGTGGAGAGTGTGACCTCTCCTGCCATCATATGCTGGAGTAGCAGCATTAGAGCCAGGGACTTAAAAAAGCTCAAACAAGCTAAAAAAGAAGGTTGACTCTGTTTTGGGGACTCCTCTGGAACCTCTGGAGATCATTGTGCAAATAAGGATTCTTCATAAAATGAAGAAGATTATGGAGAACCCTGACCTTATGAAACTGTTGTACAACAGAGTGTCTTCAGTCAGAGGCTTCTTCAGATCTGCTGTAAGACAGACCGCAACAGGAGATCCCTCCTGCCATCAGCATCTACAACAGCTCTTTGAAGAAACCTGCATAATATGAGCTTTAATTTTCCTTTAGGAATAATAAAGTCTTTTTGAATCGAATTGAATTACTTAAGTTCTGTACGAAAAGCTGAAATTAAAGAGAAACGGGTTGAACCAGGAAGTTTCTTTTACCACACTTCTTTTTCACAACAATACATAATCTTTTCTGTATGCACATTCTAAAGTCGTGTAAACACACACTATAAAGCCAAAAGTATTTGTCTGTCTACTTTGATGACATTCTATTCTCAATCTGTGAGGTTCAATTTGCTGTTGTCAGCAATAGCAACTTTAATTATTCTGTAAACATCTCCCACAATGTTTAGGAGTGTGCTCATAGCTGGATGAGAAAACCAGAATTGCTGCCTCCTCTGTAATTCATCTCAAAGGTGTTCAAGAAGGTCTAAGTCTTCTGTGCAGGTCAGTCAAGATTCTTCACAACAGGCACACTCTTTTGTTTCTGCTTTTAAAGCCACAAGAACTGAGAAGCTGTTTATAGAAATGCTCCACATGTACCTCACTTTGTCCTCACTCTGCCTCCATTTAACTTGATTGAATAATTGTTCTGCAAACATTTAAAGGTTTCTCTTATCATTTCAGCCAGTTGTGATGAAACATGTGTTACACAGAGAGGTGTTGTGTGGAATGCTGTCAGATCCTATAGAGTCAAGTCAATAAACTAATTATTTGATTGAGGTGTGATGAAGCAGACACATCTAAAAGTTGTAGGACAACAGCCCTCAAGTTTGACAACTGTGAATACTTTCAGACCCTGCACTCTTAATTCAAAATAGCCTATCAATATTGTCTATAGGTTATTTTGTTGTTAGACGCAACTTTTTTTTGTCCCTAGGGAAATACCATACACGTTTTAACAAAAAACAACCATCTAGTGACACCTCTGATGAAGACTGATGTTTTCTGTTGAAACATGTCAGGTGTGTTTAGGGAAAAAAAAATAAAAATGTGTGTCTAATAACGAACGAACCTGAAGATTATGAACACTTATTTATCAGTAATGATTCCTCTTTACCTGCAATAAATGATGGCTGCACAGAGAACACAGTCTCAGTTAGGAAGAACTTTCTGCTTCCTGACAGCTTGTTTTTGGAAATAGCTCCAGCAAGAACATTTTTCGAAATGCCCATCTTGCAATTCCATGTATACCTAGGTCCACCTATAACCTAACCTTCAACCCCAGTCTCGGCTCCTTGCTTCCTAGTATTTTACACAGCATTGTGAAAGTATTTTCAGTAAATATAAGTGAGCTTAAGGAGTAGAGAGAGTTTGATAAGAGTCGAGTTTTGATGGCTTCCTCACTGTGTCGGAGTATTTCACTGCCCCCCTATAAGGGATGGGTTAAATGCAGAGGACAAATTTCGTTGTAATGTACATGTGCAATGACCAATAAAGATGATTATTATTATTATTATTCTAAAACTGCAGCTTCTGTGAGGTGTCCATGGTCTACAGGGTTCAGAATATGTTAAAATAGTCAAATTAAGGAACACTAGTGAGCCCACAGAGATCATGTGTGGCCAATTGTTGGCCCATGTAGTCTGATCGAGCATACAACCTGCTGTAGCATATGGGGCTGTGGAGCTGAAGACAACCATACTAAACGCTGTGCACTGCCAAAAGCACCAACAAAGGGCACCTGAGCATCAGAACTCCACCAAAAGGACATGGAAGAAGCTGGCTTGGTCTGATGAATTACGTTTTCTTTAACATCACGTGGCTGACCAAGTGCTTGTGCAGTGTTCATCTAGAGAACACGGTACCAGGATGCACTATGGGAGGAAGGCAAACTGAAGGCTTATGATGGTTTGAGCAATGTTCTGCTGTGAAACGTGGTGCCCTGCCATTCCTGTGAATGTCACTTTAACATGTCATATCTACCTATGTAAACCTTCATGGAAATGGGACTGTCTGGCAGCTGTAGCCCCTTTCAGCAGGGCACTCTACCACAAAGCAAAAATAATTCAGGAATGCTTTGAAGAGCACAAGAATCAGTTTGAGGTGTTGACTTGGACTCCAAATTCACCAGATCTCATTCTAATTGAACATTTGTGGAATGTGCCAGACATGCAGGTCTGATCCATGAGTTATAAGACTAACTAAAATCTTGGTAGCAGATAACACAACACACCTTTAGGCGTCTAGTGGAGTCTAGTGGAGTCCATGCCATGTCAGGGCAGCAAAAGGTGAACCAACACACTATTATGTAGGTGGTCATAATTTTATGCTTAATCTGTGCTTGATTTTCAGCTGCAAACTGTAAAATACTCTGTGAAGATTAATTTTACAAACTCAAAAGCCTGATTGAAAAAAGGTGCAGAGGAAGCTTGAAATGTACAGCACAAAGGCTTAAAACATGAGCAAATATAATATGTGAAGGCCCCAGCTGTGAATGGAAATATTATAATGGGACATTGGCTCCAGCTTCAACTTTAAAGATCTCTGTCCAGAACAGTACAGAAGGAGCAACATGGGATGGGGATGTAAGAAGGTGTTGGGTGGGCATTGTGGCCAATTCAAGCTGCCACCGTGTGCAAGGCGGGGTTCACCCTGGACAGGATACCAGCCTTTTATAGAGCTAAAACTGACACAAACTTTTGCTTACAAAGTAGCAGAGACACAAGATAAACAGAAATAAAATACCTGATATACCAGTATAAGCAGAGAACTGCAGACCAATGCCCATGTTTGGCCATCCCTGAAACTATAACAAACGCTGCCAGTTTTTAATTTTTTAAATACCTTGCAGGAGGAGGCTTAAATGTTCACAAAATAATTCCCCAATTGAGTTTTGCACAAATACTTTTAGTTTTACAGAGATTTAAGGTCCTTCAGACATGGCTGACTCTGTGAACAAAACGCTACAGAAAACACCTTTCTTTTTGCAGCACCTCTCCATGCCCACTATCATTAGAAACTAGAGAACCTCCCCTCTCTAACAAGGTATAGCTTGTCTTTGTAGCACCTTCTCCGAGGCGTAGTGTGCGTGCGCTTTAGAGGTGCTACAACTGAGCAAAAACACATGATTTCCGTGGCTAGCTTGTGCTCTGCTCCAATAGCTTCTGGTGGTGGTTTATTTCTAGAAAATCAATCATTTATAATTGAACAGAAGAAGAAAATTATGGCTTTGGAAGTTTCGGATGACATCAGACCAGTGACATCAAATGAAAAATTCTTCAGGCAGCTGCCTCGATGAGGAAGAGGATGATGAAGATTTGAAGTTCATGAGTAACTCAGAATCAGAATCAGAATCAGCTTTATTGCCAAGTTTGTACATACAAACAAGGAATTTGACTCCGGTACACTTTGCTCTTTGGTTTTTGTTTTTGCACTACAGAATATACATGTTTACAATGTACAATATACACCTATATAAATAATGGCATCATTCATATATACATAAAGAGGGAAGGCAGGTTGTGCAATATGCTTATTTGTTTCCACCAGAGTATCTGACTGCTTTGGCTGTGATTTATTCATTGGATTCTTTCATTACAGTTTTTCATTGATTATTCTTTTTTTCAATAATTCTCCAGGTAGAGACAAAAGGATAAAATTTATTTTTATATCCCTTCATTTTATATATTTTATGCGGTGCATAATGGTACATTTTGATGATACGTAGGTTATATTTCATGACCAAAGGCTATGTCATATGCAGACAAGTACTGCAATGGAAATCAGCAGTTTTATCTGACCAGATTCCCTTTGATGAGGTAAAAAATGTCGGCTTCACTCGGCATACTGCCCACTAAGACTGTTGTGGAATAAATGTGATTCAATTATTTCACTCCTACATTGTTACAGTTTTAGTCAAGATGTTGACTAAAACATCTTAAATGCTAAATTGCATTTTTACCTGCTTACTGTGGAGCGATTATTGAAGTATTATGTTTTGTATTTATTAATCACTTCTTAACCCCATTAGAGGCTTATGTTTAAACCTGAAACCTATAAGATGACCTCGCTGAACAAACATTGCTCTGCTAAAATATGAGGAAGAAGCAGTGCCGTATTCTTTCAATACAACTTACTGGAAATGAAAGAATATTGGATTTATGCCAGCTGTCACTGTATAAAGCCTTGTTGCAGCCCTGTCCTGTCACTGGAGATGTTTCCACACCAGAGAGGCACATAGAAAACGTAAAAGGTTTTTGTTTTTTGTTTTTTTGCAATAAATAAAACACTTTCTAACATTTTGTTGGAGCAAAGGGGAAATACATTGCCTTCAGAAAAGTTTTATTATACAAAAGTCAGTGGGTAAAAAGTATTTTGTGTTTTATGCATTCCTGGATTAACATCTATTCATATATTCTAAAAGTCAAGTTATTTTTCCAATCTTTTTTACCAGGTTTGACTATTGAAGAATGGCAGGTAAAATCATACTGCCTATACTGCTTCTGTCACTTTCAGGTAAGTACCCACTCAAGTCAATCTTAAATGAATGTTTCCATATGAAGTAATCCAATGATGTGAAACATGAAAACTAAGCATGAATACCAGTGTTACAGTATTTGGATACTGAGATTACTACTCTACAACTTTACTCTTGCTAAACAAAATTTATGTGTTTTTCCATAGCTGGAGTGACAAGTCCGACTGCAGGTAAGGTCTGCCCCTTTGTCTGTCCGTCTGTCTGTCTGTCTGTCAGAATTGTCGGGCTTATCTCAGTTTAAGTAATGGTCTGAATCTTGCCAAACAAATCAAATATTTATCTGTCTGTCTGTCTGTCAGAATTGTCTGGCTTATCTCAGTTTAACAACTCGCAATTCAAGATCGATCGATCTATCTATCTATCTATCTATCTATCTATCTATCTATCTATCTATCTATCTATCTATCTATCTATCTATCTATTCTATCTCTATCTATCTACAACCCTATCTATCTATCTATCTAATCTAATCTATCTATCTATCTCCCCTATCCTATCTATCCATCCATCCATCCATCCATCCATCCAAATCCATCCATCCATCCATCCATCCATCCATCCATCCATCCATCCATCCATCCATCCTTCCATCCATCCATCCATCCATCCATCTATCCATCTATCAATCTATCTATCTATCTATCTGGCTAACTGGCCGTCTGTCCATCAGAATTATCTCGCTTATCTCAGTTTATGTAATGGTCTAAACCTTGCCAGACAATTCAAATGGGTTTTATTTATTGACATTAGTTATCCCAATCTTATGTTTAATGATATTTGTGTTTTTCCATAGCTGGAGTGACAAGTCCGACTGCAGGTAAGGTCTGCCCCTTTGTCTGCCCGTCTGTTTGTCTGTCTGTCAGAATTGTCTGGCTTATCTCAGTTTAAGTAATGGTCAAAAACCTTGCCAAACAAATCAAATGGGTTTTATGTAATGATATTAATTATCCTAATTTTACGTTCATAATATCTGTATTTTTTTTAGCTGGAGTGACAACTCGCACTTCAAGTAAGATCTATCCTATCTTATCACTATCTATCTATCCATTATCTATCTATCTATCTATCTATCTATCCCTATCTATTCCTATCTATCTTATCTATTTCCCTATCTATCTATCTATCTATCTATCTTCTATCTATCTATCTATCTATCCTATCTATTTCTATCTAATCTATCTATCTATTTTATCTATCTTTAAAAAGCATTATGTATTTTGTAGGTGGAGTGACAACTCAGGATTTAGGTAAGATCTATCTATCTATCTATCTAATCTATCTATCTATCTATCTATCCTTTTCTATTTTATCTATCTATCTATTATCTATCTATCTATCTATCTATCTCTATCTATCTATCTATCTATCTATCATCTATCTTTTCAAATCTATCTATCTATCTATCTATCTATTTTTACCCTTCTATCTATTATCTATCATCTATCTTTTCATCTATCTATCTAAAGAGCATTTATGTATTTTGGGTGGAGTGACAACTCAGGATTTAGGTAAGAACGATCGATCTAATCTTTTCTATCTATCTATCTATTTTACTTTTCTATCTATCTATCTCTATCTATCTATCTATCTATCTATCCTTATCTATCTACTATCTATCTATCTATCTATCTATCTATTAATCTAATTATCTATCTATCTATCTATCTATATCTAATCTATCTAAGAGCATTATGTATTTTGTATGGTGGAGGGGGACAACTCAGGATTTAGGTAAGATCTATCTTATCCTTCTATCTATCTAATCTATCTATCTATATATCTATCTATCTAATCTATCCCCTATCTTTTCTATCTATCCTTCTATCTATCTATCCTATCTATCTATCTATCTACTATCTATCATCTATCTATCATTCTATCTATCTTTTCTATCCATCTATCTATCTATCTATCTATCCTATCT